>CM076570.1:284945554-285041335 GCA_034641835.2 Pinus albicaulis | reverse complement strand
ACGTGATTCAAGACTTGGCTCACCAGTATCTATAATGATATTGGTTTAGTATCCATAAGATGTGTCATAGTTAATGACATTGGTTTAATATCACTTTTACACCAATCTCTTCATCTCGAGATGTTTAATATTGTTTTATTCAGGCCAGTGGTAATTGACTGAAGCATTACAAAGGGAAGAAGGACAAAAATCATAATCATGACACCGAAATCATATATTTGTAAGAGACTGAGAGCAAACCTCTGCCATGTGATCCTAAGGGCTGCCTCCATTGGCAAATGGTATGGTGGGTGAAAGGCTTAACGAACAACCCAATTCTCAAGGCTACAACCATTGTGGGATTATTACACAACACACACACACGATGGAGAGGGAAGTACTAATGTGAAATGAAATTCACACAAACAGGAATATGCCACCGTTTTAGTCAGGACTGAAGCATCACAAAGGGAACCGAGGCATGTGGGACATACACCACAATCACGACACCGAAACCAGATGTTAGTAGGAGACCGGAAGAAAACCTCCACCAATAATTTACAATTTAAGACTAGACTAAGGTACAACTTTTAGAAGTTTTTTTTAATATTTTTTCACAAACAATAACCTGGCATGGATGCAATACAAGTTTAGGAAAGTATAAAATCATTTTAAGGGTTTAATATTCGTTTTGATGTATTAGCTACGGATGTTTCACACGTGATTAGAGACTTGGCTCACCAGTATCCATAATGACATTTGTTTAATATCACCTTTTACACAAATCCCCTCATCGAGATAATTTACATTTAAAATGTGGTCTAAACATACAATTTTTAGAAGTTTCGTTTCAATATTTTTTGTTAATTTTTTTTAGAAATTGGTTGGAATCACAAGTTTGATTTTTCAAATGTACACAATCTAAGTGATTTAAAAACTTCTAAGGGGTTGAATTATTTATGCCTTCAAAAATGGATTTAAACAAGAAAAAATTATTTCAACAAAAATTTCTTAGCCTTTCCTAATGTTGAATCAATTTATGCATTCAAAAATTTATTTAAATAACAAAAAAACAAAATGTGTCCAAAAATTGTTTCATACAATTCCAACTAAAAATATCAAAAGTAGAATAGTTAAACAATGCCTCAAGCAACTTAGTCTAGGTGTTCTACATTTTGGAATATTTTTAGGCATACTTTCCATTCAAATTTGTCTGAATCGAATTGGAATTTGTTGGAAGCACAAGCACAAGCACACATTTTATCTATCAACTCTACACAATCTCGATATCTGAAATGTTTTTTATTCATTTATACATTCAAAAGAAGATTTAAACACCAAAAATATAGGACCTAACCAACCATTGTTTTGTGGAGTTTTGACCAAAAACTCTAAACTTAGAATAATTAGAAAATGCTCAATCCTAGTATCCAAAATGTTTTCCACCATAATAAATCATTTTATGCATTCAAATATGTATTTAAACGATAAAAAGAAGATATGGACAAAAATTGTTTCTTCCAATTCTGACCAAAAACTCCAAAACATAGAATAGTTAGACAATGTCAAATCCAAGTGCTTGGAAGGTTTTTCAATATAATGAATCCATTTATGCATTCAAAAATATCGAACTAAGTAACAAAAATAGAGGATTTGACCAAAAATTGTTTCACGAGATTCAAACTAAAACTCCAAACCATTTTTGAGCATTTTTTCTAGTCAAAGTTGCCTGAAATTCAACATACTTTGCTAGAATCACAAGCTCGATCTATGAATTCTACACCATTTGAGTGTATGAAAGGTATTTTAGGGTGTTGAATCCATTTATGCATTTAAAAACATATCTAAACAATAAAATAACAAGATCCAAACAAAAATAGTTTCATGGGATTCCAAGGATCTTAAGATATATTTTTTGGTTTATATATATATATATATATATATATATATATATATCTAGTAGCTATGGGTAGAGATAGTCATGAAATAAATCATTTACATAATATTATTATGTGATTTTCACTGTGATTTTATATATATATATATATATATAATCACAATGAAAATCACATAATAATATTATGTAAATGATTTATTTCATGACTATCTCTACCCATAGCTACTAGATTCTCTAAAAAATATATTTGATCTAAGTTCTCCTCATAATGCCTTGTTTGGTAAGGTTAAAATTGACTAACCTATTTAGATTACATGATTATAACACTCCCTCCCACCACTTAAGGTTAAACCAGCTTAATGAGAGGTGTTACCTTCATTTAACCTGACCTCTACAATCCCATCATGGAAATGGGATCACCAAATTTCTCGTTTATAAACTTCATTAAAAATTATTATCAATATCACCATCGCATTCGTCTCATCAAGATATTTCCAATATTTGTAACCTAATTCTCCCATACCTTTAGTTATATAACCTTTGGTTCATGTTTGGAATGGGTCTCAATGTTTCTCTTTTACCCTTTCGAAAATATTGGCCTATTTATTTAATCTATATAAGTATCAAATGAAATCATTAGGGGAGAAAATATATGTTGAATTGTAGCCTTTGATATTAATTCATGGCCCACGGTCTTCTATTGGGTCCCAAATTAGAATTCTATTAATCAAGCACCATCTACCTGATAGGTTATTTTGTTATCTTATTCATGAGTGTTGAAATTTGCAACAAGAAACAATGAAATTGGCACCGAGAAACAACATGACAGCACACACACTAGTGTGGGACCACAGGTCATGAAGTGATGGGTACTAGCGATACATTAGTGTGAAAGCCAATTTATTTAATAAATTGGAAATGTGTCTAATTTAATTATCCCTTAATTAAATTGGACAATAAATTGTAGTCTTCTCTCATAAACATTTGTAATAGTCAACTGAGTGTGATAGACTCAGTTAGCTCATGAATTTCGAGTTGAGGGTGGTTGGTGAGGCATGCAGAGTGATTCTATGTGTTCTAGGTTCAAGTTGCAGTTAGTGCATTAGTTTAATGCATGAGAAATTAGTTAACTCAGTTAAGTGAGTTAAATTCAGTTGAATTAGTTGTAACTGTTTGTTGCACTAGTGAGAGGTCAAGTGAATTAAATCAGATTTAATTCACATGCAGTGATATATCATGAAACTGATGATTTACTATTAATAGTTGCATGCATGTCAGTTCCAGCAAAGACCCAGTTGAGACAAAGGTTAAAGGGAAGTTGACTATCAATTGTATTTTTAGCAAATTGCCCGAATGTAGTTAAAACACCACAGGATTTCCCATGATACTTGCATTATTGAGGAATGATGAAATTCCTAAGGAATATAGATTTCATTCCTCATGAATTGCATGAGAAAGGCAGGCTGAAGACATGTTGAGAATTGGCTAAGTGTTGGCCCGATTTTGTCTGGATCAGTGTGAGACAATTAGCAAAGTGCAGGAAACTCTTGTGAGAAGAGTACATTGTAATTGTTTCATGATTCCTTGGTTCGTTATACAATATAGATAGAGGGGTTTTGAGAAGCAAGATTTCCCTAGGAAAAATATATGTGTTGTGGATTGATTTGCTTCTTTCTCTTACTTGGTGTGATTGTGTGATCATGTTTAATTTCTGTAGAATTAATAGTAGAAGGATTTGGTATCTTGATTTAATATATTGCATGATCAGATTAAATTCATTGGTATATACCTATTAGTTGTATAATTTATAGATGGTATTAGAGTTCCATAAATCACAATACTAGAGAAGAAATTGATTTTGTGTTGAACAATATTCAAACTTGTTGATACTTTCGTTGGTGCGACACACGGATCAAGATGGATTTTAACGGATTAATATTGGAATATGTAATTGAGGGCAGTTCTAATTATGTTGCATGGAAAGTCAAAATGGAGGCAGTGTTAAAGGATAACGAGTTGAAAGAATTCATTGATAATGATATTCCTAAGCCCGCAATAGCAGACATCACTCTTCTTGATGCTTGGAAAAAGAAGGTAGCAAGGTTGATGATGATCTTATTAAAATGAGTTCGATACCACATTGTCTCTAGTCTCCATGGCAAGGAGACTCTACATGCAATGTGGAAGGCCTTGACAGATATGTTTCAGAACAGCAATGACCAAAGGAAGTTGGTGTTGAAGGATAAGCTTAGGAAAATCAAGAAGGAGGAGGGAGAGACGGTACCAACATACTTGGAAAAGTTCACTCAATGTCGAGATGAGATTAGAAGTGTTGGTGTGACCCTAGCAGATGATGACTTGGTGAGCGTAGCACTTTTAGGCCTTCCCAAGGGCTGGCATATTTATTACAACTCTGTCAATGGGAGGGAGAAGATACCAGATTCGAAGCGACTTTGGTCAAATTTGGTACAAGAAGAATTCAGGCGGAATACCATGGATGGATCCTCATCCATGAATAATGACGATGAAGATTGTGCCTTGGCCAATAATGCAAAGAAGGCCAAGGGAAAAAATCCCAAGGTGAAGCGGGAAAGAAATACTTGTCCAAGATCAGATGCTTTCACTGTCACGAGCATGGGCACTATGCTACAAACTGTCCACAGAAGAAAAGCAAGAAGGAGCCTACAATTGCAGTAGGTGAAGCATTGGCTTCATAGTTCGAGATAGACTTTACACTCATTGCATGCATGACAAGAACTATAATGGGTTGCATGTGGTATCTAGATAGTGGTGACTCATTCCATATGACAGGGAATAGAGATCTCTTCAGTGACTTAGAGGAGAAGGAACTCCAACAGAGCATAGAGTTTGGAGATGACGAGAGGTATAGTGCTACCAGAATAGGTACAGTTGCCTTTCAGAGGGAGAATAGCTCCCATATCAGACTATTAGATGTTTTGCATGTTCTAGGCCTAAGGAAGAATCTTGTCTCCTTAGCGATATTAGAAGAATGTGGTTATGAAGTAATGTTTCGAAAAGGAAAGGTGTTCCTTAAACACATAGCCATGGGACAAGTGAAGCAGATTGGTGTAAGATTCAATAACCTATATGTTCTCAAGGTTGAGGATGCATGCAAATATTTGAGGAGAAAAATAGTGGTTAGTGACTTGGTGGTTGAGAGGGAAAAATTATCTCTCAACATGCAGCCTCAGAAGTAGTCTGAGAAGGTTGTGGAGCAGCCACAATTGGAGAAGCAGAGAGGAGACTGAGTGGAAGAGTCCACTCAAGCAGAGACCTCCAGGAGGGGGAAATTTCTAGTTAGAAGGGCAAAGGGAGTACATGCAGCGATACCTCCAGGTGTGAGGTGGGGCGATGTGGAGAAGTAATCCAAAGAATAAATTGTGCAGGATTCATTGAGATGGTGTGTCTCATGGATTGAAATTGGCTACGAGGAGCCCACAATAAAACAGTATAAGGGTAAGTTAAATTGATGCAGTTAGATGTTAGGAAGACAAAAATCAAAGTGATAGGTGTCAGATACTGGAGCGCAGATCAGGGTTGTCAGCAGTGCAGAGTGCATGGATGCATATGTCAGCAGTGTAGAGAGTCCAATAGACATGTGTAGTAGCTAGCAATAGTCAGAAGACTCTGATGAGAGATGCATTATATTGATACAGTTGTTCAAAGGCTATTCAGTTTCATGAGTGTTTCATGCAAGAGTTGCATGTGTGAATAACACTAGAGAAGTGTTGCATGCAAGGACATTCCGAGGTACTGGATCAGGACAAATTGATTCATTTCTTGTTGAGAGGGAGTGTTGAAATTTGCAACAAGAAACAATGAAATTGGCATCTAGAAACAACATTACAGCACACACACTAGTGTGGGACCATAGGTCATGTAGTGATGGGTCCTAGCGATACATTAGTGTGCAAGCCAATTTATTTAATAAATTGGAAATGTTTCTAGTTTAATTATCCCTTAATTAAATTGGACAATAAATTGTAACCTTATCTCATAAACACTTGTAATAGTTAACTTAGTGTGATAGAAACAGTTAGCTCATGAATTTCGAGTTGAGGGTGGTTGGTGAGGCATGCAGAGTGATTCTATTTGTGCTAGAGTTCAAGTTGTAGTTAGTGCATTTGTTTAATGCATGAGAAATTAGTTGACTAAGTTAAGTGAGTTAAAGTCAGTTGAACTAGTTGTAGTTGTTTGTTGCACTAGTGAGAGGTCAAGTGAATTAAATCAGATTTAATTGACATGTAGTGATCTATCATGAAAATGACGATTTATTATTAATAGTTTCATGCATGTCAGTTCCAGTGAAGACCCAGTTGACACAAAGGTTAAAGGGAATTTGACTATCAGTTGTATTTTTAGCAAACTGCCTGGATGTAGTTAAAACATCACAAGATTTCCCATGATACTTGTGTAGTTGAGGAAGGATGAAATTCCTAAGGAATAGGGATTGCATTCCTCATAAATTTTGTGAGCAAGGCAGGCTGAAAGACAGGCTGATAATTGGTTAAGTGTTGGCTTGATTTTGTCTCTACCAGTGTGAGAAGATTAGAAGAGTGCATGACACTCTTGTGAGAAGAGTGCATTGTAATTGTTTCATGATTCCTTGGTTCATTATACAAAATATAGATAGAGGGGTTTAGAGCAGCAAGCTTTCCCTTGGAAAATTATCTTTGTTGTGGATTGATTTGCTTCTTTCTCTTACTTGGTGTGATTGTGCGATCGTGTTAATTTTCCCAAAATTAATTGTGTAAGGATTCAATATCTTCCTTTAGTATATTTAATGATCAGATTGAATTCATTGGTATATACATATTAGTTGTATAATTTATACAATGAGAATTCGATCGTCCATTTTAAATTGGTGGTGCAGATGCATTATCAAATGGAAAATTATTCGGTTAATAAATGCCTCACTTTTTCCTGATACTTCTTAGTTGTTAGTCCCTTATTCATATAGTGGTTCTCATGCTTTTTGGGTGCGAAATAGAAAGTGTGTTAACGCACTCCTTTCCACTAGATTATATCTCACCATCCATGACTTATGTGATCAATACTTCATAGGAAATTTAGTCCCAGACATGAAGGTTGATTAACCCATAAGTCGGGCCCAATGGATGTGACCACCAGTAAATTTTCGAGCGCATTTAATTTGAATTAATTGGATTGTGATAGACATTAAACATGATTTTTTCAATTAATATTTCTTTTCTTCCAAGTTTCTAGTTTATTTTCTCTCAAGGGTTCATTCTCCTCTGTAGTTTTTTCACTGTAGAAATTATCATCTTTGTGTAAATTGTGAAACCAAGCACAACTCATCTCCCTCTTTTACTAGGTAAGTACTCATCGACCTAAAGTATTTCTGCTTCGTATTTTAATTTTGGTTAATTTCATAGGAATTAAAATTCCATAGGAACTTTTGAAAGAATCCTTTATCAACAAGTTGGCGAGTGTCAGTGCCATTCAAATTTGTCTTACCAACTTTCTTATCTTGAAGTCAACTTTAAATTACCCTTCTTGCAACTCCCAAGACGATGATTGTCTCAAGAAGTCTGGTGTTTTAGTTTCTCCCTTGACCCATGTGCATTTCATCCCAGACTCCATTCTCCTTTTAGCTAAGCATTTTACGTTTAAATCCCAGACAATTATCTTGCCTGTAGATAACTAGGTCTTCTTAGAGATTAATGAAGACGTCATTTCCAAAATGCTACTCCTATTAGCCTCTGGGATTGATATCACTGACAAGGGGCTCAACCCAGAATTCATTACATGGGCATAGAAGGATAAGGCTGATTTATTTAAAATCCTGCTAAAAGCCCTATCTCGAATCAAAAGTTAGAATTTCTCTTTCCCACCAGCCTCCTCAAACCCTTTTTCTAGACTTTGGCCTCGCTACTTTCCATTATTTTTGGACTCGCTGATGACTCAAAGGTAGATGAAACCATTTTCCTTGTTATTCAGCTTATAGCCCACAAACCCCAACAAGATTTTTGTAAATTTTCCTAAATACTTATCTAGAGCTATTATGGTTTATCTTATCACGACTATCTTGTTTAACACTTGTCACTGTTGCTCTTATTTTGTACATTTAATCTTATTCAAATACCCTACCTATTTTATCTCAACCAAGATCCTTTGGACCATTATGGATAAAGATGAAAAGGAAATGGAGATATATCAGTGGATAGACTTAATATATCCGAGATGTGCCCCATATGCCAACCTACAGTATATTGATTGCTTCTCCCTTTATTTAAGAATTAAACTGCTTGGAGAAGCCCTAGATAGAATGTCTGATGAGAAAAGAAGGATGTTAGAGTTGATTGAAGAAGACAATATTGGAATTTTGCTCTTATATCTTGATTACTCTGTAATTAAGATGTACATTTTTTAGAAAAATCCTTACCGACTACCTAGATTCACCATACCCTCGAAAAATAAAAGGGAACTTTTTAGTTACCCTCCATCAACTGGATTTATTATTGCTAAAAGTAAGAACGCTATTCATATCATTGAAAAATAAATGATTATGTTTTGTTTAATTCATTATGATGGTTATCACTACGATCCTCTTCGTATAATTTCTAGTTCAAGAAAATAGGCAGGTCTTTCAACTTGTGCTCACGAGATCTAGAAGGAGGTCGAAAAGTTAACTAATGCTATTTACCCTTAAAGTTGTTCAAGTGGTGATGCAGATGTTTGTGAAACAAAATCAGGTATGAACAAGCATCAGAGGGAGAGAAAATCAAGCTCTGATAGCAGTGATAACCTGGCACACTATTCGCACAAAACCGGCTCAATATTCAACAATGATGATAACCCCGATTACGAAAATAAAACTAGAATCTATGGAATTAGAATAAGTTGGGAACAATGTGAGATCAAATGAGGACCATGATGTATACATTGAACCCTTCAAGAAGGCGATGGAACATTTAAATAAAGAGATTCAATAGACTATTCACGAGGCCCAACCTAAAGACTTAGTAGGACAAGATATAGATGTGAGGCATAGTTTCATTAAAGATAATTTGGTGGAAACCTTAAGGAAATAATTGAGGTTACTACCTTAACAAGCCCATATATTTACGGAAGTGGTATTACTACCGCTGGGCCAATATTTATTACATTTGCAAATATTGACACAAATACTTTTAACCTTACTATGTTCTAACCTAAATTCAACGAGAAAAAAAAATTGATTGGCCCAAGGGCCTCTTCCATGGCCATTAATTTAGGAAAATTATCAGACATTTATGTGTTGAATTGGCACATGCAAACTAGAAAAATTGTTTCAAGACCATTATTGGACTCCACTGCTAGTAATACGAAGTTGCAAGCAATGCTGGAAAAAGTCTCAAAACAACTTTATATTACACGAGTAGCCTTGAAGACAAGATATATCAGGATAAAATACCTCAAAGATAAAATATTGAACCAATCTGGACAACCCAAGGAGGTCATCTCCTTTAAGAACTTACTGGAAGAGAAGCAAAAAGAAATAAGGAGTTTAATAGAAATGTCAAAATAATGGATTATGATGCTAATGTCCTCATACAAGAATTTGAAATAGAAGAATAAATTAAAAACCAATTGAAAATAATGCATGCCACCCTTAAAGGAAATGACAGAGAAATCAAGGAACAACAAAGCCAGTTGGGAAATATAAGAAAATAATTTGCAGCCAAGTAAAAATAACATCTTAAAACAATTATGGAATATAGAGCCACTGTTGGTAAATCCCTCACCGCCCCGCAAACCTCAAACAATGAAAAACTAAGCCTCCTTTAATTAAAGGTTTCACAATTGGAACAAGAGTTGCATCAGCTCAAACTTCAGAAGGGATAGGTAGAAAACAGATGAGTGATACAAATGCATAGTAGAATTTATGAGATGATTGAACATATACAAGGCGCCCTTAAGGAAAATAAGAATGAAATCATGTCCTTGAAATAGGTAATCAAAGTAACCTCTATTGGAAGGAAGGTTCTTATCCCAGCTAAAGAAGAAATATCAAGAAAAATAAATCAGAAAATTTCAACAGTGCAATCTTATATGATGATCTTAACGGACTGCGAAAAAGTGATAATAATGAAACCTAATATCAAGTTCAAGAATATTTCTTCCGTACATGAAGAGAGACTAAAGGATGTTGACCAATTGATATATTTTATAAATCCTCTTGAGGATGAAACCCTCGTTGACATGAATCTTCCTAAAATGGATCAATATATCTTCTCTTTGTGCATGATAAGGAAAAACATAGGTTTTTGCTTCTTATGAAAGAATAGTTCAAAAACACTAAGAAGGAGATTGAAAATTTCATAAATTAATGGAATTATTTTGTTAGGTTTGGAGTTCCCTCTTTTTGGTGGAATGGCAATTGGTTAATTTTAGATTTGGAGTTTCACGAGAAGCTAAAAGCCACAGAGTGAGATATTGGTTTCCTGTCTATCATCAGTAAAGAGGAAATTTCTCCTTCACTAGTCATCAACACTTTAATAAGGAAATTTAGTATATTTACTAGGATAGATAGGCTAATAAAAAGCTTCCCCATAACACAATAATAGCTCAAATTGCAGTTGAAAGGGGTGGTAACCAAATTCAGAAATGTACTATGTTTATCATCAGTTGACTGGGATAAGGTTGCAAAGGTCGGGAGGTATTTGAATCAGAACATCATTTCAAAACATGTCGCTTCCACCGCGTAGGAAATCCAGCCAATTCAACCCATTCAATTAGTCATTGATCAACTTGAAGGATGGGTTGAAGTGGCACTTAATGTTCCTTAAATGTGTTGGAAATTAATTCCAACTACTGATATCAATTAGCAGTAATTGCAAAAGGATTGGAAAGCTCGCACAAGTGAAGTGCAGAGCAGATAAGAATCGGCCCCTTGATATTTATCTAAGGCGATATCTGCTTCTTAGAAAGAAGAGATAAGGCTTAGACTCAAAGTAACGCCAGCAGCGCAGAGCTTTGATTACAGGTTGAATCAGGCTTTAAAAGCCTTACCAATATATCGACGAAGTTAATGACTAAGGCGGCTCAAGTTCGCTGCATCACAAGATGCGATGTGATGCGATGATAGTTCTAACACTATCGCATCGCAAGATTTCATTGTTTTTAAAATGTGCACACCGAAGATTTTTGGCGATGCGATGAGGTCCCACCTTAATCGCAATCGTGGCATCACAAAGTTACTTGCATGTCTGTTGCACAACTGCCGAAGTTGTGATGCGATGTGGAGCTTGCTCCAATTGCAATCGCAAGTTTCAGTTGATCGTCCGCAAAGGACTGTGAACCAATGTTCGCCAATGTTGCGATGCGATGTGGACCCCGCTCCAATCGCAATGACAAATCGCAAAGAATCGCAATCGCAAATCGCAAGACCATAATCACAAGATCGCAATCCGACTACCGATGGGATATGGGCCCTGCGCCATTGCAATCGCAAAATCTCAATCGCAAAGCACAAAGGTCATAACCTTTTGGCCGCTGAAATGCCGATCGCCGACTGACTTCCGGATGCGATGAAGTTTTCAAATGGATTTCATAAAATTTGAGATCCGAATTTATTGGTTGGTTTAATTGTTTTTTATTGTAACCATGCCTTATAAAAGGCTAAGAGCCCGAAGGCTTTTGTAATGAAATGTTTTTACTTTGAATGTGTTTTTATGTATTAAGACATTATTTAAGAAACAGAGAAATTGTTGTAGCCTGTAGGCTGAATACACAGCAAGTTTGTAAGCACTGTATGTGCAGATTTGAGGAAAAAGAAGTTTTGTGAGCACTGTTGTTTTACAGTCCACTGTTGTACTTTGTAAATCCCTCTCAAGGAGGAATAATTAGATTGCTTATTTTGTATTTCTTTTATTCTTTTATGAATCAAGAAAACTTGTCCTAAATTGTTTCTGTTCATTCTGCAAATTAAGTTTGAAAACTGTGTGTTGTTGAGGGAATCTTCATTCTCTCTGTTGTTTAGAAGTAATCAGAAACTTCATCATGGTATCAGAGCTAGTCTAGGCACTTAGTGAGACAAAATAGAGTTTTTTTTTCACTGCAGGAGCTCTAAGAAGCTTATTGAGCAGATTTCTCTAGCAGAGAAAGTTATTTCTTGTCTTATTATACACTTAGTATCTTTTCTTTACTTATATATTTAATATGGCAGATGTTGGAACTGGTTTGAAAAATTCCCAACTTCCATAGTTTAATGGGAAGAATCATAGTTATTGGTCCATAACTATGAGAGCCTTTTTTTCTTCTCAGGGATTATGGGAGCTAGTTGAAAATGGCTACCCTAAACCTGCAGAAGCAGCAGCGTTGGCTGCTTTGACAGTAGCAGAAAGAGACCTGTTGAAGAGAGACAGGAAGAAGGAATCCAAATCCCTCTTTTATCTCTTTTAGTCAGTACATGAGAGTGTTTTCCCAAGGATTGTAGTAGCAACAAAGTCTAAAGAGGCATGGGATATTCTCAAAATTGCCTATCAAGGCATGGAGAAGGTGAAGACTGCAAAGTTGTAGATGTTGAGGAGAGACTTTGAAACACTCAGCATGAAGGAATATGATACAATAGATTCATTCGTCACTCATGTTATTGGGTTGATAACCCAGATAAGATCTCATGGTGAAACTCTTGAAGAGAGAAGGATCGTAGAGAAGATCTTGAGAAGTTTACCCTCAAGGTTTGAAGCTATTGTGGTAGCAATAGAAGAGACAAAGGATCTCTCACAGTTCACTGTAGATGAACTGAATGCTTCTCTTATGTCCCATGAACGCAGACTGAGTAGAGGAGTAGATTCCTCTTTGGAGTAAGCATTCAAGACTCAGATGTCATTTGGCCGAGGCAGAGGTCGAGGCAGAGAAAATAACAGAGGTTGTGGAAGAAGCCAAAACAAAGGCAAAAATAATCCTGCTAGCACAAGCAGAAGGAGCTGCAATCAGAACCAAGATGAAGGTTCAAGCAAACAGCAAGCTCATGGATAAAGGTATGACAAATCCCAAGTCCAATGTCATTATTGCAAGAAATTAGGCCATTATGCCAATGAATGTAGAAAAAAGAAAAATGACATGAAAAATAGGCAAAATGCTAATTTTGCAAATGAAGAAGATAAGAATCCAAAGATTGTGCTGTTAACATGTAACATTGAACAAGAAAAACAAGAAGATGTCTAGTTCTTAGACTCAGGCTGTAGTAATCACATGACTGGAAACATTACAATGTTTTCCAATCTGGATGAAAATGTGAAATCTGAGGTAACAACAGGAACTGATAGTAAGATATATGTCAAAGGTAAAGGTAGAGTCAGTATCCTAGCAAGAAATGGAGAATAGATGATTGTGCCAGATGTATACTATGTACCTGGTCTGAAATGTAATATTTTAAGGATTGGACAACTCATTAAAAAAGGTTACAATGTGTTCTTCAAATATGATGTGTGTACAATCAAAGACATACCTCCAAGTAAGAAGATCATTGCAGAGGTGCAGATGACCAGAAATAGAATGTTTCCTCTCAAACTCGGAGCAGATTTTAAGGAAGGAAGAAATATTGCAGCTATAACACAAGAAGTCTTTCAAGAAGAAGTGAAAAATGAAAATTAGTTGTGGCACTTGAGATTTGGACATCTCAATTTCGGAGGCTTGAATCTGTTGCACAGAAAGGGAATGGTAAAGGGATTGCCATTGATTGAGAAGCTAGACAACCTTTTTGAAGGCTACATCTTGGGAAAAAAACACAGAGAAAGCTTTCCAGCAGGAAAGAGTATAAGGGAAAAAACACCCTTGGAAATTGTTCACTCTGATGTGTGTGGACCACTGCAAATACCATCATTTGCTGGAAATAAATATGTTTTAACTTTCATTGATGATTACACCAGAAAGACATGGGTGTATGTGTTAAAACAGAAGAGTGAAGTGTCTGAGAAATTCCTCCACTTCAAAACTCTTGTTGAGAAGTAGCGTGGGCATTATATCAAAGTGATCAGAACTGAAAGAGGTGGAGAGTATATCTCCAAGGACTTTCTGCGTTTTTGCAGAGAGAATGGCATACAAAATCAATTCACTGCGAGCTATACACCTCAGCAAAACGGCGTTGTAGAAAGGAAGAATGGGACCATTTTGGACATGGTCAGAAGTATGCTGAACGCAAAACACTTGCCACATGAGTATTGGGCTGAAGTTGTCACTTGCACAGTTTACATCTTGAACAGATGCCCAACTAAAGTCGTCATGAACAGAATACCAGAAGAAGCATGGAGTGGACAAAAGAAAACTGTCACTCACATGAGAGTATTCGGTTGTGTAACATATGCACATGTACCAGATCAGCTAAGGAAGAAGCTTGATAGTAAGGGGGAGAAGTGTGTCTTTATTGGCTACTGTGATGAGTCAAAAGCATACAAACTTTATAATCTATCCACCAAGAAATTGATAGTAAGAAGATATGTGAAGTTCTGTGAAGAAGAAGCTTGGGATGGAAGTATAGAAAAGACTGTAAACATGAATACAACTCTGTCTCACAAATAAGAAGAAGAAGAAGAAGGAACAGCTACTATTAACCCTTCTTCGGTGGCTCCTCCTCCACCACCGCAAGCACAACAAACCACACCACAAGCTGGAATTCAAAAAACCTTGAGAAGTCAAGGAAGTGCTACTCCAAGCACATTGCAGGGATCTAGAATGCCCTCAAGTTCGAATGAAACTTCAAGCACACCAAGAAGACCAAGATTCATAAATCTGAATGAGATTTATGAACAAGGAGAGGTAAGTAACAATACCGGTCTGAATTCATTATTCGATTTGTATTGTCATGTTGATGACCCAATACATTTTGAAGATGTTGTAAATGATGATAAATGGATTAAAGAAATGAATGAAGAAATTGGTGCAATTGAGAAGAGTAAAACATGGGAGTTAGTGGACCTCCGTGAAGGTAAAGAAGCCATTGGAGTTAAGTGGGTCTATAAGACCAAAAGAAATGCTACAGGCAAGATCAAAAGGTACAAGGCTAGACTTGTTGTTAAAGGCTACAAGCAGCAACAAGGCAAAGAATATGATGAAACCTTTGCACCAGTAGCAAGGATGAAAATAGTCAGAACAGTGTTGTCTATTGCAGCACAACACAAATGGAAGATTTATCGGATGGATGTTAAATCTGCATTCCTGAATGGAGTGTTAAAATAAGAGGTTTATGTTGAACAACCTCTAGGCTATGAAGTTGAAGGCCAAGAGCATAAAGTATGTCAACTGAAAAAAGATCTTTATGGGCTGAAGCAAACTCCAAGAGCATGGTACAACAAAATAGATGCTTACCTAATTGAGAATGGGTTCGAGAAGTGTGATGGTGAACCCACACTCTACATAAAGGAGAATGACAGTAAGATTCTTATCGTTGTTTTATATTTAGATGATTTATTTTTTACAGGAAATGATGCTTCTCTCATTGTTGATTTTAAAGAAGTCATGAAAAATGAGTTTGAAATGACTGACTTGGGCTTCTGAAGATATTTTCTCAGAATTGAAGTAGACCAAAGTGCAAATGGTGTTTTCATTTCTCAAGATAAATATGTAGAAGCCGTGTTGAAAAGATTCAACATGGAGAACAACAAAGCAGCTGTGACTCCAACAGTAATGGGGTTGAAATTGAGTAAAGAAGATAGTAGTAAGGATTTTGATCCAAAGTTGTATAAAAGCATAGTTGGCAGCCTTATGTATTTAACTGCAACTAGGCCAGACATTATGCACGCTGTTAGCTTAATCTCTAGATTCATGGAAAGACCGAAAGAAGCTCATTGGCAAGCAGCCAAGAGAATTCTAAGGTATGTAAATGGAACAAATGGGTTTGGTATATTATACTCCTCTTCTGAAAGTTTCATATTGACAGGTTACACTGACAGTGATTGGGCTGGAAGTGTTGATGATTGGAAGAGGACATCAGGATATGTGTTTCATTTGGGATCGGGAGCAGTTTCATGGGCTTCCAAGAAGCAATCAGTAGTTGCTTTATCTACAGCAGAAGCAGAATATATGGCAGCAACAGCAGCAGCATGCCAAGCAGTATGGCTAAGAAGAGTTCTCAGAGATCTGTGTCATGAACAAGAAAAGGGCACAACCATTTACTGTGACAATAGCTCGGCGATAGCATTGTCTAAAAATTATGTTTTTCATAAAATTATAAAGCACATTGACACCAAGTTTCACTTCATACGAGAATTGGTTAGCAATGGTGATATTGTTTTGCAACACTGCAAAACAGAGGATCAATTTGCAGATATCCTCACAAAGCCACTAGTGCAGAAAATCTTTGATCATTTTAGGGAATACCTGGGTATGCAGAAAACCCAACAGTTGAAATTAAGGGGGAGTGTTGGAAATTAATTCCAACTACTGATATCAATCAACAGTAATTGCAAAAGGATTGGAAAGCTCACACAAGTGAGGTGCAGAGTAGATAAGAATTGGCCCCTTGATATTTATCTAAGGCGCTAGCCGACTTCTTAGAAAGAAGAGTTAAGGCTTAGACTCAAAGTCTCGCCAGTAGCGCAGAGCTTAGATTACATGTTGAATCAGGCTTTAAAAGCCTTACCAATATATTGGTGGAGTTAATGACTGAGGCAGCTCAAGTTCGCTGCATCACAAGATGCGATGATAGTTCTAACACTATCGCATCACAAGCTTTCATTGCTTTTAAAACGTGCACACCAAAGAGTTTTGGCGATGCGATGAGGTCCCACCTCAATCGCAATCACGACATCCCAAAGTTACTTGCATGTCTGTTGCATAAATGCCGATGTTGCAATGCGATGTGGACCCTGCTCCAATCGCAATCGCAAGTTTCAGTTGATCATCCGCAAAGGACTATGAACCAATGTTTGCCGATGTTGCGATGCGATGTCGACCCCGCTCCAATCGCAATCGCAAATCGCAAAGAATCGCAATTGCAAATTGCAAGACCGCAATCACAAGATCGCAAGCCAAATGTCGATGCAATATGGGCCCCGCGCCATTGCAATCGCAGAATTGCAATTGCAAAGTGCAAAGGTCACAACCTTTTGGCCACTGAAATTTCGATCGCAGATTGACTTCCGGATGCGATGAAGTTTTCAAATGGATTTCATGAAATTTGAGATCTGACTTTATTGGTCAGTTTAATTGTTTTTAATTGTAACCACGCCTTATAAAAGGCAAAGAGCCCGAAGGCTTTTGTAATGAAATATTTTTACTTTGAATGCATTTTTATGTATTAAGACGTTATTTAAGAAACAGAGAAATTGTTGTAGCCCACAGGCTAAATACACAGCAAGTTTGTAAGCACTATATGTGTGGATTTGAGGACAAAGAAGTTTTGTGAGCACTGTTGTTTTACAGTCCACTGTTGTACTTTGTAAATCCCTCTCAAGGAGGAAGAATTAGATTGTTGATTTTGTATTTCTTTTATTCTTTTATGAATAAAGAAAACGTGTCCTAAATTGTTTCTGTTCATTCTGCAAATTAAGTTTGAAAACTCTATGTTGTTGAGGGAATCTTCATTCTCTCTGTTGTTTAGAAGTAATCAGAAACTTCATCAAAATGCATAAAAGCCTAATATCTAGGGATCCCAAAGTTCATCATCACCACCATGTCTAAGAAGGCCAAGGAAGATAAAGTGTCCATTAAAATGTGGAGGAATTCGTAGAAACTTTCATTATTATTATTCAACTTTTTTAAATTTTAATGTTGTTCATTTAAAAATTGTTGCGTTGAAACATTATTTTTGAAAACTTTTACAAATAACCTTGTTTCTCATTTAGAGGGGGCCGATGACAGAAGGAACTATCTTTTATATTATTAGATATCCATGCAATTGCTGCAAATATATGTTATTAATTGACTGATGCGTTTATGCATCTCGAATGAATCAATCATTTTTCTTATGATATATGTGTCTACAGTAGTTTAGGATGTTTTGAATTTCTGAACCTGTTTCATAATTCTATAACATCACTTTAATTTAATTTCCCCACTTTATTAAGATGTACTATTGAATTTTGGTGATTAAAGAATTTATTTTTCGAATTAAAGGTTGAACAACACATAACACACATCGAATTCCTTGGACCCCCAAACTGTTGAGGTACTTTGTTCCTGAGACCACATCTAGGCACCTAAACTCCTAGGACTCCTGGTGTAGTTTGGGCCTTCGCACACGCACGAGCCATGAAGCACATTCGACCATGAACTACATTTCTCAGGTCATCGGTCTAGAACTCCTAACCTATGGCTACTGAAACCCCAAATGGTATTTTTCTTGAATTTATTAGAACATGGACCAAAACAAATTGCTCCAAGGCCATTTTTTCCCTTGATGTTGAAGGCCATTTTGATCCTTTTTGTGACTGATCCAAGAAATTTACTAAGGCACATTTGAGTGTCATACCATCCCCAACTATTCTTTAACTCAAGGAAATCACTTCAAAATAAAAACAAGAAATTTACAAAAGTAACACACATATAACTAAATGCATTCATAGAAACATGAATTCCACCTTCGTTCATCAGCATGATGAGTCTACAACACTAAGCATGCAAGAAACGTATGTGTGGCCATACATGCTTGCCTATTACTCAAGCATGCAATCAATTATTTGTATAATTATGAGTCATATTAGCTTATAAATAAACATAGTAACATCCTTAACAACCAATACCAAGAACACTTCCACAGTAAAGTCCCATGTTAAATAAAATAGTTAATTCATGGAATTCAACCACCATGATAGTTAACCTATATTCATAACAATAACACTAGATTTGCAATTGAATACATAAAATGGAATGAATACCATTATAAGAAAAAAATTATATTCCTTCTTTGAAATGTCTATAACACACACCCATTGACATATAAAAGCACCCTCCAATAGTCATGAATAACAAGAAATAATTAAACACTTATCTTGAATTCTTATGCAACTAGAAACTGACAGTGGGACTTTAAATCTCCACCCAATTGTAAGATTATTGCACTAGTGATATTTCTTACAGTCAACAACCCCTAGCTAGATTTAAATTTTGAGAAGTGCTCAAGGGAATAAAACCAGAATCAATCCGCTACTGACAGGAATCCAGAGACCACCCCATCTCCACCTAATTTAACAAGATTCACCACCTCTAATGTCTCCACCCTTTACTAGGATTCCATGGCACACTAATATCTAACTTCAAATCACACAGTAAATTCAAGTAAAAAATAGATATTACCCTTTGCAAACTAGGAATCCAAAGGACATAAATTCTCCACTCTTTACTGGGAATCCAAAGCACTCTGAACCTCCACCTAAATATTCTTGTATTCGTAACTTGGCACATAAGCATCCAAAACCCAAAACCAAGTCTATGAAACTTATCAATGATGATGAAACCATGCTAATTATAGCATGTTAATCCTCAATTATGAGTCATTAGTTCCTCCATGTAGTGTTTCTTCTCTTCTAGTCATGTGTTGAAGAAAAAGAGATCGTAAAAAAAATAAAAACCCCTCTATATCTTTTGTCTGCGTATATATCGCTTCCACCGTTTACTCACTGAATATTTTTACTACACCACCCTAGCCAATCCCTAACTCTTTGTGAGCCCATATCGACCAATAAATGAACGGGTTAGAATGACATACTAGCCAATAAATATCTAGTTAAGGTATGGTGTCCAATAAATGAACCGACTCCAATCCCCCTCATTCCCAAGCAATATTCTCCTTGACAATATATATTACTACTCGTGTCCTCATCCAATTAACAAGTTTGAATTGATAATATGATATTAATTTCATAAATTAATTACAAAAAATATTACAGAAAGGGGTTGTCACAAACCCCACCCCCCTGGGAGAATACCATACTTGGTGTTCTATATTCGAGCGAAGTTCATCGAGGCCCTATACCAAGCACTAAATTTCAATGTGATATTTATATACATAGAGTGTTTACATTTATCTTCCATCATATTTACATTTTAATAAAGAACAAACAAAACTGGGTATGGCACCCTCATTTTCTAATCCATCTCCTATGTGGCATCTTCTAGTCTGAAGTGCTTCCACAACACTATAACTTACTTGATTACTTGATTTTGGAGTAAAATATGCCTCCGATCTAGAATGCACCAAGTTTTGGCTAGAAATCTCCCTATGGTTCTACCTGTAACATAGACCAATTAATCACATGATTAACATCTTGTACATATATTTTAGGTAAAGAAATATGGAAAACAATGTGAACCTTTAATGTAGGTGATAATGCTAATATATATGTCACTAGTCCTATTCTGTTTATAACTTTAAATGGCCCACAAAAATGTGGTGCCAACTTGGAAAAATACCTTATTCTCAATGATTTTTTCTTTGATATGATACATAGCTAGACATTTTCTCCTATGTTAAATTCATTGTGCACCCTATTCTTTTCGACACAACTCTTCTGCCTATCTTGAGTTGCCTTTAAATTCTTCCAAATAGATGTTATCTCCCTTTCAAATTCTTCTAATATATTAGGCCCAATATGAACCCAGTTCGTCGGATCACTCTAGTTGATAAGTGTAGCATTTTCTTTTGTAAAGAGCCTCAAACAGCCTCATTTTTAGTGATTCTTTATAGCCATTGTTATAAGAAAAATACACCAGTGAGAGGAACTATTTTCACTTCCTTGGTTGGTGTATGGCATACATCTTGGCATGTCCTCCAACACTATGTTTATCCTCTCATTTTTCCCATATTTTTGTGGGTGATAGGTTGTACTAAAATGTAGCTCTATTCCCAATCCAAAAAATAGCTCCTTCAAAACTCTAAAAGTGAATTTTATATCCATGTCCAAAATTATTTTCTTGGGCACTCTATGCAATCTCACTATATCTTTCATAAATATTCGGGCGTGCGAGTACTCGGCCGCCTCCTTCAGTTAAGTATGTGGAGAATGGCAGTGGTATTATTAGGGTTAAGATGGTAGTGTCCAAACGAGAACTGCAAGAGTTGCTTTCGCATCCTTCTAGAAAGGCGTGCGAGTACTCGGCCGCCTCCTTCAGTTAAGTATGTGGAGAATGGCAGTGGTATTATTAGGGTTAAGATGGTAGTGTCCAAACGAGAACTGCAAGAGTTGCTTTCACATCCTTCTAGAAAGCAGAAATCATTTTTGCCTCCACTTATGTTGCGAGGAGAAGATGATGTTATGAGGAGAAGAGGGGTTAACGATGGGTGGAGACCGTCGTTAGAGAGCATTCCGGAGGTGAATTAATTCAGTCTACCTCTTCTTTCCGTCGGCAAGTTGCAGTTGCTCTCAAATACTTGTTATCAATATGGTGGTTACTTTAAGTACCCAGTTCATGTATTATATATTTTCTGTACATACGTTTGCTAAATATTCATGTATTATGTATTATGTATTATATTTTTGGATTTGTATGAATTTTTTGGAATTTTGGGTGTTTGAATGTGTAGAAAAAATTGAGGTGAAATTTTAATTTTTGTTATTTAAATTGGTTTTTTGAATTCTAAAAATATTTCTAAAAATTGTAGAACATTACCCATCAAACATATAATTTCAATGAATTTCTACTCAATTTTAAAAAAATTGATAAAAAAACACACTAAAAACAATTATATTTTATGTATATACGTTTGAGAAATTCGATTAGGTTGGATGATAGGAGGCTATATATAGAGGTTAGAGGATAGGAAGCTTTTTTTTTTTTCAGAGGAAAAAAACGTTGTTTATATTAGGATAGGAAGCTATGGTTGAATGTATGTAACGGCCTGAATGAGCGTTTCAGAGCTTTTCACACTTGACTCTAAAATACCTCAGCAGAAGAAAACATGGAACAGTGAAGGATGAACAGGTCTAAGATGCTTCCAGGAGTCATTTCTTAGCCTAAAAATTTCAACCTACTGTAGTAAGAAATTATGGAACAGAATGAAAACGGGAGAAAACATTAAACAGTTCAGAATACTTCATTAACAGCCAAGCTCATGGATCCAATGATAGAGCCTTCTCAGGAAAAAGCATGCAAAAACATCATCAAGGCTTCCAAGACTTCAATTTTTTCTTCAACTTCAACAGACTATGTATTATTTCAAAGAGTTTCAGTATTACAACTAGTGATTAACCAACCAACTTCTCATCTTCTTCAGAAGTATTTATAGAAGAATGAGGTGGTGAGATCTGATAAAAGATCTCTAAAGACAATTAATACAGATTTAATGGTTCCTTGGCCTTTGGGGGGCTCAATGAAGAAGCTCTTGATATTTCCTCTGTATTAATTGGTTTACATTAACTATTAGGCTTGCTGGAAAGAATTCATTGACTTCAAGGCTCCTGGTTATCCTTGTAATAACTTCTGCTGACAGTTTACAATAATTTCCTTTGGTTGAAATAACTGTTCAGCTATATTGATGCAAAATATCTCCTCGTCTGGTAATAACTTCGATCTTCTTTTGATTTATTTGAGGCTGTAGGTGGCTTTGTGGTAGCTGGGGGATTCAATTAGCCCCTGATGTGGCAGCATAGGCGTTCTGTCTGATAAAACACTCTGATTTCTTTTAAACCATGTTTTAATTGGAAGGCTTTGGCTTTCAATAATCAATCTTAGCTATAATCCTCATAAATATGTCTTCAGTCTTCTGTGCTGGTGCGTTTTGTCCTCGATACTGATATTCTTTGATTTTTGATTGACTTGCTGTGTTTGTTGGTATGCAGGGCTGCACAGGGATTGATTGGCATCAACGCTTTATGAACCATTGATAAAACGTGGATTTGAAACCTGCGAATGATTCCTTTTGATGAAACAAAGGTAGGAGGATCGTCATCCTCTGCGTCTGAATTTTCTTCAGTCATAGCAAAAAATCATTTAAACCCTGCAAAATATGAAAAATATTAGGAAATCCTGTATGTATAGGTTAACTTCTTTAGAAAGCGCGTGGAGAGAGCATGGCCGTTCGATGGCATCATCCAATGGTCGAGATTAATTTTGGAGGAGTCAAAGGGAAGGCAGAAGAAAATTTAAATCGGGGCCGTCGATCGCGTAGAGATCGACGGTCAGGAGCGAAGGTGAATAAATAACGTGAAGGGGTGAAAATATTTGGAAAAAATAAAAGCAGAGACAAAGGTTTAAAACCTTTGTTTTGGAGAAAAATGATCGAAAATCATGTTCGAGGTTCGGGACAAACGTGGGCCGCCGGATGAGATTGGCCCACGCGATCACCGGCGGAGAACAGATGCCAATGAACCTTAGAAAACATGCCCAGACATCAAACCTTTAATAAAATCCAGATGAATAAACCCCCGGGTCTGGAAATGCTGAGTGGACAAGGAATCAGGGCGATGAATTTTGGGCCATTGATCTATAGATCAGATCGACGATGGAGATGCTTTTAATACCACGTTGTACCCTGAGTTATCTCACGGGCATCTTCGGAGAGCGACTACTTTCTGATGAGCGGCCCCAGATCGAACGGTGGGCGTCAATATCGCGCCGGGTCCATGTTCGGAATTTAACGTGTGATGAGTGGCGGTTTTTTAACAATGCTGAAGGCCACACATCGAGTGGTGAATGGAATCGCTGCCGATCAGGAAAAAACCGCCCTCCGCTTGAAAGCGGTGCAATGGATTCTGCCCGGTTTTTGCAATAGTGAGCGGTTGGCGGGGACCACCAGGGCGATGGATTGCGCGCCATCGATCTGCAGATCAGATCGACAGTAGAGAGTGACTAGAACTTTGCACCGACGAAAAACGTTAGGATATAATAAAACCGACGAATTTATATACATGAAGGTTTATACTTTGGGCGGAAATATTAATATTCAGTATGGCTTGGCACCCGTCTGCGGGGCCTTTGGGCGTATGGAAGATAATATGACCGAGGGGGATAGAATGGAGGGCTAATCGGCCTCAGGGTTTTTAATAAAGGGAAATGCTTGCGTTTTGTGTTTTCCCCCAATTGAGATAAGCGCCCAAATGGCTCAGCGCTTGGTTCCAGTACCAGGGCGTATGGAAGGGAAGGGTTAAAGACTTAGCCCAAGGGGGCTTAAGTCTATAGGATATAAAAAATATGATTTTTATAGATTTTCAATGTTTTTCAAAGGTTTTAAGGGTTTTGATAAGGCAAGAAAGGGTCTTAAACCTTATCAAAGGAATTTTGATGAAGGGGAGATGGGGAAAAACATGAAAATGAGGGGTTTTCATGGGAAATTGGAGGAATAAAAGTGAGGTTAGTTTTGGAATAGGGGAGAGGGGAAAAATGGTGTTTGTAGAAGCATTTCCTCAATGAAATTAGCATAATTTCAGATTTTTTAAGATAGGAACAACTGTGAAGATTTGGACAGAGGCATGAGGCCTTCAAAAGTCTTCAAGAGCCAACACCTTTTAGCAATAAAATTTGTTCCTTGAAGGCTCCAAAAGTTTTAGCCACCTTTTTCTACAACAAATTTTATAGGTGGCTAATAGTGGCTCCACTTGGGGATGGTGCCTTCTTAAAGGCATCAATAACTTCAGACTTGCATTCTTTGGGAGGCTGCCCTGTGCCTCATCCATTGGGATGCCTTTATTTTTGTAGATGATCTTCTCTTTTTCTGAAACATATTAACATTCATGGATCAACAATGGAACCTCATCAATACAATTCTTTCTACCTACCCAATCCTACATATCTAACATTTTTTCTTCATTATAGTGCACTTGGATTGGCAAACTCTTTTACAACATTTTATTCTGTTGAAACCAGGAAAAATAATTTATTTCTACTCCTTATTTCTCCATGGACATAGATTAAACAGTTGAGCCCATATGATTTTCTACCTAATCTACTGTTTGTTGGGATTAAACTGTCCAACAGACTTTATTCTCTAAATTCTACAGCAGAAATTTAAAAAGCATTCAAGTCAGGATTGAACAGTCTAACTTGATGCTGGTCTATGGCATAAAAAAAAGTTGCACATAGACATTGTTTTGCACAAAACTTTTAAAACAAAGATGGAAGGCTTGAGATCTGAAATTTGAAAGCATTTCCTTCCTCTTTTCTGCAGCTCTGTTTTGATCTTTGTTTGAGCTGTCTTTGCTTGTCCTTTGGTTCAGATTTTGAGCTAATGGGAACCAGCTTTACATATTTCTTGACTCAGAATTTGAAACAGATTTGAGTCACTTTCTTTAGAGACTTAGGTTCAGATTTTGAGCATGTTTGAACCTTTAATTTCTATCCTAAATTATCTACTGATAAGCCAAGATTAAACAGTTTGGGAAATCAAATTCGCTATCCTATCAGCAGAAAATTTAAAGGTAATTAGTCAAGATTAAACAGTTTGACTAACTAGAAGTGTGTTCTTCAGGAGTGGCATTTGAACTTGCACAATTTTAGATTTGTTTCTCTTTTTTGGTATGGGGCTATACCTTTATTATTTTTGACAATCTGCCCTCTTTTCCTTCTTTTCTTTGTTTTTGTATTTTTATTTTTATAACTTTGAATGCAATGTTTAGACTATGATATTTACAATGATAAAATAGAAAGCTTTGAAATTTATGATTCTTGGCAGAAGTAATGCTTTAGCATTCTACCATTGACAGGACCTCCATACATATCTTCTCCATTCAATTCTTTCAAGAAAAATGCATTGTGGCCCCTTTCAGCATGAACAATATAGGGACCTTTCCACAAGTTATCAAACTTGCCATGTTTTCCTTTCTCTTCTCTCCTTGAATCCCATTTAAGAACAACATTTCCAACTGGGAAATTGTTTGTCTGATTCTTCTTATCAAATAGCTTCTTCATATTTTCTTGGATTAACTGTGTTCTTTCATAGACTTCCTCTATGTTCTGTTGTAAATGGATTGTTTGGTTGATTCTTCTCTGCATATCATTCTCTTCAGTCTGCACTTCTTGAAGGAGTTTCATGACTAGAACTCCTAATGAGGTGGGAAAAACTGCGTCCATACCATAGACTCGCTGATAGGGGGACATATTTATTGATTTCTTTGTAGTTAACCTATCGACCCACAAGGCATGAACCAGCTTACTGTGCCATGATTTTTTATTCTGTTCCAATAGTTTTTTAATGATATTGATGAGGCTCTTGTTGGAAGATTCAACTAATCCATTTCCTTGGGGATAGTAAGTAGTGGAATGGCCCAAGGTTATGTGGTATTTGTAACATAAATCAACCATCTTTTTAGATTTAAAAGTAGCAGCATTGTCTGTTATGATTTTTTTGGGACAACCAAATCTGGATAGGATATTTGTTTGAAGGAACTTGATAATGACAGAGTCATTAACAGTTCTGGAAGGTATAGCTTCTATCCATTTGGTAAAGAAGTCAGTGGCCGTGAGGATCCACTTATGTTGAGCTGAGGAGGATGTGTAAATTTCCCCAATGAAATCTAAACCCCATTGTTGAAAAGGTGCATCGACTCTGATAGGATGTAGGGGTAAGGGAAGAAGTTTTCTTTTGCCATCAAATATTTGACACTTATGGCAAGACATGACCAAATTTTGAGTGTCTGGGAAAAGAGTAGGCCAATAGTAACCAGATCTAAGAATTTTGTTTGCTGTGGCCTTCTAGTAGAGGTGTCCTCCACATTCTCTGTCATGCAACTCATGCATGATTTTTCCTGCATCATCTTCAAGTAAAAATTTAAGAAAAATTCCAACAGCATTTTTCTAGCTTTAGTTTTGGACAAAGAAGGAGGGGCATTTAAATATAAAAGCACATAAATAATGTCAGCATACCAAGGAGAATTCAGAAATGCTTCTTTAATAAAAGGAGCAGTAGATTCTTCTATTTCTTCCAACACATCTACCATATTCATGCCTAGTGCTTGGAAGTTAGACTCAACAATAAGTTTTGCTAATCCTTGCCCTTTAACTAGTTTGGTGGGCTTGATTTCTAAGTCATACTCAAGAATAGTTGCAATCCATTTTCCCCTTTTACCATCAGGGTCTTGACTTAGAATGTCCTTGACAACAGTATGTGGAACAAAAGCAATTGTGTGAGAGTGTAAAATATAGACCCTAAAGTCTTTTAATGCTTTCACTAATGCTAAGGCTTGCTTCTACATGATGTTATAATTGAGAGGATCATCTCTTAAGGCCCTACTAAAGAAGGATATTGGTTGTTCCTGCCCCAAGTCATTCTTTTGAAGTAAAACTGCAGCTATTGTATGCTCATATGCAAAAGAAAAGATATAAAAGTCTTTGGTGAAATCTGGATCAATCAGGACTGGTGTTTGAGTAAGAGCTTATTTGACCAGTTCGAATGATTGTTTAGCTAGTAAAGTCCATTTTACACCTACATCTTTCTTAATCATGTTTGTTATGTTTTTTAATAGCTCAGCGAGGTTGGGGATGAACCTCCTCATAAATTTAATCTTTCCAATGAAATATTGTAATTCTTTGAGGCTTTTTGGATGGCTGATCTGTAATATGCCATCTATCCTTGTAGGGTCTATTTTGATTCCATATTTTGAAATTATGTGGCCAAGAAGTTTACCTTCTTGGAGACCAAAGAGTGTTTTCTTGGGATTCAATGATAAGCCAAATTTCCTACACTTCTCAAAAACTTTTCTCAGGTGAATCAAATGTTCCTCATCATTTTTTGAGAAAACGGTTATGTCATCAAGGTAAATGATTATGAAATAGCTAATATCTTCAGAGAATGCTATGTCCATGGCCCTTTGGAAGGTGGCCCCTGCATTCATCAATCTGAAAGACATTTTGACATACATAAAGGTGCCCCAAGGTGTGGTAAAAGCAGTTTTGATTTGATCACTTGGGAGCACTAACACCTGGTTGTAACTTGAGAACCCATCTAAGAGGGATATCCTTTTTGACCCAACCATCCTTTGAAGTATATGGTCCATTTTTCGTAAGGGGTAGTTGTCCTTTAAAGAGGCTCTGTTTAAATTTCTGAAGTCAATACAGAGCCTGATTTCCCATGTTTTCTTTCTAACAGAAACTAAGTTTGATACCCACTCTGAATATCTAATTGGTATAATGATCCCAGCAACATGCATCTTTTCAATCTCTGCCTTAACTAAATGTAATAAAACAGGGTTTATTCTCCTTAGTTTTTGTTTAAAATGCTTTTGATTTTCCTTCAAAGGGATTTTATGTTGGATGATGTTGGTATCAGACGATTTTAGGTCTATGTATCCCCAAGAAAAAACATCTTTAAACTCTTTGAACAGCTCTATGTACTGCAATTTGATGTGAGCTGGGAGAGTGCTGGAAAACTTGATCATCTTGGGTTCTGCTAGACTGCCTATGTTATGCTCTTCTATATTCGTTTCCACAGGCTCCATCTTCGGTTCTTTGGCTACATCGTTAAAATAAAAAAGGTGTTCTAAAGGTGCTAGACCTCTTGGAACTTTATCATTTTTTCATTGTAAAACTTCCAAGTCTTCTTGTTCCGTGTTGTTAATTGTCTCTGCTTCAAAAGGATTTTCATAATGATTTATATCAGCAGTATATGTCATTTCAGCTTCTGGGATTTGTTCAATATACAAAAAAATTTCTTTATGGCTAGTTTCTGATATTGGTATGTCAAAATTGTTTTCTAATTTTAAGAAATCATCTATGTGTTTGTCAGAATCAAACACCTTCCAGTGATCTTCGTTATCAGGTACAACAGGCCTGTGTTTTACCTTCACACTGAGTTGTTCATTTATTTCAGGTATTTGGCAATTGCTGGCATTGAAGGCGAGTTCATTTTCTAGATGATTTAGTGCTCTTGGAATGAAAATAAGCTCATACTTTTCAAAGCTTTTCAATAGATCAAGGGCAGCGTTTCGATATTCCCTAGGCCTTGGATTTCTAACTGAGTATTCTCCTTTGATTTGTCTTATGATAAGTTCGGACTCTCCTAAGATTGATATCCTCTGGGCTTCTAATTTTTTAAGCAATTGTAAGCCTAGGAGAAGTGCTTCATACTTAGCAATATTGTTAGTGCATGGGAAATCTAATTTATATGAAAAAATCTGATTTGTATTTTGAATCCAAACACCTGCCCCTGCACTTGTTTTGTTACAAGATCCATCAAAGTTTATTGTCCACAATATGTTTGACTCATTTCCATTTTCTTGTTGCTGTTGATTGCCAATGTTTTGAATTTGATTGAAGGGAAGATTTGATTGTTCTGGTGAACTAATTGGGTTTATGTTTTCCTTATCTTGTTGAGTAATTTCATCTTCGTTACATAAGATAAAGGAATCTAAACTTGATTGAATAGAATAGATTGGAGAGTTGTTTGGTTTGTCTATGTTGCTCACCATGTACTTAATGTGATATTCCCTGTATAGTCTTTTGTTTTGGTTAAAAACAGGGATGGTGGCATAAGACATGTCCATTTGAAGGCTTCCCTGAAGTTTGGCTCCCCAAGATCTTGATAAGAACATGCCATACTTAGGGGGAATGTCAGCTACAACTATGTCCATGACTAAACTCTTAGCAAGGATTTGGGATAAGTTAACACACAAATCTTTGATTAAACCCAAACATTTGACTCTGCTTGAGTCAAAGGAATACAAGTCTTTGTATGGTTTAGTAATTTCTAAGCCTAAGCTTTCCATCACTACCTTGGGCATTAGATTGTGTGAAGCTCCTGAGTCTAACATGGCATTGTGTAAAATTTTCTCATGTATGTTCAAGATAACATAGAAGGGAGGGATAGCCCCTTCTTGGTATTTTCCTTCAACTTCTGGACCAAACAACAACTCAGGTTTGTCATCTGTCAAGTTTAAGGTGTCAGTATCACTTCCTAAGCTCAAAGCTTTCAAAACTTGGTTTTTGTACACCTCTTGGGTTACTAGTTCAGCTAGGGGAATGTTAATTTGTATCTTTGCAATCTCTCCCTCAAGACTGAAAGGAACAATTGACTTGTTCATATTTACATCTGTCTTTTCAAATGAATTATTTTCAACAATTTTGATTTGCTGAACCTTGTTTGGACTGGTAATTGGGACAATTTTATTAGGACCACTAGCTGAAGTGCTAGGGGTAATCTATTCAACATTTGAATGGACACTTTTGTCTTTGTTTATGTCTGGTTTCTTGGTCAAAATGTTGGTTTTTTCTGCTGTATTTTTGGGCTGAGTTTCTGTGTTTTTCTTGACAGTAGTATTAGTGTTCCTATCCTTTAAGTTGTCTACATTCCCTTTGCTCCTAATATCGTATTGTTTATGCACCTCCATGATTGCATTTTCAAACCCCAATTTTTAGTCATCAGAATCTTCATAGGTGTTTGTACTGTGATCAAAGAAAAACCCTTGTTCTTCTTCGGTGAGGAAAACATAATCCCCAGTGTCTGATCCAATCAATTTTACATGAGATTCTCCCAACCTTTCCAACTCCCTATCTTCCTCATATTGATCTACATAGTTTTGTTGGAAGGGAGGTCTAATCTGTTGGTCACTTTCTTTTTACTTGTCTTGATTTTCTTCTCTTCTATAATTCTAATTTCTATTTCTGTTTTGGTTATTTTGAGGTTCTCTTGGTGGCACTCTCTCATTTAAATTGATCTTCTCAAGCATCCTTTCCATTACCTTCACTAGGTTATCAATTCTTGTGTCATAAGTTGAGGTTGAAGGTAGTTGGTCATCTTTGTAAGTTACCCTCCTCTCTGATCTCAACCTACTTCTTTTCTCAATTATGTTTACTTCTACGCTCACATCTCCTTTTTGCATGTCTTCTAAGGTTAAGTAGTCTCTCTCCCTTAGCTGATACATCATGTCATCATCAAGGCCTTCGGGATATCTTACTAAGGCCATGCCTTGAGGAGGTTTCATGTGAGGTGGAAGAGCATTGTAAACGCTATTGAACCTAGTGGAGTAGTCATGAACATTCTCTCCTTGATTTCTCTTGAGGCTGCTATATTCTGCTAATATTTGGAGAGGATTCCTTTTGAGTTCCCATTTGTTGATGAATGTTTGATGCAAGGCAGGAAGATCATTTATGTTGTTAGGAGGTAAGTTTTTAAACCATTTCTTTACATCTCCTCCTAAAATTTGGGCGAAGATTCTCATCTTCACAGTTTCTTCTTCTATCTCCATGTCATCGAAATCATCTTCCATCCTATCTACATGATGTTGAGCTGTTGTAGACTCTTTTATAGTGAAATGAGGGATTTTGGATTGGTAATCATTTGGTAAGGGAAGTAGAGGTTGTGGTAACACTAATGGGGCATACCATGTTTCCATAGCTGGAAATAAGGGTGGATTTACAAGGGGTGGGTTTGTAAAAGGGAAAGTGGGCTGAACAGGTGTGTTTTGCACAATGGTAGTATGGATTGGAGTGGAAGAAACACTTGGGCTAGCAAACTGATTTTGAGCAGACTTGTTATGAAAAAGGTTAAAGTGATGAAGAAGCTGGGAGTCAGGAGGAGTGGAAGGTGAGGCTTCTCTACTGAAGCTTTGTTTCAAATCTGCAGTATCAAGGTCAGTTTGGTTTAAATCACCTTGAGATATAGTTCTAAAGATGTTCTTTGTATGATGTAAATCAAAGTGTGAATCCTCTAAGACAACAAGGTTTTCAGGGACAGAATTTGTTCTTAAGCGGCTCCTGTCAGCAACTGATTTTCCAGAGTTAGAAGTCTGCCACAAAATTCTCTCAGGATTGTCAACGATTAAAGTAGGGTTTGGGTCTGGATAGGATCTAGTGTTGATCCTATGTGAAGCCAGACTGTTTTTCAAAAATTAAAGAGGTTAAGGATTTTAGGGACTATTTTTGGGAGTTTTACCTCTCAGGATGTCTTATCTAGTATGGGACTAGGCTTCTAAACTTCTTAAGGTTGGTTAACACATTCCTAAAGAGATCTGGGAACCTAGATGAGTAATAGGCCTATTGGGGCTAGTGGAGTCACCAGGTGGAAACTTTTTAGCTTTTATGAAGGTAAAATATTGGATGGTACCACCACCATGTTTATTATGAAGCCAAACTGAAATGCTTTGGGTTTTTCTGAGTTATTTCGGTCTTATAGGTTAAGAGAGTGTCCTAAATTTGATTTAACACTTAGCTAAGGTGTTTAATCATACAGAGTTCACTCTTATGGCTTAGTAACTGATTCCTTCAAGGTTGGATAAGGTTCAATGAGAATCCTAATGGTTACTTACTTTTTCACTGATTCAATTAAGTCCTATCATGATTACCACTTGTTAGGTAGTGCTTGAAGAAGGTTAATTATGTGATACTGGACAGTGAGTGTTTTAATTTTGAAGATTTTACTCAGGGTCCCACCGTGATCGCCATTATTTTGGTGGCGATGAGGTGGCTGATAATCACTGTATAGTCTTTGAAAATAAGGGATTTCTGGAGTCCTAAGGGGTACTTAGATTGTCACTAACTCAGAAGCATCCCACTGTGATCGCCATTATGTTGGTGTCTCGTGTTTTGATAGTTTGGAAAATCAAAAGACAAGGCAACATCAGAACCAATCTTTAGAGTTACAGGATCTATTCCTCTTGTTCTCAGAGAGGGATCTCTCAAATGTTTGTTTGCAAAGGTTTATCTTGTGTGCTTTGAGTATTGGTTTTAGACTAGTTATTAAGTGCAGGTGTTTTTTTATTTGTTTGGTTGAATTGATACAACATAACATGAAAGGTCTATGAAAGATATATAGAAAGGAGAAACATCTGGTTCATTGGGAAATGGATTCAAGAAGAGGTCATAACATACTCATCAATGGATATGGGATATCAGAGGGCAAATCTAACTTGGCCACAGGATCCTTTGGTTTTTGGAATGATATGGACATCAATGATTTGGAAAGAGAAGTTTAATTCTCAAACAAATGGAATTTGAAAGCACAACTTTGAAAAATAAAGAGCTATTTGGTAGACAGGGCTAACCATAGATTCTACAAATCACACCTTTAAGCAAATAATGATTTCAAAACAAATTTTAAAATGAAATATAAGATTCAGGGAACACCCTATTTCCTCAAATATTTTATTTCAAATGACTTAGAAAACATAAAAGATTCATTGATAATTGCAGTCATAGAAGAGGGAACACCTAACACATCTATGATTACAACTATAAAGACCTTTAAGACAATTGTTTAAGTAAGGACAGAGGGCAAGATCATAAAATACCTCCTTGGCTTAATGTAAATAGAAATACTTCAAAGGGAGACTTCAATAACAGCCTTTTAAGTGGTAGCAGATAAGCAGGGAGAACCATAAATCATGCTGAAGCCATCTTATTCAAACTATCATAGAAATAAAAAAGCATGAGGACTAAAGAGAGAGATTAAAGACTCTAAAATACCTCAATAGAAGAAAACATGGAACAGTGAAGGATGAACAGGTCTAAGGTGCTTCCAGGAGTCATTTCTTAGCCTAAAACTTTCAGCCTACTGTAGTAAGAAATTATGGAACAGAATGAAAACAGGAGAAAAAATTAAACAGTTCAGAATAATTCACCAATAGCCAAGCTCATGGATCCAATGATAGAGCCTTCTCAGGAACAAGCATGCAACAACATCGTCAAGGCTTCCAAGACTTCAATTTTTTCTTCAACTTCAATAGACTATGTATTATTTCAAAGAGTTTCAGTATTACAACTAGTGATCAACCAACCAACTTCTCATCTTCTTTAGAAGTATTTATAGAAGAATGAGGAGGTGAGATCTGATAAAATATCTCTAAAGACAATTAATACAGATTTAATGGTTCCTTGGCCTTTGGGGGGCTCAATGAAGAAGCTCTTGATATTTCCTCTGTATTAATTGGTTTACATTAACTATTAGGCTTGCTGGAAAGAATTCGTTGACTTCAAGGCTCCTGGCTATCCTTGTAATAACTTCTGGTGACAGTTTACAATAAGTTCCTTTGGTTGAAATAATTTTTCAGCTCTATTGATGCAAAATATCTCCTGGTTTGGTAGTAACTTCGATCTTCTTTTGATTTCTTTGAGGCTGTAGGTGGCTCTGTGGTAGCTGGGGGATTCAATTAGCCCCTGATGTGGCAGCATAGGTGTTATTTTTGATAAAACACTTTGATTTATTTTAAACTGTGTTTTAATTGGGAGGTTTTGGCTTTCGATAATCAATCTTAGCTATAATCCTTATAAATTTGTCTTCAGTCTTCTGTGCTGGTGCGTTTTGTCCTTGATACTGATATTCTTTGATTTGTGATTGACTTGCTGTGTTTGTTGGTATGCAGGGCTACACAGGGATTGAATGGCATCAATGCCTTATGAACCATTGATAAAACGTGGATTTGAAACCTGCGAATGATTCCTTTTGATGAAATGAAGGCAAGAGTATCGTCATCCTCTGCCTATGAATTTTCTTCAGACATAGCAAAAAATCATTTGAACCCTGCAAAATACGAAAAATATTAGGAAATCCTGCATGTATAGGTTAACTGCTTCAGAAGGCGCGTGGAGAGAGCATGGCCGTTGGATGGCATCATCCAACGGTCAAGATTTATTTAGGAGGATTCAAAGGGAAGGAGAAAGAAAGTTTAAATCGGGGTTGTCGATCGCGCAGAGAATGATGGTCAGGAGCGAAGGTGAATAGATAACGTGAAGGGGTGAAAATATTCAGAAAAAATAAAAGTAGAGACAAAGGTTTAAAACCTTTATTTTGGAGAAAAATGATCGAAAATCATGTTCGGGGTTCGGGACAAACATGGGCCGTCGGATGAGATCGGCCCACGCGATCACGAGTGGAGAACAGGCGCCAATGAACCTTAGAAAACATGCCCAAACATCAAACCTTTAATAAAATCCAGATGAATAAAACCCTCGGGTCCGGAAATGCTGACTGGACAAGGAATGAGGGCGATGAATTTTGGGTAGTCGATCTGCATATCAGATCGACGGCGGAGATGCTTTTAATACTGTGCCATAAGCTAAGTTATCTCACGGGCATCTTTGAAGAGTGACTACCGTCCAATGAGTGGCCCCAGATCGGACGGTGGACAACAATATCGTGTCGGGTCCATTTCTAAACTTTAATGTGCGATGAGCGGCGGTTTTTGAACAATGCTCAAGGCCACGCGTCGGGCGGTGAATGGAATCGCTGCCGATTGGGGAAAAAATACCCTCCGCTTGAAAGCGGTGCGATGGATTCCGCCCGGTTTTTGCAATAGTGAGTGGTTGGCGGGGACCACATGGGCGATGGATTGCGCACCGTCGATCTGCAGATCAGATCGACGGTGGAGAGTGACTAGAAATTTGCACCGGCAGAAAATTTTAGGATATAATAAAACCGACGAATTTATATACACGAAGGTTTATACTTTGGGCGGAAATATTAATATTCAGTATGGCTTGGCGCCCATCTACAAGGCCTTTGGGCGTATAGAAGATAATATGACCGAGGGGGATAGAACGGAGGGATAATCAGCCTCGGGGTTTTTAATAAAGGGAAAGGCTTGCGTTCTGTGTTTTCCCCCAATTGAGATAAGCGCACACATGGCTCAGTGCCTAGTTCCAGTACCAGGGCATATGGAAGGGAAGGGTTAAAGACTTAGCCCAAGGGGGGCTTAAGTCTATAAGATATAAAAAAATATTATTTTTATAGATTTTCAATGTTTTTCAAAGGTTTTGAGGGTTTCGATAAGGCAAGAAAGGGTCTTAAACCTTATCAAAGGTATTTTGATGAAGGGGAGATGGGGAAAAACATGAAAATGAGGGATTTCATGGGAAAATGGAGGAATAAAAATGAGGTTAGTTTTGGAAGAGGGGAGAGGGGAAAAATGGTGTTTGCAGCAGCATTTCCTCAATGAAATTAGCAGAATTTCATAGTTTTTAAGATAGGAACAACAGTGAAGATTTGGACAAAGACATGAGGCCTTCAAAAGTCTTCAAGAGCCAACACCTTTTAGCAATAAAATTTGTTCCTTCAAGGCTCCAAAATTTTTAGCCACCTTTTGCTATAACAAATATTATAGGTGGCTAACACTCGAGATGTTTAATATTGTTTTATTCAGGCTAGTAGTAATTGACTGAAGCATCACAAAGGGAAGAGAGACAAAAATCACAATCATGACATCGAAATCATATGTTCGTAAGAGACTGAGAGCAAACCTCCACCATGTGACCCTAAGGACTGCCTCTGTTGGCAAATGGTATGGTGGGTGAAAGGCTTAATGAAAAACCCAATTCTCAAGGCTACAACCAATGTGGGATTATTACACAACACACACACATGATGGAGAGGGAAGTACTAATGTGAAATGAAATTCACACAAACAGGAATATGCCCCTGTTTTATTTAGGACTGAAGCATCACAAAGGGAACCGAGGCACGGGCGACAAACACCACAATCACGACACCGAAACCAAATGTTAGTAGTAGACCAGGAGAAAACCTCCACCAATAATTTACAATTTAAGACTAGACTAAGGTACAACTTTTAGAAGTTTTTTTAAATATTTTGTCACAAACAATAACCTGGCATGGATGCAATACAAGTTTAGGAAAGTATAAAATCATTTTAAGGGCTTAATATTTGTTTTGATGTATTGGCTAGGGATCTTTCACACGTGATTGGAGACTTGGCTCACTAGTATCCATAATGACATTTGTTTAATATCACCTTTTACACAAATCCCCTCATTGAGATAATTTACATTTAAAATGTGGTCTAGACATACAGTTTTTAGAAGTTTCTTTTTAATATTTTTTGTTAATTTTTTTTAGAAATTGGTTGGAATCATATGTTTGATTTTTCAAATGTACACAATCTAAGTGATTTAAAAACTTTTAGGGGGTTGAATTATTTATGCCTTCAAAAATGGATTTAAACAAGAAAAAATTATTTCACCAAAAATTGCTTAGCCTTTCCTAAAGTTGAATCAATTTATGCATTCAAAAATTTATTTAAATAACAAAAAAAACAAAATGTGTCCAAAAATTGTTTCATACAATTCCAACTAAAAATATCAAAAGTAGAATAGTTAAACAATGCCTCAAGCAACTTAGTCTAGGTGTTCTACATTTTGGAATATTTTTAGGCATACTTTCCATTCAAATTTGTTTGAAATCCAATTGGAATTTGTTGGAAGCACAAGCACAAGCACACATTTTATCTATCAACTCTACACAATCTCGATATCTGAATTTTTTTTTATCCATTTATACATTCAAAAGAAGATTTGAACACCAAAAAAATAGGACCTAACCAACCATTGTTTTGTGGATTTTTGACCAAAAAATCTAAACTTAATTAGATAATGCTCAATCCTAGTGTCCAAAATGTTTTCCACCATAATATTTGTTTTATCTATTGGCTAGGGATATTTCACACGTGATTCAAGACTTGGCTCACCAGTATCTATAATTATATTGGTTTTGATATTGGTTTAGTATCCATAAGATGTGTCATAGTTAATGACATTAGTTTAATATCACTTTTACACAAATCTCTTCATCTCGATGTTGGTGTCCCGTGTTTTGATAGTTTGGCAAATCAAAAGACAAGGAAACATCAGAACCAATCTTTAGAGTTACAGGATCTAGTCCTCCTGTTCTCAGAGAGGGATCTCTCAAATGTTTGTTTGCAAAGGTTTATCTTGTGTGCTTTGAGTATTGGTTTTAGACTAGTTATTAAGTGCAGGTGTTTGTTTATTTGTTTGGTTGAATTGATACATCATAACATGAAAGGTCTAGGAAATATATATAGAAAGGAGAAACTTCTGGTTCATTGGGCAATGGAGTCAAGAAGAGGTCATAACATACTCATCAATGGATATGGGATATCAGAGGGAAAATCTAACTTGGCCACAGGATCCTTTGGTTTTTGGAATGATATGGACATCAATGATTTGGAAAGAGAAGTTTAATTCTCAAAAAAAGGGAATTTGAAAGCACAACTTTGAACAATAAAGAGCTATTTGGTAGACAGGGCTAACCATAAATTCTACAAATCACACCTTTAAGAAAATAATGATTTCAAAACAACTTTTAAAATGAAATCTAAGATTCGGGGAACACCCTATTTCCTCAAATATTTTATTTCAAATGACTTAGAAAACATAAAAGATTCACTGATAATTACATTCATAGAAGAGGGAACACCTAACACATCTATGATTACAACTATAAATACCTTTAAGAAAACTTTTTAAGTAATGAAAAAGGGAAAGATCAGAACAGACCTCCTTGGCTTACTGTAAACAGAAATACTTCAAAGGGAGACTTCAATAACAACCTTTTAAGTGGCAGCAGACAAGCAGGGAGAACCATAAATCATGCTGAAACCATATTATTCAAACTATCATAGAAATAAACAAGCATGAGGACTAAAGAGAGAGATTAAAGACTCTAAAATACCTTAGCAGAAAAAAACATGGAACAATGAAGGATGAACAGGTCTAAGGTGCTTCCAGGAGTAATTCCTTAGCCTAAAACTTTCAACCTACTGTAGTAAGAAATTATAGAACATAATGAAAACAGGAGAAAACAATAGACAGTTTATAATACTTCACCAACAGCCAAGCTCATGGATCCAATGATAGAGCCTTCTCAGGAACAAGCATGCAACAACATCATCAAGGCTTCCAAGATTTCAATTTTTTCTTTAGCTTCAACAGACTATGTATTATTTCAAAGAGTTTCAGTATTACAACTAGTGATCAACCAACCAACTTCTCATCTTCTTCAGAAGTATTTATAGAAGAATGAGGAGGTGAGATCTAATAAAAGATCTCTAAAGACAATTAATATATATTTAATGCTCCTTGGCCTTTGGGGGGCTCAATAAAGAAGATCTTGATATTTCCTCTGTATTAATTGGTTTACATTAACTATTAGGCTTGTTGGAAAGAATTCGTTGACTTCAAGGCTCCTGGTTATCCTTGTAATAACTTTTGCTGACAATTTACAATAAGTTCATTTGGTTGAAATAACTGTTCAGCTGTATTGATGCAAAATATCTCCTAGTCTGGTAATAACTTCGATCTTCTTTTGATTGCTTTCAGGCTGTAGGTGGCTCTGTGGTAGCTAGGGGATTCAATTAGCCCCTGATGTGGCAGCATAGGCATTATGTCTGATAAAACACTCTGATTTCTTTTAAACCGTGTTTTAATTGGGAGGTTTTGGATTTCGATAATAAATCTTAGCTATAATCCTCATAAATCTGTCTTCAGTCTTTTGTGCTGGTGCGTTTTGTCCTTGATACTGATATTATTTGATTTGTGATTGACTTGCTATGTTTTTTGGTATGCAGGGCTGCACAGGGATTGAATGGCATCAATGCCTTATGAACCATTGATAAAACGTGGATTTGAAACTTGTGAATGATTCCTTTTGATGAAACGAAGGCAGGAGGATCGTCATCCTTTGCCTCTGAATTTTCTTCAGAGATAACGAAAAATCATTTGAACCCTGCAAAATACAAAAAATATTGGGAAATCTTGCGTGTATAGGTTAACTGCTTCAGAAGGCGCGTGGAGAGAGCATGGCCATTGGATGGCATCATCCAACGGTCGAGATTGATTTAGGAGGAGTCAAAGGGAAGGCAGAAGAAAATTTAAATCAGGGTCGTTGATCGCACAGAGATCGACGGTCAGGAGAGAAGGTGAATAAATGACATGAAGGGGTGAAAATATTTGGAAAAAATAAAAGTAGAGACAAAGGTTTAAAACCCTTTTTTTGGAGAAAATTGATCGAAAATCATGTTTGGGGTTCGGGACAAACGTGGGCCATCGGATGAGATTGGCCCATGCGATCACTGGCGGAGAACAGGCGCCAATGAACCTTAGAAAACATGCCCAAATATCAAACCTTTAATAAAATCTAGATGAATAAAACCCTCAGGTCCGGAAATGCTTACTGGACGAGGAATCAGGGTGATGAATTTTGGGTCGTCGATCTGCAGATCAGATCGACGGCGAAGATGCTTTTAATACCGCGCTGCACCCTCAGTTATCTCATGGGCATATTCGGAGAGCGACTACAATCTGATGAGCGGCCCCAGATCGGACGGTGGACGTCAATATCGCACCGGGTCCATGTTTGGACTTTAACGTGTGATGAGCAGTGGTTTTTGAACAATGCTCAAGGCCACACGTCGGGCGGTAAATGGAATCGCTGCCGATCGGGAAAAAACCACCCTCCGCTTGAAAGAAGTGCGATGGATTCCACCTGGTTTTCGCAATAGTGAGTGATTGGCGGGGACCACCGGGGCGATGGATTGCGCGCCATCGATCTGCAGATCAAATCGACTGTGGAGAGTGACTAGAACTTTGCACCAGCTGAAAAATTTAGGATATAATAAAACCAAAGAATTTATATACACGAAGGTTTATACTTTGGGCAGAAATATTAATATTCAGTATGGCTTGGCACCTGTCTACATAGCCTTTGGGCGTATGGAAGATAATATGACCGAGGGGGATAGAACGGAGGGCTAATCGGCCTCGGGGTTTTTAATAAAGGGAAAGGCTTGCGTTCTGTGTTTTCTCCCAATTGAGATAAGCGCCCACATGGCTCAGCACCTAGTTCCAGTACCAGGGCGTATGGAAGGGAAGGGTTAAAGACTTAGCCCAAGGGGGCTTAAGTCTATAAGATATAAAAAAATATGATTTTTATAGATTTTCAATGTTTTTCAAAGGTTTTTAGGGTTTCGATAAGGCAAGAAAGGGTCTTAAACCTTATCAAAGGGATTTTGATGAAGGGGAGATGGGGAAAAACATGAAAATGAGGGATTTTCATGGGAAAATGGAGGAATAAAAATGAGGTTAGTTTTGGAAGAGGGGAGAGGGGAAAAATGGTGTTTGCAGCAGCATTTCCTCAATGAAATTAGTAGAATTTCAAAGTTTTTAAGATAGGAACAACAGTGAATATTTGGACAAAGGCATGAGGCCTTCAAAAGTCTTCAAGAGCCAACACCTTTTAGCAATAAAATTTTTTCCTTCAAGGCTCCAAAAGTTTTAGCCACCTTTTGCTATAACAAATTTTATAGGTAGCTAACACTCGAGATGTTTAATATTGTTTTATTCAGGCTAGTATTAATTGACTGAAGCATCACAAAGGGAAGATAGATAAAAATCACAATCATGACACAGAAATCATATGTTTGTAAGAGATTGAGAGCAAACCTCCACCATGTGACCCTAAGGGCTGCCTCCATTGGCAAATGGTATGGTGGGTGAAAGGCTTAATGAACAACCCAATTCTCAAGGCTACAACCAATGTGGGATTATTACACAACACACACACATGATGGAGAGGGAAGTACTAATGTGAAATTAAATTCACAAAAACAGGAATATGCCGTTATTTTATTCAGGACTGAAGCATCACAAAGGGAACCGAGGCACGGGGGACAAACACCACAATCACGACACCGAAACCAAATGTTAGTAGGAGACCGGGAGAAAACCTCCACCAATAATTTACAATTTAAGACTAGACTAAGGTACAACTTTTAGAAGTTTTTTTTAATATTTTGTCACAAACAATAACCTGGCATGGATGCAATACAAGTTTAGGAAAGTATAAAATCATTTTAAGGGTTTGATATTCGTTTTGATATATTGGCTAGGGATCTTTCACAGGTGATTGGAGACTTGGCTCACTAGTATCCATAATGACATTTGTTTAATATCACCTTTTACACAAATCCCCTCATTGAGATAATTTACATTTAAAATGTGGTCTAAACATACAATTTTTAGAAGTTTCTTTTTAATATTTTTTGGTATTTTTTTTTAGAAATTGGTTGGAATCATAAGTTTGATTTTTCAAATGTACACAATCTAAGTGATTTAAAAAATTTTAAGAGGTTGAATTATTTATGCCTTCAAAATTGGATTTAAACAAGAAAAAAATATTTCACCAAAAATTTCTTAGCCTTTCCTAAAGTTGAATCAATTTATGCATTCAAAAATTTATTTAAATAACAAAAAAAACAAAATGTGTCCAAAAATTGTTTCATACAATTCCAACTAAAAATATCAAAAGTAGAATAGTTAAACAATGCCTCAAGCAACTTAGTCTAGGTGTTCTACATTTTGGAATATTTTTAGGCATACTTTCCATTCAAATTTGTCTAAAATCCAATTGGAATTTGTTGGAAGCACAAGCACAAGCACACATTTTATCTATCAACTCTACACAATCTCGATATCTCAAATGTTTTTTATCCATTTATACATTCAAAAGAAGATTTAAACACCAAAAAAATAGGACCTAACCAACCATTGTTTTGTGGAGTTTTGACCAAAAAATCTAAAATTAATTAGAAAATGCTCAATCCTAGTGTCCAAAATGTTTTCCACCATAATAAATCTTTTTATGCATTCAAATATGTATTTAAATGATAAAAAGAAGATATGGCCAAAAATTGTTTCTTCCAATTCTGACCAAAAACTCCAAAACATAGAATAGTTAGACAATGTCAAATCCAAGTGCCTGAAAGGTTTTTCAATATAATGAATCCATTTATGCATTCAAAAATATTGAATTAAGTAACAAAAATAGAGGATTTGACCAAAAATTGTTTCACGAGATTCAAACTAAAACTCCAAACCATTTTTGAGCATTTTTTCTAGTCAAATTTTCCTGAAATTCAACATACTTTGCTAGAATCACAAGCTTGATCTATGAATTCTACACAATTTGAGTGTATGAAAGGTATTTTAGGGTGTTAAATCCATTTATGCATTTAAAAACATATCTAAAAAACAAAATAACAAGATCCAAACAAAAATAGTTTCGTGGGATTTCAAGGATCTTAAGATATATTCTTTGGTTTATATATATATATATATATATATATATATATATATATATATAGATAGATATAAAATCAAAATGAAAATCACATAATAATATTATGTAAATGATTTATTTCATGACTATCTCAACCCATAGCTACTAGATTCTCTAAAAAATATATTTGATCTAAGTTCTCCTCATAATGCCTTGTTTGGTAAGGTTAAAATTGACTAACCTATTTAGATTACATGATTATAACACTCCCTCCCACCACTTAAGGTTAAACCAGCTTAATGAGAGGTGTTACCTTCATTTAACCAGACCTCCACAATCCCATCATGGAAATGGGATCACCAAATTTCTTGTTTATAAACTTCATTAAAACTTATTATCAATATCACCATCGCATTCGTCTCATCGAGATATTTCTGATATTTATAGCCTAATTCTCCCATATCTTTAGTTATATAACCTTTGGTTCATGTTTAGAATGGGTCTCAATGTTTCTCTTTTACACTTTCGAAAATATTGGCCTATTTCTTTAATCTAAATAAGTATCAAATGAAATCATTAGGGGAGGAAATATATGTTGAATTGTAGCCTTTGATATTAATTCATGGCCCATGGTCTTCTATTGGGTCCCAAATTAGAATTCTATTAATCAAGCACCATTTACCTGATAGGTTATTTTGTTATCTTATTCATGAGTGTTGAAATTTGCAACAAGAAACAATGAAATTGGCACCGAGAAACAACATGACAGCACACACACTAGTGTGGGACCACAGGTCATGTAGTGATTGGTAATAGCGATACATTGGTGTGAAAGCCAATTTATTTAATAAATTGGAAATGTGTCTAATTTAATTATCCCTTAATTAAATTGGACAATAAATTGTAGTCTTATATCATAAACACTTGCAATAGTTAATTGAGTGTGATAGACTCAGTTAGCTCATGAATTTATAGTTGAGGGTGGTTGGTGAGGCATGGAGAGTGATTCTATGTGTTCTAGGTTCAATTTGTAGTTAGTGCATTAGTTTAATGCATGAGAAATCAGTTAACTCAGTTAAGTGAGTTAAATTAAGTTGAACTAGTTGTAACTGTTTGTTGCACTAGTGAGAGGTCAAGTGAATTAAATCATATTTAATTCACATGCAATGATATATCATGCAACTGATGATTTACTATTAATAGTTGCATGCATGTCAGTTCCAGTGAAGACCCGGTTGAGACAAAGGTTAAAGGGAAGTTGACTATCAGTTGTATTTTAGCAAATTTCCCGAATGTAGTTAAAACACCACAGGATTTCCCATGATACTTGCATTATTGAGGAATGATGAAATTCCTAAGGAATATAGATCGCATTCCTCATGAATTGCATGAGAAAGGCAGGCTGAAGACATGTTGAGAATTGGCTAAGTGTTGGCCCGATTTTGTCTGGATCAGTGTGAGACAATTAGAAAAGTGCAGGAAACTCTTGTGAGAAGAGTACATTGTAATTGTTCCATGATTCCTTGGTTCATTATACAATATAGATAGAGGGGCTTTGAGAAGCAAGATTTCCCTAGGAAAAATATCTATGTTGTGGATTGATTTGCTTCTTTCTCTTACTTGGTGTGATTGTGTGATCGTGTTTAATTTCAATAGAATTAATTGTAGAAGGATTCAGTATCTTGCTTTAAAATATTGCATGATCATATTAAATTCATTGGTATATACCTATTAGTTGTATAATTTATACATGGTATTAGAGCACCATAAATCACAATACTTGAGAAGAAATTGATTTTGTGTTGAACAATATTCAAACTTGTTGATACTTTCGTTGGTGTGACACATGTATCAAGATGGATTTCAATGGATTAATATTGGAATATGTAATTAAGGGCAGTTATAATTATACTGCATGGAAATTCAAAATGGAGGCAGTGTTAAAGGATAAAGAGTTGAAAGAATTCATTGATAATGATATTCCCAAGCCTGCAATAGCAGACGTCACTCTTCTTGATGCTTGGAAAAAGAAGGTAGCAAGGGCGACGAGGATCTTGTTAAAATGAGTTCGATACCACATTGTCTCGAGTCTCCATGGAAAGGAGACTCTACATGCAATGTGGAAGGCCTTGACAGATATGTTTCAGAACAACAATGACCAAAGGAAATTTGTGTTGAAGGATAAGCTTAGGAAAATCAAGAAGGAGGAGGGAGAGATGGTACCAACATACTTGGAAAAGTTCACTCAATGTCGAGATGAGCTTGGAAGTGTTGGTGTGACCATAGCAAATGATGACTTGGTGAGTGTAGCACTTCTAGGCCTTCCCAAGGGCTGGCATAGTTATTAGAACTTTGTCAATGGGAGGGAGAAGATACCAGATTCGAAGCTACTTTGGTCAAATTTGGTACAAGAAGAACTCATGCGGAATACCAGGGATAGATCCTCATCCAAGAATAATGACAATGAAGATTGTGCCTTGGCCAGTAAGGCAAAGAAGGCCAAGGGAAAAAATCCCAAGGTGAAGTAGGAAAGAAATACTTGTCCAAGATCAGATGCTTTCACTGTCACGAGCATGGGCACTATGCTACAAACTGTCCACAGAAGAAAAGCAAGAAGGAGCCTGCAATTGCAGCAGGTGAAGCATTAGCTTCATAGTCTGAGATAGACTTTACACTCATTGCATGCATGAAAAGAACTGTAATGGGTTGCATGTGGTATCTAGATAGTGGTGCCTCATTCCATATGATAGGGAATAGAGATCTCTTCAGTGACTTGGAGGAGAAGGACCTCCAATAGAGCATAGATTTTGGAGATGAAGAGAGGTATAGCGCTACCATCATAGGTACAGTTACCTTCCAGAGGGATAATATCTCCCATCTCAGACTAGTAGATGTTTTGCATGCTCTAGGCCTAAGCAAGAATCTTGTCTCCTTAGCAATATTAGAAGAACGTGGTTATGAAGTAATGTTTCAAAAAGGAAAGGTGTTCCTTAAACACATAGCCATGGGACAAGTGAAGCAGATTGGTGTAAGATTCAAGAACCTATATGTTCTCAAGGCTGAGGATGCATGAAAATATTTGAGGAGAAAAACAGTGGTTAGTGACTTGGTGGTTGAGAGGGAATAATTATCTCTCAACATGCAACCTCAGAAGTAGTCTAAGAGGGTTTTGGAGAAGCAGAAAGGAGACCGAGTGGAAGAGTCCACTCAAGCATAGACCTCCAGGAGGGGGAAATTTCTAGCTAGAAGGGCAGAGGGAGTACATGCAGCGATACCTCCAGGTGTGGGGTGGGGTGATGTGGAGAAGTAATCCAAAGAATAAATTGTGCAGGATTCATTGAGATGGTGTGTCTCATGGATTGAAATTGGCTATGAGGAGCCCACAATACAACAGTAGAAGGATAAGTTAAATTGATGCAGTCAAATGTTAGGAAGACAAAAATCAGAGTGACAGGTTTCAGATACTGGAGCGTAGATCAGGGTTGTCAGCAGTGCAGAGTGCATGGATGCATATGTCAGCAGTGTAGAGAGTCCAATAGACATGTGTAGTAGCTAGCAACAGTCATAAGAATCTGATGACATATGCATTATATTGATACAGTTGTTCGAAGGCTATTTAGTTTCATAAGTGTTGCATGCAAGAGTTGCATGTGCGAATAACACTAGAGAAGTGTTGCATGCAAGGACATTCCAAGGTACCGGATCAGGACAAATTGATTCATTTCTTGTTGAGAGGAAGTGTTGATATTTGCAACAAGAAACAATGAAATTGGCATCTAGAAACAACATTACAACACACACACTAGTGTGGGACCATAGGTCATGTAGTGATGGGTCCTAGCGATACATTAGTGTGCAAGCCAATTTATTTAATAAATTGGAAATGTGTCTAGTTTAATTATCCCTTAATTAAATTGGACAATAAATTGTAACCTTATCTCATAAACACTTGTAATAGTTAGCTTAGTGTGATAGACACAGTTAGCTCATGATTTTTGAGTTGAGGGTGGTTGGTGAGGCATGCAGAGTGATTCTATTTGTGCTATAGTTCAAGTTGTAGTTAGTGCCTTGGTTTAATGCATGAGAAATTAGTTAACTAAGTTAAGTGAGTTAAAGTCAGTTGAACTAGTTGTAGCTATTTGTTGCACTAGTGAGAGGTCAAGTGAATTAAATCAGATTTAATTGACATGTAGTGATCTGTCATGAAAATGATGATTTATTATTAATATTTTCATGCATGTAAGTTCCAGTGAAGACCTAGTTGACACAAAAGTTAAAGGGAAGTTGACTATCAGTTGTATTTTTAGAAAACTGCCCAGATGTAGTTAAAACATCAAAATATTTCCCATGATACTTGTGTAGTTGAGGAAGGCTGAAATTCCTAAGGAATAGGGATTGAATTCCTCATAAATTGTGTGAGCAAGGCAGGCTGAAGACAGGTTGAGAATTGGTTAAGTGTTGGCCTGATTTTGTGTCTACCAGTGTGAGACAATTAGAAGAGTGCATGACACTCTTGTGAGAAGAGTGCATTGTAATTGTTTCATGATTCCTTGGTTCATTATACAAAATATAGATTGAGGGGTTTAGAGTAGCAAGCTTTCCCTGGGAAAATTATCTGTGTTGTGGATTGATTTGCTTCTTTCTCTTACTTGGTGTGATTGTGCGATCGTGTTTATTTTCCGCAAAATTAATTGTGTAAGGATTCAATATCTTGCTTTAGTATATTTAATGATTAGATTGAATTCATTGGTATATAAATATTGGTTGTATAATTTATGCAATGAGAAGTCAATCATCCATTTTAAATTGGTGGCGCAGATGCATTATCAAATGGAAAAGTATTCAGTTAATAAATGCCTCACTTTTTCCTGATACATCTTATTTGTTAGTCCCTTATTCATCTAGCGGTTCTCATGCTTTTTGGGTGCGAAGTAGTGAGTGTGTTAACGCACTCCTTTCCAATAGATGATATCTCACCATACGTGACTTATGTGATCAATACTTCATAGGAAATTCAGGCCCGGACATGAAGGTTTATTAACCCATAAGTCGGGCCCAATGGATGTGACTGCCAGTAAATTTTTGAGCGCATTTAATTTGAATTAATTGGATTGCGATAGAAATTAAACATGATTTTTTCAATTAATATTTCTTTTATTCCAAGTTTCTAGTTTATTTTCTCTCAAGGGTTCATTCTCCTCTGTAGTTTTTTCACTGTAGAAATTATCATCTTTGTGTAAATTGTGAAACCAAGCAAAACTCATCACCCTCTTTTACTAGGTAAGTACTCATCAACCTAAAGTATTTCTGCTTCGTATTTTAATTTTGGTTAATTTCATAGGAATTAAAATTCCATCAGAACTTTTGAAAGAATCCTTTATCAACAAGTTGGTGAGTGTCAGTGACATTAAAATTTGTCTTACCAACTTTCTTATCTTGAAGTCAAATTTAAATTACCCTTCTTGCAACTCCCAAAACGATGATTGTCTCAGGAAGTCTGGTGTTTTAGCTGCTCCCTTGACCCATGTGCATTCCATCCTAGACTCCATTCTCCTTTTAGCTAAGTATTTTAGGTTTAAATCCCAAACAATCATCTTGCTTATAGATAACTAGGTCTTCTTAGAGATTAATGAAGACGTCATTTCCAAAATGCTACTCCTACTAGCCTCTAGGATTGATATCACTGACAAGGGGCTCAACCTAGAATTCATTACATGGGCATAGAAGGATAAGGTTGAGTTATTTAAAATCCTGCTAAAAGCCCTATCTCAAATCAAAAGTTAGAATTTCTCTTGCCCACCAGCCTCCTCAAACCCTTTTTCTAGACTTTGGCCTCGCTACTTTCCATTATTTTTGGAAACGCTGATGACTCAAAGGTAGATGAAACCATTTTCCTAAATACTTATCTAGATCTATTATGGTTTATCTTATTAGGACTATCTTGTTTAACACTTGTCACCGTTGCTCTTATTTTGTACATTTAATCTTATTCAAATACCCTACCTATTTTATCTCAACTAAGATCCTTCGGACCATTATGGATAAAGATGAAAAGGAAATGGAGATATATCATTGGATAGACTTAATATATCCGAGATGTGCCCCATATGCCTACCTCCAGTATATTGATTGCTTCTCCTTTTATTTAAGAATTAAACTACTTGGAGAAGCCCTAGATAGAATATTTGATGAGAAAAGAAGGATGTTATAATTGATTGAAGAAGACAATATAGGAATTTTTCTCTTATATCTTGATTACTCTGTAATTAAGATGTACATTTTTTTAGAAAAATCCTTACCGACTACCTAGATTCACCATACCCTTGAAAAATAAAAGGGAACTTTTTAGTTACCCTCCATCAACTGGATTTCTTATTGCTAAAAGTAAGTACACTATTCATATAATTGAAAAATAAATGATTATGTTCTGTTTAATTCATTATGATGGTTAGCACTACGATCCTCTTCGTATAATTTGTAGTTCAAGAAAATAGGCAGGTATTTCAACTTGTGCTCACGAGATCTGGAAGGAGGTCGAAAAGTTAACTAATGCTCTTTACCCTTAAAGTTGTTCAAGTGGTGATGCAGATGTTTGTGGAACAAAATCAGGTATGAGCAAGAAATAGAGGGAGAGAAAATCAAGCTCTGATAGTAGTGATAACCTGGCACACTATTCACACAAAACTGGCTCAGTATTCAACAATGATCATAACCCCGATTACGAAAATAAAAATAGAATCTTTGGAATTAAAATAATTTGGTAACAACGTGAAATCAAATGAGGACCATGATGTATACATTGAACCCTTCAAGAAGGTTGTGGAACATTTAAATAAAGAGATTCAATAGACTATTCACGAGGCCCAACCTAAAGACTTAGTAGGACAAGATATAGATGTGAGGCATAGTTTCATTAAAGAGAATTTGGTGGAAACCTTAAGGAAATAATTGAGGTTACTACCTCAACAAGCCCATATATTTACGGAAGTGGTATTACTACCGTTGGGCCAATATTTATTACATCTGCAAATATTGACACAAATACTTTTAACCTTACTATGTTCTAACCTGAATTCGATGAGAAACAAAAATTTATTGGCTCAAGGGCCTCTTCCATGGCCATTAATTTAGGAAAATTATCAGACATTTATGTGTTGAATTGGCACATGCAGACTGGAAAAATTGTTTCAAGACCATTATTGGACTCCACTGCTAGTAAAACGAAGTTGCAATAAATGCTGGAAAAAGTCTCAAAGCAACTTTATATTACACGAGTAGCCTTGAAGACAAGATATATCAGGATAAAGCACCTAAAAGATAAAATATTGAACCAATCTAAACAACCCAAGGAGGTCATCTTCTTTAAGAAGTTATTGGAAGAGAAGCAAAAAGAAATAAGGAGTTTAACAGAAATTGTCAAAATAATGGATTATGACGCTAATGTCCTCATACAATAATTTGAAATACAAGAATAAATTAAAAACCAATTGAAAATAATGCATGCCACCCTTAAAGGAAATGCCAGAGAACTCAAGGAACAACAAAGCCAGTTGGGAAATCTAAGAAAAGAATTTGCAACCAAGTAAAAATAAAATCTTAAAACAATTGTGGAATAGAGCCACTGTTGGTAAATCCGTCACCACCCTGCAAACCTCAAACAATGAAAAACTAAGCCTCCTTTAATTAAAGGTTTCACAATTGGAACAAGAGTTGCATCAACTCAAACTTGAGAAGGGATAGGTAGAAAATAGATGAGTGATAAATGCATCGTAGAATTTATGAGATGATTGAACATATACAAGGAGCCCTTAAGGAAAATAAAAATGAAATCATTTCCTTGAAATAGGTAATCAAAGTAACCTCTATTGGAAGGAAGATTTTTATCCGGGCTAAAGAAGAAATATGGAGAAAAATAAATCAGAAAATTTCAACAATGCAATATCATATGATGATCTTAATGGACTGTGAAAAAGTGATAGTAATGAAACCTAATATCAAGGTCAAGAATATTTCTTCTGTACATGAAGAGAGACTAAAGGATGTTGACCAATTGATATATTTTATTAATCCTCTTGTGGATGAAACCCTCGTTGACATGAATCTTCCTAAAATGGATCTATATATCTTCTCTTTGTGCATGATAAGGAAAAACATAGGTTTATTCTTCTTATGAAAGAATAGTTCAAAAACACTAAGAAGGAGATTGAAAATTTCATAAATTAATGGAAGTATTTTGTTAGGTTCAGAGTTCCCTCTTTTTGGTGGAATGACAATTGGCTAATTTTAGATTTGGAGTTTCACGAGAAGCTAAAAGCCACAGAGTGAGATATTGGTTTCCTATCTATCATCAGTAAAGAGGAAATTTCTCCTTCGCTAGTCATCAACAATTTAATAAGGAACTTTAGTATATTTACTGGGATAGATAAGCTAATACAAAGCTTCCCCGTAACACAATAATATCTCAAATTGTAGTTGAAATGGGTGGTAACCAAATTCAAAAATGTACTATGTTTATCATCAGTTGACTGGGATAAGGTTACAAAGTTCGGGAGGTATTTGAATCAGAACATCATTTCAAAACATGCTGCTTCCACCGTGTAGGCAATCCAACCAATTCAACCCATTCAATTAGTCACTGATCAACTTGAAGGATGGGTTGAAGTGGCACTTAATGTTCCTTAAATGTGTTGGAAATTAATTCCAACTACTGATATCAATCAACAGTAATTGCAAAAGGATTGGAAAGCTCACACAAGTGAAGTGCAGAGTAGATAAGAATCAACCCCTTGATATTTATCTAAGGCGGTAGCCGACTTCTTAGAAAGAAGAGTTAAGGCTTAGACTCAAAGTCTCAACAGCAGCGTAGAGCTTTGATTATAGGTTGAATCAGGCTTTAAAAGCCTTACCAATATATCGGCGGAGTTAATGATTGAGGCGGCTCAAGTTCACTACATCACAAGATGCGATGCGATGTGATGATAGTTCTAACACTATCGCATCGCAAGCTTTCATTGTTCTTAAAACATGCACACCGAAGAGTTTTGGTGATGCAATGAGGTCCCACCTCAATCGGAATCGCGACATCGCAAAGTTACTTGCATTTATGTTGCACAACCGCCGAAGTTGCGATGCAATGTGGACCCTACAGAAAGAGACCTATTGAAGAGCGACAAGAAGAAGGACTCCAAAGCCCTCTTTTATCTCTTTCAATCAGTACATGAGAGTTTTTTGCCATGGATTGCAGTAGCAACAAAGTCTAAGGAGGCATGGGATATTCTCAAAACTGCCTATCAAGGCATGGAGAAGGTGAAGACTGCAAAGTTGTAGATGTTGAGGAGAGACTTTGAAACACTTAGCATGAAGAAATCCGATACAATAGACTCATTCTTCACTCATGTTATTGGGTTGATAACCCAAATAAGATCTCATGGTGAAATTCTTGAAGAGAGAAGGATCATAGAGAAGATCTTGAGAAGTTTACCCTCGAGGTTTGAAGCTATTGTGGTAGCAATAGAAGAAACAAAGGATCTCTCACAGTTCACTGTAGATGACCTGAGTGCTTCTCTTATGTCTCATGAACACAGACTGAGTATAGGAACAAATTCCTCTTTGGAGCAAGCATTCAATACTCAGATGTCATTTGGCTGAGGTAGAGGTCGAGGCAGAGAAAATAACAGAGGTCGTGGAAGAAGCCAAAGCAAAGGCAGAAATAATCCTGCTAGCACAAGTGGAAGGAGCTGTAATCAAAACCAAGATGAAGGTTCAAGAAAATAGCAAGCTCATGGAAAAATTTATGACAAATCTCGAGTCCAATGTCATTATTGCAAGAAATTAGGCCATTATGCCAATGAATGTAGAAAAAAGAAAAATGTCATGAAAAATAGGCAAAATGCTAATTTTGCAAATGAAGAAGATAAGAATCCAAATATTGTGTTGTTAACATGTAACATTGCACAAGAAAAACAAGAAGATGTTTGGTTCTTAGACTCAGGTTGTAGTAATCACATGACTGGAAACATTGCAATGTTTGCCAATATGGATGAAAATGTGAAATATGAGGTAACAACAGGAACTGATAGTAAGATATCTGTCAAAGGTGAAGTCAGAGTCAGTATCCTAGCAAGAAATGGAGAACAAATGATTGTGCCAGATGTATACTATGTACCTGTTCTGAAATGTAATCTTTTAAGCATTGGACAGCTCAATAACAAAGGTTACAATGTGTTCTTCAAAGATGATGTGTGTACAATCACAGTCATACCTCCAAGTAAGAAGATCATTGCAGAGGTGCAGATGACCAACAATAGAATGTTTCCTCTCAAACTCAAAGCAGATTTGAAGGAAGGAAGAAATATTGCAGCTATAACACAAGAAGTCTTTCAAGAAGAAGTGAAAGATGAAAATTGGTTGTGGCACTTGAGATTTGGACATCTCAATTTCGAAGGCTTGAATCTATTACACAGAAAGGGAATGGTAAATGGATTGCCATTGGTTGAGAAGTTGAACAGCCTTTGTGAAGGCTACATCTTGGGCAAACAACACAGAGAAATATTTCCAGCAGGAAAGAGTATAAGGGCAAAAGCACCCTTGGAAATTGTTCACTCTGATGTGTGTGGACCGATGCAAATACCATCATTTGCTGTAAATAAATATGTTTTAACTTTCATTGATGATTACACCAGAAAGACATGGGTGTATGTGTTAAAACAGAAGAGTGAAGTGTTTGAGAAATTTCGCCACTTCAAAACTCTTGTTGAGAAGCAGTGTGGGCATTACATCAAAGTGATCAGAACTAACAGAGATGGAGAGTATATCTCCAAGGACTTTCTGCATTTTTGTAGAGAGAATGGCATACAAAAGTAATTCACCGCGAGGTATACACCTCAGCAAAACGACGTTGCAGAAAGGAAAAATAGGACCATTTTGGACATGGTCAGAAGTATGCTAAAGGAAAAACACTTGCCGCATGAGTATTGGGCTGAAGTTGTCACTTGCGCAGTTTACATCTTGAACAAATGCCCAACTAAAGCCATCATGAATAGAATACCAGAAGAAGCATGGAGTGGACAAAAGAAAATGGTGACTCACATGAGAGTATTCGGTTGTGTAGCATATGCACATGTACCAGATCAGCTAAGGAAGAAGCTTGATAGTAAGGGGGAGAAGTGTGTCTTTATTGGCTAATGTGATGAGTCAAAAGTATACAAACTTTATAATCCATCCACCAAGAAATTGATAGTAAGCAGAGATGTGCAGTTTTGTGAAGAAGAAGCTTGGGATGGAATTCTAGAAAAGACTGTAAACGTGAAGACAAATTTGTCTCACGAAGAAGAAGAAGAAGAAGAAGGAACAGCTACTGTTAACCCTTCTTCAGTGGCTCCTCCTCCACCACCGCAAGCACAACAAACCACACCACAAGCTGGAATTCGAACAACCTTGAGAAGTCAAGGAAGTGCTACTCCAAGCACATTGCAGGGATCTAGAATGCCCTCAAGTTCAAATGAAACTTCAAGCACACCAAGAAGACCAAGATTCAGAAATATGAATGAGATTTATGAACAAGGAGAGGTAAGTAACAATACCGGTATGAATTCATTATTCGCTTTGTATTGTCATGTTGATGACCCAATTCATTTTGAAGATGTTGTAAATGATGATAAATGGATTGAAGTAATGAATGAAGAAATTGGTGCAGTTGGGAAGAGTAAAACATGGGAGTTAGTGGACCTCCCTGAAGGCAAAGAAGCCATTGGATTTAAGTGGGTCTATAAGACCAAAAGCAATGTTGAAGGCAAGATCTAAAGGCACAAGGTCAGACTTGTTGTTAAAGACTACAAGCAGCAAAAAGGAAGAGACTATGATGAAACCTTTGCACCAATAGCAAGGATGGAAACAATCAGAACAATGTTGTCTATTGTGGCACAACACAAATGGAAGATTTATCAGATGGATGTTAAATCTGCATTCCTGAATGGAGTGTTAAAAGAAGAGGTTTATGTTGAACAACCTCTAGGCTATGAAGTTGAAGGCCAAGAGCATAAAGTATGTAAACTGAAAAAAGCTCTTTATGGGCTGAAGCAAGCTCTAAGAGCATGGTACAGAAGAATATATGCTTACCTGATTGAGAATGGGTTCGAGAAGTGTGATGGTGAACCCACACTCTACATAAAGGAGAATGACGGTAAGATTCTTATTGTTGTTTTATATGTAGATGATTTAATTTTTATAAGAAATGATGCTTCTCTCATTGCTGATTTTAAAAAAGTCATGAAAAATGAGTTTGAAATGACTTACTTTGGCATCTTAAGATATTTTCTTGGAATTGAAGTAGACTAAAGTGAAAATGGTGTTTTCATTTCTCAAGATAAATATGTAGAAGCAGTGTTGAAAAGATTCAACATGCAGAACAACAAAGTAGCTGTGACTCCAATAGTAATGGGGTTGAAATTGAGTAAAGAAGATAGTAGTAAGGATTTTGATCCAAAGTTGTGTAAAAGCATAGTTGGCAGCCTTATGTGCTTAGCTGCAACTAGGCCAAACATTATGCACGTTGTTAGCTTAATCTCTAGATTCATGGAAAGACCAAAAGAAGCTCATTCGTAGGAAGCCAAGAGAATTCTAAGGTATGTAAATGGAACGAAGGGGTTTGGTATATTATACTCCTCTTCTGAAAGTTTCATGTTGACAGGTTACACTGACAGTGATTGGGCTAGAAGTGTTGATGATCGGAAGAGCACATCAGGATATGTGTTTCATTTGGGATCGAGAGTAGTTTCATGGGCTTCCAAGAAGCAATCAGTAGTTTCTTTATCTATAGCAGAAGCAGAATATGTGGCAGCAACAGCAGCAGCATGCCAAGCAGTATGGCTGAGAAGAGTTCTCAGATATTTGTGTCATGAACAAGAAAAGGGCACAACCATTTACTGTGACAATAGCTCGGCAATAGCATTGTCTAAAAATTCTGTTTTTCATAAAAGGACAAAGCACATTGACACCAAGTTTCACTTCATACGAGAATTGGTTAACAATGGTGAGATTTTTTTGCAACACTGCAGAACAGAGGATCAATTTGCAAATATCCTCACAAAGCCACTAGCGCAGAAAATATTTGATCATTTCAGGGAATGCCTGGGTATGCAGAAAAACCCAGCAGTTCAAATTAATGGGGAGTGTTGGAAATTAATTCCAACTACTGATATCAATCAGCAGTAATTGCGAAAGGATTGGAAAGCTCGCACAAGTGAAGTGCAGAGCAGATAAGAATTATCCCCTTGATATTTATCTAAGGTGGTAGCCGACTTCTTAGAAAGAAGAGTTAAGGCTTAGACTCAAAGTCTCGCCAGCAGTGCAGACCTTTGATTACATGTTGAATCAGGCTTTAAAGGCCTTACCAATATATCGGCGGAGTTAATGACTGAGGCGGCTCAAGTTCGCTGCATCACAAGATGCAATGCGATGCGATAATAGTTCTAACACTATCACATCGTAAGCTTTCATTGTTCTTAAAACGTGCACACCAAAGATTTTTTGCGATGCGATGAGGTCCCACCTCAATCGCAATCGCGAAATCGTAAAGTTACTTGCATGTATGTTGCACAACCGCCGATGTTGCGATGCGATGTGGACCCCACTCCAATCGCAATCGCAAGTTTCAGTTGATCGTCCACAAAGGAATGTGAACCAATGTTCGTTGATGTTGTGATGCGATGTGGACCCTGCTCCAATCGCAATCGCAAATCGCAAAGAGTCACAATTGCAAATCGCAAGACCGTAATCGCAAGATCGCAAGCCGACTGCCGATGCGATATGGGCCCCATGCCGTCGCAATCGCAGAATCGCAATCACAAAGCGCAAAGGTCATAACCTTTTGGCCACTGAAATGTCGATCGCCAATTTACTTCCGGATGTGATGAAGTTTTCAAATGTATTTCATGAAATTTGAGATCGGACTTTATTGGTCGGTTTAATTTTTTTTTATTGTAACCGCGCCTTATAAAAGGCAAAGAGCCTGAAGGATTTTTTAATGAAATTTTTTTACTTTGAATTTTTTTTTATGTATTAAGATGTTATTTAAGAAATAGAGAAATTGTTGTAGCCTGCAGGCTGAATACACAGCAAGTTTGTAAGCATTGTATGTGCGGATTTGAGGACAAAGAAGTTTTGTGAGCACTGTTGTTTTACAGTCCACTGTTGTACTTTGGAAATCCCCCTCAAGGAGGAAGAATCAAATTTCTGATTTTGTATTTCTTTTATTCTTTTATGAATCAAGAAAACTTGTCCTAATTTGTTTCTGTTCATTCTGCAAATTAAGTTTAAAAACTCTGTGTTGTTGAGTGAATCTTCATTCTCTCTGTTGTTTAGAAGTAATCAGAAACTTCATCAAAATGCATAAAAGCCTAATATCTAGGGATCCCAAATTTCATCATCACCACCACGTCTAAGAAGGCCAAGGAAGATAAAGTGTCCATTAAAATGTGGAGGAATTCGTAGAAACTTTCATTATTATTATTCAACTTTTTTTAATTTTAATGTTGTTCATTTAAAAATTGTTGCGTTGAACCATTATTTTTGAAAACTTTTACAAATAACCTTGTTTCTCATTTAGAGGGGGCCGATGAAAGAAGGAATTATCTTTTATATCATTAGATATGCATGTAATTGCTACAAATATATGTTATTAATTGACTGATGCGTTTATGCATCTCGAATGAATCAATCATTTTTCTTACGATATATGTGTCTACAGTAGTTTAGGATGTTTTGAATTTCTGAACCTGTTTCATAATTCTATAACATCACTTTAATTTAAAGCATTTATTTTTCAAATTAAAGGTTGAACAACACATAACACACTCTAGATTCCTTGGACCCCCGAACTATTGAGGTACTTTGTGCCTGAGACCACATCTAGGCACCTGAACTCGTAGGACTCCTGGTGTAGTTTTGGCCTTCACACATGCATGAGACATGAAGCACATTCGACCATGAACTACATTTCTTAGGTCATCGGTCTAGAACTGCTAACCTATAGCTACTGAAACCCCAAATGGTATTTTTCTTGAATTTATTAGAACATGGACCAAAACAAATTGCTCCAAGGCCATTTTTTCCCTTGATGTAGAAGGCCATTTTGATCCTTTTTATGACTGATCCAAGAAATTTACTAAGGTACATTTGAGTGTCACATCATCCCCAACTATGCTTTAACTCAAGGAAATCACTTCAAAATAAAAGCAAGAAATTTACAAAAGTAACACACATATAACTAAATGCATTCATAGAAACATGAATTCCACCTTCGTTCATCAGCATGATGAGTCTACAACACTAAGCATGGAAGAAACGTATGTGTGGCCATACATCTTGCCTATTACTCAAGCATGCAATCAATTATTTGTATAATTATGAGTCATATTAGCTTATAAATAAACATAGTAACATCCTTAACAACCAATACCAAGAACACTTCGATAGTAAAGTCCCATGTTAAATAAAATATTTAATTCATGGAATTCAGCCACCATGATAGTTAACCTATATTCATAAAAATAACACTAGATATGCAATTGAATCCATAAAATGGAATGAATACCATTCTAAGAAAAAAATTATATTCCTTCTTTGAAATGTCTATAACACACACCCATTGACATATAAAAACACCCTCCAATAGTCATGAATAACAATAAATAATTAAACACTTATCTTGAATTCTTATGCAACTAGAAACTGACAGTGGGACTTTAAATCTCCACCCAATTGTGAGATTATTGCACTGGTGATATTTCTTGCAGTCAACAACCCCTAGCTAGATTTAACTTTTGAGAAGTGCTCAAGGGAATAAAACCAGAACCAATCTGCTACTAACGGGAATCCAAATACCACCCCATATCCACCTACTTTAACAAGATTCACCACCTCCAATGTCTCCACCCTTTACCAGGATTCCATGGTGCACTAATATCTAACTTCAAATCACACAGTAAATTCAAGTAAAAAATAGATATTACCCTTTGCAAACTAGGAATCCAAAGGATATAAATTCTCCACTCTTTACGGGGAATCCAAAGCACTCTGGACCTCCACCTAAATATTCTTGTATTCGTAACTTGGCACATAAGCATCCAAAACCCAAAACCGGGTCTATGACACTTAACAATGATGATGAAAACATGCTAAATATAGCATGTTAATCCTCAATTATGAGTCATTACTTCCTCCATGTAGTGTTCCTTCTCTTCTAGTCATGTGTTGAAGAAAAAGAAATTGTAAAAAAAGGAAAAACCCCTCTATATCTTTTGTCTGCATATATATCGCTTCCACCGTTTACTCACTAAATATTTTTACTACACCACCCTATCCAATCCCTAACTCTTTCTGAGCCCATATCGACCAATAAATTAATGGGTCAGAATGACATACTAGCCAATAAATATCTAGTTAAGGTATGGTGTCCAATAAATGAACTGACTCCAATCCCCCTCATTCCCAAGCAATATTCTCCTTGACAATATATATTACTTCTCATGTTCTCATCCAATTACCAAGTTTTAATTGATAATATGATATTAATTTCATAAATTAATTACAAAAAATATTACAGAAAGGGGTTGTCACAAACCCCACCCCCTAGGAGAATACCATACTCGGTGTTCTATATTCGAGCGAAGTTCGACGAGGCCCTATACCAAGCACTAAATTTCAACGTGATATTTATATACATAGAGTGTTTACATTTATCTTCCATCATATTTACATTTTAATAAAGAACAAACAAAACTAGGTATGGCACCCTCATTTTCTAATCCATCTCCTATGTGGCCTCTTCTAGTCCGAAGTGCTTCCACGACACTGTGACTTACTCGATTACTTGATTTTGGAGTAGAATATGCCTCCGTCTGGAACTCTCACTCTAGTTCTACCTGTAACATAGACCAATTAATCACATTATTAACATCTTGTACATATATTTTAGGTAAAGAAAGATGGAAAACAATGTGAACCTTTAATGTAGGTGATCATGCTAATATGTATGTCACTAGTCCTATTATGTTTATAAATTTAAATAAACCAAAAAAATGTGGTGCCAACTTGGAAAAATACCTTATTCTCAATGATTTTTTCTTTGATATGATACATAGCTAGACATTTTCTCCTATGTTAAATTCTTTGCGCACCCTATTCTTTTCGACACAACTATTCTACCTATCTTGAGTTGCCTTTAAATTCTTCCTAATAGATGTTATATCCCTTTCAAATTCTTCTAATATATTAGGCCCAATATGAACCCGGTTGGTCGGATCACTCTAGTTTATAAGTGTACAACATTTTCTTTCGTAAAGAGCCTCAAATGGCCTCATTTTTAATGATTCTTTATAGCTATTGTTATAAGAAAAATACACCAGTGGGAGGAACTATTTTCACTTCCTTGGTTGGTGTATGGCATACATCTTGGCATGTCTTCTGACACTATGTTTATCCTCTTATTTTTCCCATATTTTTGTGGGTGATAGGTTGTACTAAAATGTAGCTCTATTCCCAATCCAAAAAATAGCTCCTTCAAAACATTAAAAGTTAATTTTGTATCCATGTCCAAAATTATTTTCTTGGGCACTCTATGCAATCTCACTACCTCTTTCATATATATTCGGGCAATATCACTTGTATGATTTGAATTTACAACCACAAAGTGAACTATCTTTCTCAACTTGTCTACCACAACCATGATAACATTGTATTGCATAGCTGTCTTTAGAAAGCTTGCGATAAAATACATGGAAATTACCTCCCACTTCCATTTTGGAATGGGGATTGGATGTAGAAATCCCATTGAATGTATACATTATACTTTTACTTGTTGGCACACTAAACATTTAGCAATGTGTTTGGCCACATCCCTTTTCTTACCTTGCCAATAATATCAGTTTTTCATGGTTGTTAGCATATTTTAATAACTTGGATGACTAGAATATGATATTTTATGAAATTCATTTAGTAGGAGCTTCTTTAAGACACTCTCACAACGTATGTATACCCTATTTTTAAATCTTAACAGTACATCCTTGAAAAGAGAGAAATTCGTACTTCTCACTCCTTCTGGATCTTAACACAAAGCTTCTTTTATTTGCTAGTAACACTTATCTTGTTGCTCAACCTCTTTAATAATTTCTTAAATATTAGTTCCATATGAACTCATAATTTCTATATTTAATACTTGTAACATTGTGTTGATTGCATTAACAACGTTACTCTCTTTTCCTTTTACATATTTAATTTCAATGTAAAGTTCATTAATTAAGAATAACTAAATAGCCTATCTAGAATTTAACTTAGGTTGGTCAAAAAAATAGTTCACCCCTCCTTGATCTGTCATCAATGTGAATTTTCTACCAAGGTGATAATGCCTACACATCTTTAGCTCATGAATACTAGATGCTAATTATAGATCATGAGTCACATAGTTTTTCTCATGTTCACTCAACATTCTAGATTAATAATAGACCACATGACCCTCCTACATGAATACTCCACCCAATCCTTCTTTTCAGGTATTTGTGCATACCACAAAGTCTTTGTTTGGGTCTGATATTTTATCTCTGGTGCATGTGCAAGTAAATGTTTCAGCTGCTAAAAACCTACAACACATTCAATTCTTTATTGAAATTTAGTCCCTTTTATTTGAAATGTTGTGATTGGGTAGCCAACCTGGGATAAGTTCCTAAAGAAACTCTTGTAGTAATATGCGAACCCCTTAAATTGTTTTACTTTAGCTAGATTCCTTGGTTTTTTCCATTCCATAAATTTTTTAACCTTCTCTGGGTCAATTAGCACACTGTCCTTTGAGACTATATGTCCCAAGTACTATATCTGAGACCGAAAGAACTCACAATTTTTTTTCTTTGCATAAAATTTATGATTTATTAACAATTGTAGTACTAAAACTATATGTTCTTCATGCTCCTATTTGGTTTTTGAATAAACCAATATGTCATCAACAAAGATTAATATGAACTTGTCCAAATACATTCTAAGAACATTGTTAATTAGACACATGAAGGTAGTAGGAGAATTATTTTGTAAATGACCATACCTAGTTTGTAATGTTGTTTTAAAAATATCTTCATCCTTAATGCACACCTGGTGATACCTAGCTCTTAAATCAATTTTTTAAAACACTACTACTCCCCATAATTGATCAAAAAGATTGTCAATTCATGGCAATGAGTATATATTTTTCATGGAGGATTTATTACATTTCCTATAGTCTATGCACATCCTTAGAGTTCCATATTTCTTCCTCACAAATAAAACGAGACCTCCCCAACATGTGATATTATCGGCTTGATATAACCTTTGTCTAACATTTCTTGCAACTGTAGCTTCAACTCCATTACTTCTAGAGTATCATTCGGTAAGGAGCTTTGAATTTCAGCGTTGTTCCTGACAACAACTATATGGATAAAATATTTTCCTTTTGTTGTGGTAGTCAAGGGATTCTCTTAGGTTCTATGCATGGAGTTGGGTTACACTTTTTGGAAAGTGAGGGCACTTTGTGCGTGAAAAAAAATAACTTGATCCCGCCTTTTTAAGCACTTGATCGAGCATTTTTAAGTGATCAATCGAGAAAAATTTAAGCGCTCGATCGAGATATTTGAGGGCCTAGGGATTTATCAATCAAGAATGAAAACAAACCCTCGATTAAGCTTGTGTGTAAATGGGGTTAGGGTCTCGATCAAGCCATTTTTTTAAAATTTCCCACCAATACATAGTGGGCATGAAATTAAAAAAGGTGGCTCGATCAAGCCATTTTTTAGCCATGTTAAGGGATCGATCAAGGGTGCCTTAAACCCCCAATCAATCTATTTAAATTTTTACCTTAAGCACTCGATCAAGTTTTTTAAGTGCTACATCGATCTACTAAGAGCCTCAAAAAATAGATTTTTATCTCCCCTTGTGGAGATTTCACTACAACACCATTTTGTAGCATAGTGGACTTAAGGAAGTGTTTTTCCTTAGGTTCCAGAGTTTATCATGTTGGATTCATGAAGGAATCCTCTATCCAATGGCATATGAGTTTGAAATTTTCAAATTCATAAGATATTTTTTGTTTATTTTCTTTTCTACATATTTTTGAAAAACATTTAGACGGTTTCAAAGGGGCCGAATGAAAAATCAATAACCTAAAATATACAAAATGAAAAAAATCCAAAAAATACCACCATATTTATTTACACGTCCTATTCAAAAGGGTAATCTTTTTTAGGGTGAACAAGTGTCTAAAAAAATAATTTCAAATATTAATTCACTATCCTTGAAAAACAATAAAAAATTGCATAAATAAATAATGTTTTAATATGAACAAATTAGTTATCTTTCTGTATATCATGCTTATATATATATATATATATATATATATATATATATATATATACACACATTTTAAACTAAGTTATGTTATGTGAACACATGCATACATGTTAAGATGCATGAAAATTTGCAATGAAAATAATTTCATTTAATGGACATTTACAAATTATATGAAACTAATTTTTTTCGCAAAAAATATCATTAGGAAAAAAACTTAATTCTCCACAAATTTTATTTCCACTCTGAATCAAAACTCTTTACACTTATATGAATTTTGAGCGCTTCAATTCGACAAAAGAGTAAAATGTTGAAATTTCATCACCACATTTGGCCCAAAATTGTAACCCATATTCATGCATTCACCCCTTAGGAAACACATCTTTAAACTGATTTATAAATGGGTGTCCCAATAATCCAATACCATTATTTATTTTATAACTACCCGTAACTTGAACAATGAATAATTTGCATCGTTTTCGGCCACAACATTTTAGTTGCAACATTGTTACTAGTCTGATAAACATTGATTTATTTTTCCTTGTAGTGTCACTTTTTCTCCATTGGATTTGAGGCATTCGATTGTTTTTCTGTAGAATTTGACCATTTTCCTCTACTTTTCCAACCATTCCATCCCAATGAGGACATCATATGCACCTAAAGAAAAAAAAAATTAAATCCATAATTGTAGTAATATCACTTAGTGTAACTAGGCATGATCTTGTACTTTATATACTCTTTTCCTCTTCCCTATAGCCAATTGTGTAGGTTTTAACCCTATACAAAAATTACCTGCAAATGAATCCTTGAAACAAAAAATTATATAATGGTGAGAATATAAAAAAAATATACACATATTTTCCCCTAGATCCGAAAACCAAGAATAACAAATTTATTTTTCATTATATTCCTTTCAATGTTACAATACTATATATACATGTCAAAGAATTCATAAGCCCCAATCCAGTAACCCTAGATTAGAACATAACCATATATCCCTTGACTAGATCTACCAATATCGTGGGAAAAAATCCATCGTGCCCAAAAACCATGCACGAAAACCATGTGCAAAGCCATGGGTAGGTCTGCCCACTAACTTTAGGTCCACCCAACTATTATTGGGTTCAAATTAAAAAGAAAAATTGGGGCACTTCCCTAAACCCCATGATGCATGGAAATAATATTACACACACCCAACACTCTCCCACTTGTTGTTTTCTTTCCACACCAGGGGTCACATGAGAGATTCGTAATTGGTCCAGGGCTACAATGCCCATTTCTTCTCAGTCCTCATTGACTTTTTCAATGCATCTACAACTTTATTCTAAGTGTCCACCTTTACGATCAATGCCCTTTTATCTTCAACCATATCCCTAAAAAAGTGATATTCCTTTGTCTTTGAATTATAAATAGGGTTCTCCGGCATGAAAATTTCAGTTTTGTTGCCACAATATATCTTTCTAGCTCGTTGTACCAACCCCATAATTGAACATAATATCTGCAACCAAAATTATTCCTTTCTTGCATGATTGGTTGCCATGTATTCGACCTCTGTAGTTGAAAGTTCCACTACAAATCATCTCTTTCTCATCCAACTGAGTTTTCCTCCAAATAGGTTAAACACATACCCACTTGAATATCTTCTTTGATCCAAATCTCCAACCCAATTTGCATCAACAAAGCCATGTATATCAAAAACTCTAATTAATTCCATTATTCCTTCGTAGCACAAACCATAATCACTAGTTCCATGCAAATACTTGAAAACTTGGTTCATTTCTATCCAATCATCTTTCCCTGGTTTTTACATAAGCCTACTCAATACTCCCACTGCATGTGCGATGAATAGTCTAATACATACTACTGCATGAATCAAGCTATCAACTGCACTCACATATGGAACATGGGACATGTCCTCTTCTTCTTCTTGTGCCTTGGGACATTGTTCAGTCGATAACTTTACACCTATATGAATAGGAACCTTCACCGTTTTTCTATCCTGCATAGTAAACCTCTGCAATATTATCAACATACTTCCTCTAGTTTAACCAGAGCTTCCTATTTACCCAAACTCATTTAATTTCCATGCCCAAAATGTATTTTGCACCACCAAGATCCTTCATGTAGAATTTAGAGGACAACTAGGTCTTCAAATCCTGGATAATTTCTTTGTCATTTCCAATCAACAACATATCATCCACATACAAAACCAAATAAATAACACAATTTCCAATTAATTTAAAATACACATAGTGATCTGCTTTCGTTCTTGTGAATCCAAGTCCCCATATATATGTATCAAATTTTTGATACCACATCCTTGGTGACTTATTTAACCCATAAAGATACTTTTCTAACTTGTATACCAATTCTTTCTTATCCTTCACTGCAAAGCCTTCTACTTGCTTCATGTAGATATATTCTTCCACATCCTTGTGAAGAAATGTTGTCTTCACATCCATTTTTTATACCTCAAAATAAAAAGAAACAACATCATATAAAAGTAATCTAATAGAAGATAACTTAGCAACAAGAGAAAAAATATCACCAAAATCAATTCACGACACCTAGGAATAAACTATTTCTACCAACCAAACTTTTTATTTATCCACCTTTCCTTCTGCATTCATATTCCTCTTGAAATCACATTTTCTTCCAATGGGTTTCCTTCCATTTGGAAACTCCACCAGATCCAAAGCCTCATCTATGTCCAAAGAAGCCATTTCATCAACCATGGCCTCCTTCCATAGTTTTCCATCTTCTGAATCCACTTCCTGCTTGACAATTCTCGAATCATCGTCAGTAATAGATAAAGAAAAATTTCAACTGAAAAAAATGGACTATACCTCTCTATTTTCCTTCTCTCTCGAGCTAATCCTCTCAAACCTAGAGTGTGTGGCTCTTCCTCCTTTTATTATTGTTATGTTGTACAGTCTGATTCTTCCTCCTTTAGTTCAAACTCTATCGTCTCAGTTTCATTTGGTAGGATTTCATGTTTAATAACATCTTTTACCTCTCTAAACACTAATCTCGGTTGTACATAACCTTCCTTGTTTCTAGGTTCCAAAGGTTATAACCTTTCAAACCATCCTTATACCCAATAAAGATGCACCTTTCATATTTACTATCCAACTTTCTTATTTTCTCCTTTGTAACATGTACATACACATCATAGCCAAATACCCTCAGATGTGAACGAGAAGGTTTCTTATTATTCCATACCTCATGTGAAGTCATATCCTCCAACGTTGATGAAGGTGATATGTTAAACATGTAACACGTAGTATCCACTGCCTCTTCCCCAAATTCCTGCGCTAATCCTTCACCACTGAGCATGTTTCTTTCCTTTTCCTTAAATGTCCTATTCACTCTTTCTGCAAGTAAATTTTTCTAAGGTGTGTATGGAGTAGTCTTTTTCTGTTATATACAATACTTCTTATAGGACTATTCAAATTCCTTCTTCTATAAATCTCCACATATACACCCTCAACACCTCAATCTTCTTCTCTATATGATTTTACACCAGAGCCTTAAATTCTATAAACATGTCAAATAATTCATATTTCTTCCTAACGAAATATGTCCATTTATTCCTCAAAAATTCATATATAAGTGATAAATAGTACACAGACTTACCCAGTGATGGAACTCGAATAGGTCCAAACACATCCCTGTGCATTGTTGAAAATGGAAAAAATAAATATTGAAAATGGAACCCATGAGGCTTCTGATTTAATTTTACCTTAATTAAACTATAAGTAAATTGTAATTCCACATCACATGACATCTTGTAAGTGTTAAATAAGTTATGAAGGCTTAGTTAGTTTAGTTAATTCGAGTTGAGGGTTAAACTAGAGGCATGTAGGGTGTCTCCTACTTTTCAGGAGCCCTCGTTGAGTTATTTGTGAGTTGTAATTAGTTAGCTCAATTATTTGAGTTAAAATAAGTTTAACTAGTTCTAACTAATGGATGAGATAGTGGGAGGTACAATGAATTAAATTTGATTTAATTCGGATGTAGTGATAAATTAGATAATTGATAATTCACTATAAATAGTTGTTTCATGTCAATTCTAAGGAAGGCCCAGTTGAGATTGGAGTTAAAGGGAAGACAAATATCAGTTATATAATTATGAAATTGTACAGGTCATCAGGAAGCCTTGGATGTATTGCACAATAATTAATTGGTAATTTCCCGATTAATAGGGGCTCAATTATCCCAAGAATTCGTAACCAAGGCTAGTCAGGAAAAGGCAAGCAAGTGGTTAAATATTGGACCAAACTTTCTTAGATCAGAGCAACATCAGAGTGAGATAGTTAGAAAAGTGTAGATGTTTCTCGGGAAGATAAATAACATTGTGTTGTTTCATGTTCTTAACTTTATGCAATATACATATAGTGAGGTTTTGAGCAGTTTCTTTCCCCAAATATATCTTGTGTTGTGTGATTGATCATTTCTTTCTCTTACTTGCTTATGTGATTGTGTGATCGAAATTTTTTTCTGCAATTTGTAGAATTGATTCAATATTTTATTTTAGTACATTAAAAGATCAATTGAATCTATTTATATATTTCCACATGCACAAGCTCTAATATCCCTTTCACCCTTTTAGCACTAGAGGGGAATCTCACCCAAGTATGCTTCCCATATACACAATGTTCATATAAATTGAAATCCAGAGAGAAATTATACATACCTTATACCATACCATTACCATGCAATATTTGAAGACCCTTCTCTCTAATGTGTCCCAGTCTTTGATGCCATAACATAGCATGTTATCCATAGACCACTTGATTTTTTACTCCACCTTCAGGAACCATAGAATTTTTTCACTCATAAAATACAGTGCTACCCAGAATCTTGTACAAATTTCCAATCCAAACTCCCCACATCAATACGAGTATTCCTCGAACCATGTTGCAGGCTTATTTCTCGAACACTATTTTACACCTCCATCATCCATCTTTCCTACAAAATTCATATTTCTAGCCAATGCATGAATCTACAGAACACCAGGAAGTGTTTAATTCTTCCTCGCAACATAAAATTTTATTTTCCACGTCCTATGATTATGACCTTCCTATCATCTCCTAGGAATACATCACCGCCATCATATTTCTCATACTCGCGGAACCACTCTCTATGGGGAGTGAAGTGAAAGGATGCACCTGAGTCAATCAACCATGAATTATGATCTATGCGTGTACTTGAAGAAGAAGCTAAATACACATCCCCACCTTTATCTGAGGTGGCTTTTACATATGCAGAAGGAGCACCATCATATCCCTTTCCTTTCTCCAGAGTTTTAGATCTGCAATCATTTTTGTAGTGCCCCTCTTTTCCACATTTCCAACATACCTTTACATATTTTCCTAGAGATTTAGATCTCCCACTTGAGGAATTTTTGTTTTTTTTGTTTTAGGATTGTCCTCTCATAGTAAAGGAATCTCCATTCTGGCTCTGCAAATTTTTCTATCTCATATCCTCTGACAACAAGGATGAGACTATTTCATCAAAATTTAAGGTAGTTGTATTGCCACCTATTACAACAACCTGATTCGAGAATTTTTTTTGTGATTGATTTCAAACCAAAATCCCCATCATACAATAATTTTTACTTACACTTACATTTTATTGTGAAATCATGAGAAAGTCATATTCTAAACAACTTCAACAAACCATCAACATGAAATAAGGAAAAAATAGTCACGAAGAACACATAAGCACATGATATGATAATGGATTTTGCCCAGTGTGGACTACGTATCTAGGCCCAGTGTCAAGAGTGGGGAGGCCACTTCATTAGTTGTTTCAATATGATGAGTACATGATATAATCTCTATCAATCCAAGGATGAACCCCGTTATCTAGAGTGGCATGTCTCTCCCAAGAGAAGTTCTTTTATAAAAACTCTCACTCATAAAATATCTCCTTCAGTGTGAAAGAAGAACAATTTCTCACATAAATTGGCATACAATGATCCTCTCAAAAAGTGGCATACATAGATCTCAAATTCAAAATATAATCTCAACAAAAATCAAATTAATACATGGAAATAATCCATCTTATACTACCAAATCTAGGGAGGACCTAAAAACTGGCTACTCATAAGAAGAAAGAACATGTGACATCGTGTTCCTTGTGAAAAAATGTGAAATATGAGTATAAAATTGACCTATTTCTTTTTTATTCAAACATGGGCTCCTTGAGAATCTCAAAGATTCCTTATGCGAGTTGACTAAAATTTGATGGCTTAGATGAAGAAACTAATCACACCATCACATTACTTGTGAAAAAGAAAATCAACTAAGCATAAATTTGGTCTGGTTTTGAAACTGTCAATTTTGGGCCTCCAAGGAATCTTTCAGATTCCTTGCATATTTTTGCATCAAGGTTTCCCCTTCATGGTCCTTCCTTCAACATTCTACATCTGAAAAATATATTTCTCAAATCAGAAAACCATTTCCACCATTAGACTCCTGGCCAAATTTTGAGAAATCTAAGTATAAATTTGACATAATTATGACTCTGTCAAACTTGGCTCCAAGGAATCTAAAATATTCCTCCAATATTCCTTAAATCGTGATTCCACGACCTATTCATGGTCCCAAAACACGTGGTTCCACCTCTGCATAGTTTTGTGTGATGTATGTGTTTCTCCTTGTCTCTGATGAAATTGGTTTCACAAATGAAATCTAATTGGGTTTATATATTCGTTAGCAGGTGTGATTACCAAAATAGGTCGTTGGCATAATGGAAACAACTCATTGTTTGAATGGCGGGGACCCGGGGTCAAACCCTTCCCATGGCCACATTACATAATAATAATAATAATAATAATATATATATATATATATATATATATATATATATATATATATTTGTGTTAAAATAAATTGGTGATGCTTTTTTTGAAATTCGATGGTTGGATGACGGGTTTGGTATGGGGTCGCCCTAGTGACGGGCCGACCAGCTAGCCGAGTGGATTCAAATCCCAATGACCTCGGGGAAATCCATTTATGGTAGCGTTGTTGACCAGTATGTTCTTTGGTGGTTGGGAGGGTCCATCGGTGGGTGACCCGTGCACCATACTTAATACATATTGGTTATACATTGGGGGAGGGGTGGCAAGAGTAGTGGCCCAACACCCCTATATCTCTCTCTCTCTCTCTCTATATATATATATATATATACATTAAATAATATGGTAAAAAACTAACTATATTTTAAGGGTCACTTGAAAAATTAAGTAAGCGACAACTCTGTCAATTCTAACCGCTATGAAATGCCAACTTTTTTCTCTGTTAGTGGTCACAAAATTTAATAGGTTCCACCAATTTTAGTTGAACCTCAAGTTTTTAGCAGACCTCCATTTTTAGCTGATCCTATGCTAATTTTAGCCAGTAGGGCCATGTTGACCAAAACTTTCACTCGAATATCTCAAACATATGAAGTCGGATTTGAGTGTCGTTTGCATTACTGGAATTAGGATGAAAAGCTCTATGTTTTGATATTGGTTTAGAATAAATATCAAGATTTTTATTTTTGAATCTTTGTGGAGTCACTTGGATCATTCCTCCTGACTGAGGTGCTTTTGATCCTCAAAATTCATGAACACAATCTACAATTTGTTGTACTCCCTTATTTGCACCACAAGTTCCCTGACAGGGAACACTTCCTTCTCCTTCACCTTTTTACTTCGGAGCCATAAGTGATGAACCAACACCTTCATCTTATGCAAACCTGTAGTACAATACTACAAAACACATGTTCTTTTCCAAGACCGAATATGACCCAAGAAAACCCCATACTTGCCAAGATTTTATAACACACTCATTCCTCAAGATTACATCATAAACATAACATACACCATATACAAACTATCAACAAAAAGGCCAAAAAACCATCATGTTTCATACATAAGTGATGGAAAAAACTTCATCACTTTTATAATCATGTTGCAACATGTAATTTACAAAATGTGGTTATGACAATATATTATTTCTATTGCAACCATCTCTCACTCAACCAACTGAATGGGTCATCACTTTGGAGCTGATTCTCTTGTCCAAAAGCTTCATTGACTAGTTTCTACATAGAAATTTTTTCCTTCATGAGATGCTCCTTTGGATGGAGCCTCTGACATGTGGCTCTCTAATTTCCAGCTTTATTGCAATGGTTGCAAAATTTCTTCTTCCTCCAGACCTACTTAACCTTCTTCCTTCCCTGATGTGGAGAGTGTATTTTGTGTGGATATGGCAAGGCTATATTGTCTTAGTTATCCCTTTAAAAGGCTCACTATCAGCTTGACTTAGTTCTCCCTTTAAAAGGCTCACTATCATTGGAAGTTTGTGATGCACTCTCAACATCCTTCACTCACTAAAAATTTTCTCTTGAACAATCTCCTTTCTTCGTAGGTTTGGATTTTCCTTTAGCTTCCTCTCTCACATACCCTAGTCTTTCATATCGAGGTAGTTCCACCACTTGGATGGTATTCACAATGCCATGACCATTAACTCATAGGTATTTTCCTTCATATCCCATATCGTTTATTATTTTTGAACTAATTCCTGTGGGTTTCCTTTCAACGTGCATTAAAATAATCATCATAATGTGTCAAACATGAAATTCAAGAATCACTGACATTTTTTACATCAGTTGTCAATTATAATGTGGATGATGATGTCTTCACTAAGCCTTTATTTCACTTAAAATTTTCCAAGGCCTCTTATGTGTCTTGTAACTGAATTTGCAATCATTGCCTCTCCTATTCTACTTCTTGTAGTAGTCTTCTCAATTCAATATTCTATACTTGAATGATCTCATTGATATCCTCAAGTTATGGAGCCATGTATTCTTTGATTCTCTTCCCATATTAACATATCTATGATGACTATTTGAATTATGAGAAGAAGATGAAGAATAAGAAAATTCACTAGACGATGGAGACAAGCGTTCTAGGGGTTCTCCTCCATTTCTTTGGTTTACTAAAGAATTTTCCTCTGGTTTCTCTTTCCTCTTCTTTTCTTTCATCAAAAATTTCTTTTCATAATTTGCAAAAAAATTATCTACCTTATTTTTTGTGTTGTAGAAAGATTTACGGAAAGCTTTCTCATTCTCGGTATGGGAATTGTCATCTTACATTTTCCTTCTTCGTGTTGTACGTCCACTCTTAGGGTCAAAAGACTTTAGTTTTCCCTCACCCTTTTTTATTTTGGCCCTAGTTATCATCCACACTTGCAATTCACATCATCAAGAAGGCTGCTCTAATACCAACATGATCCAAGATATTTTATTCATTTATGTTTTCAGGATTTCATGAAAGTACGTGTAAAAAAAATATATGCAAACACTTAAAGAAGAAGCAACATAAAGGATACCATAAAGACAATGCAACTAATGTTTAATAACTGATTTCATCCAATGTGTACTATGTCTTCAAGCCCTGCTTCAATAGTGGGGAGGCCTCTTCATCCATCTCAATAAAAATGAAAATGAGTAAATGGAAGAATATATCATTATACCTCTAATCTTTGGAGTGACCTAAACATGATTTGCCGATATCTAGAAAATTTCTACACAAGTGAAACCATCTTGAAATTCTGAGTAATTTGAGCATAAAATTGACTTCTATCACCTTCAACTTTGGCCCCTCAGAGAATCTTTCAGATTCCAAATCAGATTCTATCTATGAATATTATAGGTAATATTCCGTGGGAATATACTCACCTTAAAATTCACACCCGCAAGGTTTTTCTCGTAGTTCCCTTGTCCTCCTCCATGCTCAACCCTCCTTGTTCTATGGATTGTCACTATTTTTCCAATCTGTCGGCCCATGGTCTCTCTCTCTGAATGGATTGACATGGGTTTATATCAGATTTTGTTGGTAGATATTACAAAGTACCCACTTGGCTCCATGATTGATGGGCTATGTTTGGATCGTTGGTTGTCATGGGTGGCCTGGGTTCAAACCCCTATGAATCCCATTTTGCACATAACAACAAATTTTTAATATAGTACGCCAATCGTATGTAGTTTAGAAATATATTTTATAACTTTATTTAAAACTTCGAGCCTTGAATTTTTCTACCGAGTTGTGGTTGGCCGAGCACAACTGAACGCCAGTTGGGTGCCACATGTCCCCATGTGATTGGGCCAATAAATTGTTGGCGTATTTGGCAGGAGTGTCGCCAAACTTTGTGGTTATGCCAAACTAACCACAACTAAAGCTTGTCACTAAATTTATCTAAATTTTTCCAAATTCACCCCCTGAGTCACCAAATTTGGCTGGACCACCAATTTTGGCACTAGTACAAATTTGTCTAGCTACCACTAAATCTATCATTTCTTCCAAGTTTTACTAGAAGTTCTATTATGTGTAACTCTCACATATGAACTCAAAATGGGCCACCATTTGCATCATTGGATTCCTTGTGATGGTCTCTCGGTTTCATTATGTTTTGAGGACTTTTATTTTTGTGCATTTTGGGATCCCTTGGATCATTTTGAATGCAATAAAAACTTTACAAGTAATGGAGAAAATGCTCAAAGATTTATTTTTGGTACAAGGTGAATATTGATTTTATGACCCCATAAAATTATTTCAAATAAAATATTAGGTCAACTTGGATTAACACCCTATGTACATACTACCAAACATGTACAAGGAAATATGGTTAACAAATAAGCATGAGAATCAGAATAGGTATGTTGGAACATTGTCTCCTACAAGTTGTGAAATTGGTCCGATTTTGTATATTTTTTATTATAGTTAGTCTAGCGGAGGGGTTTTGGGGTGGGTCAAAGCCCCGAAAGCATTGTAATGGGTGAAAGGGTAGTCCTAGAATCCGCAAACCATGGTTTGCGGACCATAGGAAATATTAGGCTAGATTTTTATAAATAGAGGAACATTTTGAATTGTAAGGTAGATAAATAAGGAGATATTGATGGGAATTGTGGTTTAGTAGATCTATTTGGGTTTTGGGGGAAGGACTCTTGTTGGCTGTGTGCGCGGAGATCTAGAGTCCTACTGTGTGCAGACTCTGCTGCTATGTTCATAGGTCGAGACATGTATTGTAAGAGGGAATTGATGAATTGATGAATAAGAAAGGTTGTTTGAGTATTGGATCTATGTGTAATGTTTATGTGAATCATTGGTAATTGTTGTATTATGAGTATTCTGTATTTAGCTGCAAAAGTTCTGTGTAAGTGTTTTTACTGCACCTAGATCTGTTTTGTTCTATTTTATGCAATACTGAGCTACTATATTAGAAGTATATGATTATCAAGAACCATAGTATAATTGAACTTGCGCATGTGGATGCGAAAAGAGACCTATAAATCTTGCTTGAGAAGAGGTGATCTGGACATCTCAAGGTAGGACACAGCTCTACCTGCCTTACCTATCCTTTCTCAGGGTGCGGAAACCTGGTTCCAACACCCACCCATACTACGTCAGGTGAGAATTTGACCTACGCAAGTAGGTCACTGCTGAAAGGGCCAGTAGTATAGGGGTTTTTTGGAAAACCTTGAACTCCGAACCTGGGTCAAGACCCCTCAAGCCAAAAAAATGGTTCCATTGCCTGGACCTGAAGCATTTTGAGGAAGGGATTGGGTAATGAAAAGAGAGTACTGGAAGCCTGAAAGGAAGGAAATTGAGGAGTGGTTCAAAAAGCAGATTCAGGAATTTGTGATAAAATAAAATCATAGCATGAAGTTAATGGGAGAAAAGTGGAAAAATAGGTACATTCTTACAGAAAGCTATGAAATTTTCTTTGTGACATTTGCAATCGAGCTTTAGGAGTGGCTGGCTAGGCTCGTAGAATTCCAGAAGTGTTGGAAGGATGAACGAGTCACTCAGTGGACTCCAGAGCTGATCCAGTAGCTGGAAAGGATGGATAATACCATCACTTGCACAATGGATCACTGGGTGGAAAGTGTGCTAGGAGGATTTGTGATAGAATTTTCCATTTATGAGTTTGTCTGCTACTCTGAGGCCGAGTGGAGATTCTTTAAAGGGTTCTGAGGCAAGTTTTTGAAGACATTACCTTTGCTGATTAAGATATTATTGTGCGAGAAGAGTATTCTGTGTAGTCATACCGACTGAATGACCTCGGATCCATAAGAGAGTGCGACGCGCAATGGTAAATACTATCGGACCAAACTTGACGGGGAAAGATCTGCCTATAACCCTCTGCGAGAGACGGTTGCGTAAAGCCCCCCAGCTACACTGTCGTCCAGCCCGCACAAAGGTAAGAACTCGTCCATACCTCCACCTCTGCTGGACAAAAATATGGTTGCGCACCTAAAACTACCTACCTTCAAGGGGGTAGGGGATGAGGATATGGACTGATTTTGGTTTGTAGCAGATTCTGTATGGACTGCGCAAAATGTGACAAAAAATACAATGAAGAGGGCACAACTGTCCCTAGCGTTTGAAGAAAGAGCGTTGGACTGGTATATGCGATACATCTCTCAGAACGGGAGTGCCTCTATTCGAGATATTAAGGACGCTCTGAAGCAAAAATTCCGAAAGCCAAAATATTACTCTCACTTGGTAGAAAAAGTGAAGGACTTCAAGAAAGGTGCGTCTCAGTCTGTATTGGAGGTTGATCAGCGACTGAAGAAAGTAATCAGGAAAGGAGGATTTGAGTATGATGATAGAAGACATATGGAATGGTTCATTTCTATGTTGTTTCCCCACTTGCATACGCCAATGAGTCACCAAACCTTTGAGTCACAGGAAGAAGTTGTGGAAGTCACTATGAAACTAGAAATTGCACCCAGAGAAGATACTTCATTAGGAGTACAACAAATTCAGGAGCAGCTCAGAGCTATGCACATGGAAATTCATAACCTGCGAAGGGAACAAGGAGAAGGATCCAGCACAGATCTATGGTGCATACGATGTCGGGTATCTGGCCATACGAAGGATCAGTGCTCTCTATTGGGATATTACATGCAGGTAGGGGGACCTAGTCCGGTATGCCCAGGAGAGAATGGGGAGCCCATCCTATCACGACCAAGCTTGAGTGGACCTGCGCTATGGTGCGATGACTGCCATGTAGTGGGGCTGCATGATATGAACCATTGCCCTCGGCTAGGTGCGTATGTCCCGGAACTAAAGCAATAGTGGTGCAGGTTCTATTGGTCGGTAGGAAACGATGAGTAGAATTGTCGCACTTAAGACCTGATGATAGATCGTGGGAAATTGTATAAGCTACAGTCAAACCCTATGTTGCCTCGATCTCCCACGAGCTTTGGTGGCTCTCGAGCAAGGGGTAGGGGAGGTCGGGGAGGAAGCACAGGTCGAGGACGCGGATAGGAAATATGTTATAACTGCGGGGAAGTAGGACACTTTGCAAGGGACTGCCCAAATCCCACAAGGAAATCCTGCAAATATTGTAGACAACTGTACCATGCGGTTGAAGATTTCCCAATTTTAATAGAAAAAATGCAGGAAAAACAACCCACCCCTACACAGAATGTGCAAAGAGTTAAAGCCGAGCTAAGGAACATAGATCCAAGTGTGAAATTCATAACACGCAGTGGGATGGCTACCCAGGGTTCGAAGGAAGAGGCTTCCAGGGATCCTCTAACCTATCAAGAAGGATTGAACATAAAGAAGGGATAAGAGACAATGGCCATAGCTGACCAGGACCTCGCTCAGAAAGTATCGGCTACTGCACAGGTACTTACAAACCCCGAGACAGATGAGGGGGTTGAGCCCTTTCTGCAGGCATGTCTGAAGCTGCTGCGTAACCCAAAGGCTATAGAGAACCTTCAGGCATTAATGAATAGTTGCGCAGCGCGGCCCAATCTAACCTCCGGGACCAAGGATGTACACAAACTATACAGGTATAAAAAACACACTGGAAGAAAAATAAGACTAACTGCACATATTGTTGACTACGAGATGGATCAAGTTATTTTGGACCTCGGATCAGATGCAAATGTGTTACCTAAGAAAACATGTCAGCAAATGGGAAAACCTAAATTGGAATGGTCCAACATCCAGTTGCACATGGAAAATCAACAGAAGATCATCCCTCTGGGAAGGCTACCAAAAATCATGGTAGATATCGCAGGAGTAAATTTCCAAGCTAACTTTGAGGTAATAGAAATCGTGGAAGATGCGGATCCGTACCCTACACTCCTAGGACTAGACTGGGCTATAGATATGGGGGGTGTTATCAATCTCAAGAAGCGTAGCATGGTGTTTGAAAATAATGATACGTGAGTAATAGTACCATTGGATCCCACGGAAGGTGCGCAGTATATAAAGCCAACGTGCGATGAGGAGGAAGTAGATCACATTTAAAAGTTGACTACGAAGAACGAGGATTGGATTAACCTCAAGGCAGAAGGAGTGCTCTACTGGGAAAAATACCATGAATGTTTTTCCGACTCTGATGGGGAACTGGAGAATTGGAAATGCCAGTTGCATGAGGTTTCAACACTATGATGTCTTCGGGTCACAAGGAACTTCCGCTGCATCTCTGCTGAGGTGAGATACCTTCCCTACTTTGGGGACTCGGGTAACATTCAGGAATTTTTAAGCGCATTCGAAGCAGAAGTTCCCAAGGGACGCAGGCTAGGGGCCCTTAAGCTAGCCTTGCGTGGAATGCCTGCGCGTTGGTGAATTACACATGGGAAGGTATTCCTCAATTGGGAGGAATGTTAGGATACGATGATCTTGCGATTTGAAGCTCCCGCTGGGAGACAGATCCAAAATTTCCTTGGGTCAGAAGACCCATGCAGATATTTTCTTGCTTGGGAAACGCAATGGTGCGACAGAACCCCAAACAAATGGGTTCACCTATTTATCCATGACCTAGGACTGCGTCCAGCTGCATGGTATTTAGATGCGGAGCTGCATCAGTGCACACGCCATTGGGAGAATCTGCAGGATGAGTTTCTGCAAACATTTAGGGTGGAAGATGGCACAGGGGCGCTCGACATAGCTCTACAGAACATAGACGCCTTGACTGAGGGAAGATCATGCCAGTACATCGCACCTGGATCAAGGGGAATGCTGGTACCACACATGGTTGAATACTGGAGCCTTAGCCTGATGGAAGGAAAGAATGATTCCTGAACTTTCCCAATCGCGGTGATGGACGGGATGCGTACAATTGCCGATTTGATTGAGTTATACGTGAATCGCATTACACCACACCTGATGTCGGCTTTAATTTGGGATGTGCAGGCAGGACAGATTCTTCATCCCAGGTCAGTAGATCCATGGGAAAGCCATCAAGTACGAACGATGACCATTAGAACACTGAACTCTGGTAAACGGGGAATCTTACCTTTACAGAAAATAGGCGGCTGGAAATCAATGCGGCAATTTATGGTGAGTTTTTACCGGTTTCTTTATGGTAAGTTTCAAGTTATATTTACTCTACCATTGGATAGCCCCAGACATTATAAGGAAGAAAGGATAACTCCGATCAAGGCTCCATATTGTCTCTGTAATCTGCATATGTTATTCTCTTGCTTGATTGTCTGGACCTTTTGGCATTTGGGTCATACCCCATCAACCTACTTCCATTGTCTGCAAGTTTCCAAATTTGGAAGCCTATCCTTTTGTTGTTATGGCACCCCCTAACCTTTCGAATGCTTCAACACCTACCAGTCTAGTGCCCACAAACATTGTGTTGAGAAGGTCTGGGGATGCCGAGATTGATAAGTTGATTACCCTCTGGCTCCCTACAGGGAAAAATGACTTTGAACCCTGTGGAGAATGGTGCCAAAGCCACACGACGAAAGTTCACAACCTTTCCAAACCTGGGATGATCGCAGGCCCCAGCCGGATGGGCTTGGAAGATGCCATGCAGGATGATACGCAATTGCTGCAGTCGAGTCGCATCTAGTCCTACGCACAAAATGGCTGACTAATAAGGATAATCCATCCCCTCGTGGTACGAAGCGGTATAGGGTTATGCTGCGAATTCTCTGCAGTTCCAAGCTACCTGCCAACAAAAGCCCTACTTGTTCACTACCTAGCACTGTCTTGGTCGGCAACCACCTCCCAACAGCTACGGAACTACAAGTGGACTTGGCGCAGCTGCCCCGCGAGGTGTTACAGGGTTTACACACCGTCGTGTTGCAAGAGATCCATCATCGCGATTGGACCATGTAGCAACAGCTCGATGTGGCCACACCACTCCTCACACGCCAGACCAAAGATATCTCCCTTATGGAACAACTCGAAACAGTGGTTCACCAGCTCGACACGGAGATCCCTGATGAAATCCCGGCGTCAGCTCCGCTACGGGCTACCATAGAAGGCTTGGTTCCAGCACTCAGGGCATCCCAAACCGAAGTAAAGACCCTCAAGGCCCAAATGGCCCACCAATTCACCGCGTGCCAGGCCCAAGCACAGCCTACCATACCCCCGAAGGTACGAGCACAATGTGTTGTGTTGATAACAGAAGCTACAGACATTATTACAGGACAACTTACTCTGGGTACTCAATTTCTCAAGGCGACCATGCAACTCTGGACAGCGGTCCAGTTCAACCCGATGCTTCAGCGTGTCAAGAAGGACTTACGACAAAGGAAGCTTCTTTCGATCAAATATAAGCTACCTTGCCCTCCCTCGTCCCTGTGCAGCGTCTGGCACTCTTGAAAACTAGCAATGCCTTCCAAGACACGATTGCGGATCTTCGACATGCCAAGCATGCCACCAGAAATCGCTTGAAGCCATGGGGAGATGTCGCCTTCCAGATATCTCAGGGTGCTCACAACGCCATCACGCGACTCAACCAGATATTGGAGTGGGTTACCATGACTCCTGAAGGACCAACCTCCCTGAAGCTTGTCGATATCGCACAACTTGCTACTGCCCAAAGTCAAGAAGTGTTACCTCTGCTGATCGTAGCCCTCAATACCTTACGTGCATAGATAGAGACCGCACCACCAAAGTGACTCGGGACGAGTCACAAAACTGTGTTGGGGGACTGTTGGAACAGTGTCTCCTACGAGCTGTGAGACTGGTCTGATTTTGTACATTTTTTATTATAGTTAGTCTAGCGCAGGGGTTTTGGGGTGGGTCAAAGGGTAGACCTAGAATCCGCAAACCATGGTTTGCGGACGATAGGAAATATTAGGCTATATTGTTATAAATAGAGGAACATTTTGAATTGTAAGGTAGAGAAATAAGGAGATATTGATGCGAATTGTGGTTTAGTAGATCTGTTTGGGTTTTTGGGGAAGGACTCCTATTGGCTGTGTGCATGGAGATCCATAGTCCTATTGTGTGTGGACCCTATTGCTGTGTGCGCAGGTTGGGATGGGTATTGTAAGAGGGAATTGATGAATAAGAAAGGTTTTTTGAGAACTGAATATATGTGTACTACTTATGTGAATCATTGGTAATTGTTGTATTATGCGTATTCTGTATTCAGCTGCGAAAGTTCTTTGGAAGTGTTTTTACTGCACCTATATCTCTTTTGTTCTGTTTTATGCAATACTGAGCTATTGTCTTAGAAGTATATGATTATCAAGCACCATAGTATAATTGACCTTGTGCACGTAGATGCGAAAAGAGACCTATAAATCCTGCTCGAGAAGAGGTGATCTGGAAATCTTAAGGCAGGACACAACTCTGCTTGCCTTACTTATCCTTTCTTAGGGTGCGGAAACTTGGTTCCAGCACCCACCCATACTAATTCGGGTGAGACTTTGAACTGTGCAAGTAGGTCACTACAGAAAGGGCCAGTAGTATAGGGGTTTGTTGGAAAACCTTGAACTCTGAACCTAGATCAGGACCCCTCGAGCCAACAAGGTATTTCTTTATAGAAACCGTCAAAAAACCAATTCTCTCAACCACTTATTTCAGAGAATTATCAACAACAAAAAAATAATATTAAAAGTATGCATCAATGTACTTCTTAAATAATATTAGGTGTGGAATATCATGATGAAAAAACAACCAAATGGTAGAGAATAGAAGAACAAGAAAAAGGAAAATAACTATTAGTTCACAGTGTTGAAGAAACTACATCAAGTGAGCCTGTGTTCACCTTGGAATAAGTGTAGGAATATGTGCCATATACACTTATTCCTAACTCTAAAAATTTAGAGAATCAAGCTAGTACATTAGAGAGTCAAGCTAGTACACCATCATCCCAAATATAGCTAACCAAGATTTTTTTCCCTCAATATTTGGAAATAAAATATAAGAATGAAAATATAAAGCAATATTTGTATTCTCAACAATGGAAACATGGGTCCTCTCAAACAATATTATTTTCTACCTTGAATTATGAAAATGGATAGCTTAAGATAGCTATTTTATAGCCCAAGTTTGAAATTGTGATAACAACGAGTAACTACAAAGCAATGAAGTCTATGAATTCAGATAAAATATATTTTATTGACGAAACAAAGTTACATACGAAAACATGGTAAATGGTCTTCAAATACATTATCAAATCAACATTAAGTACTTATAAATTATAAAATATTCTCACAAATATGGGCACTAATTTGAAATATAAAAGGCTACAAAATAAGACTAAACAAGGATTGAAGAATTAGAGTAGTGGATAGCAACTTTGAGAGAAAACCTAGATGTTGCAAATTCCATCGTAGTCCTCGAAAAATCAAAGGATACCAGTATCCTTGTTTTGAATAAGAATATTAACGTGTTTATGTTGGAACAAGTGCAAAATCTTGAACAAGGAAAATTTTAAGGGCTAATATTCGAAGGTGGGATAAATCTCCATGCTTTAAAAAAAAATATTCCCTAATTTCCATTTTTTTCTAAAATGATTTGCCCAAATTTGTGATTACACTATTATTTTACCTTAAAATTTCCAAAATATGATATCGGCTAATATAAAATAATTGGAAATATAAATATTTCTATAAAAATATCACCAAATATTTTGCAATTTGTATATTTGGGACTAGTAAGATTCTCCAAAGTTCCTAAACTTTACGATAAAATTTCATCCTTAAAATTTTCCTACTCCTGAATTGATAGCCATCCAAAAAGAAAAAAAAAAATTATTAACACATATGACTAATTTAAATAAATAATAGAACAATTATGAAAATGATATTAAAGTATTAAATAAAGAAAGGACAAAACATGTATATCAATGTATGTCAAACCACTGCATAAACACGAGCAATTTCGTCAAATCCAATTTTTTTTTTTTTAAAGCAATGTCAGAGTTTTTAACATATCCATTTGAAAACTTAGCAAACACCATGTTAAATTTGAGTTTGAAGGAATCACAAGTTAAGAATGTAAACAAATAAAAAAAATACTATGAATAATGATGGAATTAAAATATTGAAAGAGTATAATTCTGAAAAAATATGGAACTATCGAAGCCTATCAAGAGCATAAAGCAAAGTTGTACTATAAAGCAAAGTTGTACTAGGAGGTAGGCAAGCTAAAGCTACAAAATAGATTGGTATGGAAGAATTATGTAATAGGATAAAGACACATTTTGTGGGATCAAATTATGTTTGAAATTACAAAATTATGGAATTAGTTTCTATTAATCATGTATGAATCAACATTAGCCTACTAGAAAAAACAATTCATTCAACAACTAGAATGAAATGGGTGATAATCCTAATATGGACAACAAAATAACAATATTTCTTAATTCTAAACCTCAGCATGAATTGAATGTTTTAGGAGTTATAAACCTAAAACCATTGATTATAGAGACAAATAAGGTGTTGATTAAGGAAAAATCACCCAAAAAGACTCACAATAAATGTAATGCACTCGTAAGAAATGTGAAACATTTTTTTTAAAAGTTCAACAATTTGCAAGAAATTAGTTTTACCACTTGCTGGAATAAAAAGGGCACTTTGGTTTCACAAGAAGCATATATAAAGTTTCTTTTGAAAGAGAAATAAAATTGAAAATTTTTCAAACATGTTATGGATATTAAAAGAACAACTTATTATTGATAATTTAATAAATGGTTTCAACATCTTATGGAAGTTCAAAAAATTATTTTATATATTCCAAACCTATGAAAATTACATTCATATAGATAAATAGCTACATTCAATTATCCTATAGGTGGTTGCTAAGAATGTATTCTTAATTACAATATCTAGAAGATGAGGATGCATATATCTGATAGCCCTTTAGTCATTTTCTCCAATGAATGCATATTTTTGTAATAATGGTCTTATAAAAATGCAAAAGTAATTAATAGTCGTTAATATTTCTTTTGTATAAAAACATTCGAGAAATCGAAACCAATGGATTGAGAGTTTTCACATTGACTCAATATTATAATAAAAGGATATAAGCTTTTTATTAATTGGAGAGATCAATTTTTTATTTTTGTGGAAAATTGTTTGTGATTCGTTATGTTTGTTTTTTTTTTTTTTAATTTATCAAATATTTTTCTGCCACATGTTTGTTACAAAATTGTAAATAAACCCTAAGAGTTATCTAAAAGTGATCTTACGTACATCTTCTGCTATCATAGGACTTTATAATAATTATATGATTGAGGGATTATGTGAAGGTTTTTTCTTGTTTCCATCACTATCCCCTTTCATTTAATTATTGAAGTTATGTTTTATAATTGCAAACAAGAATGTTTAATAACTCAGGCTAAATTCACTTTCTTAGTTTGTTTTCTATACTAGATATTTTTAGTATAAATTTTATATTTTAGATATTTTTAGTATAACTTTTATATTTTTAATCCTCATGATGTGTTTCTTTTATTTTTCTATTATAAATTTTCATTTATTTATTGTATATCACAATTGAGAGCACTTCTCGAGGACTATTAAATTGAGAGCATTATCTTGACAATCATTTAAAGAGTAATCTAAATTTAGAATACATAAAAACCTTGAATGTATTGGTTCCCTAACGTAGTTCCATAGCTAGCAATATATCTAGGAACAATAATAACCTTTGCATTTAAGAAGGAATTTGAATTCACTCACAAGGTTTTGGAAATTACGTCTGGGTCTTAAGACATTGATATATTCGAGGAGTAACCCAAGTTTTAGGTACAAAACTTCTAGCAATAAAAGGTCAAACATCACACCTAAAATAACCAAAACTAACATCTCCGTAACACTCGCCTCCCATATCTACCCAAGTAACTGGTCAATCGGCATAAAAACATGTGACAAGATGCTACTATCATCAGATTAAACATCATAGGTGACCTTAAGGAAGTGGAATCGACGAAACACTTCACGCAGACCTTCCACATTAGCAACAAGACTCCCAGGAACCATCCCAACCACTCAGGTAACTAGCCCCTAGGTCCCACTAAGTTTTTAACTCACTTAACCATCAGACGCTCCCACAATATATGCATGGGTGTGTCTGGGAGGCTCTAGATGCTCCCATGACATAGGCATGAATACGTGTAGGGACTCAATTCCCCAGACCTACGCATGCCTCAGCGAGATTTAAGGAATTTTTTCAGGCCCAAAGGCTAGGTCATTCCTAGAATTTAATGAAAAGCTCATAAATGAAATAAAACAGTGAAACAATGATGTATTTGCAAAAACAATGAGAAGGCCTAAACTGGAACCCTACTAGCCATGACAATAATTTCTTCAAACATATCACAAATAAGTAATCTACCTGTGTAAACAACAAATATGCGCATGTATCTAGGTATGTATTAGGTTATAGATACAATTTTATTCATTTTCAAATAAAAAAATAAGGAGAGCCGCAGATCATCACTGCCATAATACATGCTCATAACTGACATAATAACAAAAAATATCTCAAGGATACATTAGCCATAAAATCCACATATAAAATAGTACATTTACACATAATATGTTAAGGATATAACCTCTTATTGATGAATACAAAAACCAACTCGGGATGTGACTTCCACATTCCACTCGACAATAGATTGGTTGAGGCAAATATCTCTTTCGCCAATCACCCCTATGCCATATTGCAAGCATCGATGTGGGAATCCAACTGAAAGAATCAACCAGGGAATCTTGAGGCTAAACCACCTCACCTTCATCAATAGAAACCAAGATTTACTGCAATCCATCTCAAATCACTAGGTCAAAACAATAAACATCTAATAACAGGCTTTACCATGATCTCCACATGATCACTAGGCCAAGCATGCATGGATGCCAATGGATTTCTCCACCTACATTGTGAGGGATATTCTTCTCTCCTAGTATCTCAGCCTTTACCCCAATACAGAGTTTGATCCAAGGATTACTAGGAACTAAACCAAGCCACTCTCTCTAGCTTTATCATATATCCCAACCAAATATTCCTAGCCCTGACGGAGAGAAAACCACCTCTAGGATTTACCATATATCCCTCCATTCACTGGTCGAGGATTTCTAGGCCCACTGAGGCAACACACTATCTAGATTTACTGCAACCCACAACCAGGTTCAAGGGTTACTAGGCCATGTGCTATATCATTTCAGAGATTCACCTCACTTAGCTTCAAATCCATCCAGCAATCCAGCTCAACCAAAACATGGGAACCCCATCACACCATGGCTATCCAGAAATGGCGAGGCTAGGCTGAAACATTTTCACACCTAGCAAAACCTATGCCATGATAGAAAAGAACCACATGCAACACCGTGCATGCCAAATATATAAAGGAAATCACACATGAAAATCGATACCGGTTGTTGTTATGACATCCCTCACCGAGCTGGGATGTCTAATGATAAGTAGCCTTATACTGCAAAGCAAATACAACAGGGACTGCATGGACTGTCAAAGCCCCTTTTTTTACCTATCGAAACCTTTGAAAGGGATTAAAATCCACCTTTTATTCTTTAAGAGTGATCATTCTAATATATCAGGCCTTAAGCCCCTTTCACTTAAGCCTGAGACCCTTTTTCGCCATGAAACCGGGCCCCGCGACCGAGCACTAAACCCATCGGCGATTGCAAGTCGCTCTTTCCAAGTTCCCGCTTCCAAGTTTTCTGTTTTGCTTATGGCTGATCCTCCGATAAGATCTGGACCATCCATTCCCCAAGATCCGACGACCATCGCATCGCTCCATCGCACATCGCACATCACAGTATTCCATTTTCACTTTGTATTTCTCTGCCGATGTGCGAAACCCTGATGCGATCCTGACCATCGATCTCCTCCCGCATATCCAACGGTCATCACTCCATCGTGCTGCCCCTATCCATCGCACATTGCACATCGCAGGATTCCATTTTCACTCTGTATTTCTCCGCTGAAGTCCGAAACCATGATGCGATCCTGACCGTTGATCTCCTTCCGTAGATCCAACGATCATCGCTCCATCACGCTGCCCCCATCAGCATCGCACTTCGACGATTCCCATTTCCACTTCCCAAACCCTTTTCTCTGTCGACGTCCATCCTCCGCCAATAGAATATCCACTGTTTGATCAACCTAGATCTACGTCACAGGTTCACTGCAGGGGCACCCAACCAAAGTGGCCCGTATTCCCAAGTGCCCCCACAGTTGACTCCTTTGATTGTAGAAGATCTTCATCCAACGGTCCATATTCACTGCGGAGGCACCCAGCCCATAAACCCATCCGTACCCTCAAGTGCCCCCGCAATTGATCCCCACCGTTGATGTCCATCATGATCCAATGGTCCTCACTCCATCGCTCGATCGCTACTTTCTCGATCACTCACCCAACATTACACTCCCTCGCTCCGATCTGGACCGTTGATCTCCCTCATCCAATGGCCCACATCACACCCGCTTTTATAACCCCGCAACTGATCATCCCGCTATGCGAAAAAATTGCTAACGTCATTTCCAGTCCCACCCAACCGCGCAAGTACGTCCATCGCGTTCATCTGCAGCCGTTGATTTGGATTGCGCAGATCTGATGGCTCTCGCTCATTTTTGCATCCATTTCACATCATCTCCCCAACATGCAACTCTAACATGAAAGGCGTGGTTTTTGTGAGGACACACGTCGCTCCCTAACACGTATCGTGTGCCTCCAGCTCGATACTGCTTACCACTCAGCCCCCACGCGAAAACCACTCGCAGTTTTCTAAAAACCTGCCCATCATATTTCTGTGCCATATTTTGATTTAAACCCTAGTTTTTGCCTCTGCCATGGTTTTACCTTCCATCGTTTCATTCGCACTCCCTCCGCATCGCTCCATAACCCCTCGCTGAGCCATCTGAAGCAATCTACCCCTCATCGCAAGATTTATTTAATGGGTTTGTTGTCTGTGTAGGTTTTCATGACCTTTTAAGTACACAAGTCGTCTCATAGCCAATCAGAGTGGCTGGAGGCCAAGGATGATGATCCTCCACACCTAGGAAGCAGAGAAAAAAGATGCAAAGGGGAAGTTTCACGTCTCAATCGATGGATCATGACCATTGGTAATTCTATAAGACCCTCCAGCACAGAAGGCCAGCTCTTCCACTACTAGCAGTACCGCATTCTCCAGCGCAGAAGGCTAGTCCTTCTCACGACTAATGGTATTGCCGTCGCCAGTAGCAGTAGGGGCTCCACCTCATCAAACAACAATGATCATTCATGATTGGGCCTGTTTGGAATTTTTACCTTATCTTCTTTTCACTTTGTCATTTCTTGTGAAATCCTTATTTCACTCCTACAACTTTCACTTTCAGTTTAGTAAATTGTTTACATTTCAGTTAGAAATGGCTTTAGGCTTGCGTTGTAAGATGATGAGAGGCAGTTCTACCTCATCATATTTTCTATTTTTTATTTAGACCTGAAACAACATACAAGCATGCGGGGAAGATATTTTCCCAAAATATCTTCTCGCGCATTAGGAATCAGAGGTTATAAAAACAGGAAGAAAACACTAACAAAAGGTTCCAGATTTTCCAAAGGACTCACTAGCTCGAGTATTCTATATGTGTGTTGTATGAACTTTGATATTGGATGTTTGAAGTTCCCGTAGGGATTCAGTAAAAAGAAGCTTTGCTCGAATTGGGGATTCCGCTCTGGATGATTCACATTTTGTAACTCCTCTCCATGTTTTTTAATACAAATGTTAATTTCTTATCTCTCCACATTTCTTGTATCTAATTCTCTGGAATGCGAGTGCTCCCATGTTTAAATGTGAATTTATCATAGCAGATACTCATATTTACTCATCTACAATGCTTTAAATATGGCTCAGGCATGATACTTTGTTTCATTTTCTATCTCTTCCGTTGTTCTTCCGATATTAACTACAATGGATTCTTGTCTTTGAACGAGTCTAGGTATATGGATTCTTATCTTTGCATAAGCCCAATATATATGGATTCTTATCCTTGAATAAGCCCAGTTATAGTTAATATCTTACTCCATATTCTACCATAATCATCTCTCACATATAACTTGATATCTGTGTATTCATTTTAGAAGTCAGCCCCCTTTACAGCATTCTATTTTAGAGCTGTCTGATGCATTTGCTTATTCAAATTTGTACTCAGTTTCTGCAGTTTACCTAGTTGTTTTGTTTAACTTTGGGGTTTTGGTTCCACCCTTATTAAAACCACTCATCTGAGTGACAATAGCATGAGAGCCTAAAATTTTCAACTGCAATCAGTTTGAGTCTTATGCTCCTTGCATTTAAGATGTCCTAAGCACTGGTATTTATACAACTCAAGGTTGTTTGTATGAGCTACAACATCTTTCTGGCGCCGTTACCGGGGAAAGAATTTAAAGATCTAAATCCCTAGGCCTCGACAAATATTCATCCACCCTTCAGAATAGGTGAGTAGGAAGGGTTGGGAGTTGTAGATCCCTCACCTTGGCGACTCCACTGTCATTCGAAGATAAATCTATTTGCAATCCTGGCTTCCTGAAAGCCACACCTGAGGTCAAATACATCCCATTTGAGAACACCTTCAGTGTCTGATCCAGAGAACATTTTTCACAAGAGAAGTTGGAGAGAAAGACAATCAGCTTATACAGATATTGCCAGATTCTCCCTGGAAGACTCTCCATCCTCCTCTCAATTAGCTCAAGATCAAGGTCCTGATTCTACTGCAAGAACCCTTGATTATACTTCTAGTAGCTCCTCCCTTGAAAATATTGAAGTAAAAGATGAGGCTGAATCTGTAGATACCACAAGCTTCTTTCTGCATCCCACTCTCGAAGATGAAGAAGTTAAAGAAGTCATATAGGTTTCCACTTCTCATATTCTAACATTTCAATCAACCCCTCAAGATGTTGTTCAGTATATCCCCATTGTCATACATACTTCTCTTCCACCACCTCCACAACCTCCAATGGTTGTTCTTGGCTTCCCACTGAAAAAGAATTCCCCCCTGGAATTATCTCAGATCCTGAATGACATGCCTCAGGATTACTTAAATATCCTACCTCGTTTCAATGGAGAAAATGATACTGAAGCTCAGAAACACCTGGAATTTTTCTGCGCCTTCACAGAAAATTTCAATGTTGAACATCTAGATGTGGTGTTGATATTGTTTGTCCAGTCTCTAGATGGAGAGGTAAGAAAATGGTTCAAGACCTTGGGGGACCACTCCATTAATAACTGGGATGAAATGGAAAATGAATTCATCAAGAAATGGGGAGAGAAGAAGCACCACATATATTGTCTTCAGTTCAGCATAGTAATAGATGTGAGTCATCAGTTTAATAAATTATCTCCAGTCTCCGGCTGAAATGAAGCTTCTTTAATCCCTATAAAGTGGTGTGTGAACACTGTTAGTCAGAATTTAGTTTTCCCTAGAGAAAGGAAGTTTTCTACTCTAGATATCAGACCTAAAGCCCAGTCACATTTCAAGTGAGGCAACTTGCATCTGGGTAAATGCGTGGGTGGACAGATACTGTCATAGAGTAGCATATACCTCAAGTCAAGATAGAGAGGTAGAAAATTACAAAATAGAGGAGATGAATAAAATGATCAAGAACCTTTCGAGCAAGATGGTGAAGCTTGAGCTTGATGCAAAGAATTCCTCCTCTAGGCCACCTCAAGCTTCTCCGAACAAGGGCTATAACCCCCAATACCGAAAGCCTCATTTGCAAATATTACAAAGAGATCGGAAGGAGCAACAAGACCACATACAACCCCTGCTGTATCTGGAAGGGCAAATGGATGGCCCTACCAAAGATATCCCCGATGGGAAAGATGATCAATATCTTTCTTACTCAAATGGTGATGAAGTTGAGTCTTCTTTGCAAGAAAGTGAAGCAATGGAGCTTTCCTCGCAAGAAGAAGAAGAAAAAACAAGTGCTGCTGAATATCCAGAGATCGATGATTACTGTAAACAATTTGTAGATTTCATGAAAGCACAGTTTCATAGAAAATATGATCTCAGGTCCTCTCAAAAGAGAACCCGCACATAAGAACAAGAAGAAGAGATGCCTCAGAAGGAAATATTTGTTCAGAAAGTCAGAGATAAAGGTAAGAGACCTATAACTGAACCTTTACATTCTAATGACTCCATTTCTTCCTCTTTTAAGGTGCCCTCTAATCCAAATGCAAATTTTAAACCTATTCCGAGGGAAGAAAACCTTCAGCCATGATAAATGAACCAAAGGAAAATACCATAGAGAAGTCTCCCTCTGCTTTTAATCTTCAAAAAGAACTAGAAAAGGTTAAAATCCTATTCCCCCTAACTGAACTCCTGAAACAACTAGTCTAATAGTCTCAGGTGTCTTCTTTCATGCTTCCTTAAGGAGCAACCCCAATCCTAGATAGTTTAAACCTCCTGGAAGAAAGGCCTATGGTAATGTTCGGTCCTCATGTTGAGGAGTTAGATGCTTCAAATCCTCCTTTCTATGTCTCTTTAGTAATTCATGATTTGTTGTTGCACAACTATATGCTGGATTCCGGGGCGTCCCATAACCTGTTACCTCTGTCGGTGATGGAGCAATTGGGGTTGCAGATCACTCACCCATATAAAGATCTCTACTCTTTTGATTCTAAAAGAGTCAAATGTTTTGGGATGATCAAGGATTTGGTGGTAAATCTAGCCCAAATCCCAGCTAAGAGTGTGGTAATCGACATAGTAGTGGCTGACATCCCAGCTCGGTTTGGGATGCTGTTATCTAGATCATGGGATGCAAAAATCGAAGGATCTATAAAGCTAGACCTAACCTATGCGACCATCCCTGTGTTTGGAGGCCAAGAAAGAAGATTATATCGGGAAACAAGGTTTGTGAAGATGGTCACTAAAGCCGATAATTCAATAAATTCATCGGTGTACAACAAAGAGGGTGAGTTTTCTTGTATATTGCTTCAAGAAGACCAAGATTACTTGCAGGTGCCATCTTTATGTCAAGTAAAGACCAAGCAGTCTTCAAGGAATGAAGAAGGTGGGGTTTGGACCTTGCACTTTGATGGAGCCAACTCAAAGGAAGGGAATGGAGCTGGGATTCTCCTTATCTCCCCTACTGGACAACTGGTCCCATTATCTTTCAAGTTAGAATATGAAGCCACGAACAATGTGTTTGAATATGAAGCCTTGGTTCTAGGTCTACAAACAGCAAAGAATATGAATATTTAGAGCTTGAAGGTCTTGGGAGATTCAGAACTGGTGGTGAGACAAGTAAGAAATCAATATCAAGCTAAGCACCCACGACTGAGGGCTTACAGAAATGAGGTATGGGACTTGGTAGAGAATTTCTTCTCAGAATTTAATATTCAATTCATGCCAAGATACCAAAACAGAATGTAGACTCTCTTGCAGTGGCCGCAAGCACTTTTCGACCACCTCAGAATCCCCTCCTGAGGTACGAGATAGAGGTCCGTTACCGTCCTTCCATCCCTGACAATGTCAAACACTGGTAGGTGTTTGAAGACGAAGAGCAAGTGAAAAGATTCATGGAGACTGTTGGGGAATTCTCTAATATGGACATAGATGTTGGCGAGGAGGAGACCAAGGACCTTCCTCTAAATAAATGGCAGGATACCGTAGCTGGGCACAAGGTGCTGCAGCTCAAAGGGAATGTAATACCTAGAGGACTGGTCCCCCTAGAGAGACTATTTGATAAGAACGATGTCCCCATCAGGCCAAACAAGATCATTGAAGAAAATCGGGTAGATGACCTGAACCTCGGCACTGAGGCTGATCCCAAGCTTGTGAAATTGTCTAATAAGGTACCTGAAGAATACAAAGAGCAATATCGGAAGCTATTTCAGACATATAAAGACATCTTTGCCTGGTCCTATCAAGATTTGAAGACCTTTGATATTAGCATTATCCAACACAAGATACCATTAAAGGGAGATCATAAGCCACACAAACATAAATTAAGACAGATTAATCCTTTACTCCTTCCTTCCATAGAAAAGGAAATCAAGAAATTGTTGAAGGCTAAGATTATTGTGCCATTAAGATATTCTGAATGGGTGGCCAACTTGGTCCCAGTCCGAAAGAAGAACGGGGAAATAAGGTTGTGTGTGGACTTTCGGAACTTGAATAGAGCATCTCTAAAAGACAACTATCCACTGCCCAAGATGGACCATATATTGCAGAAGGTGGTAGGATCTTCACGAATGTCTATGATGGAAGGCTTTTCTGGTTATAATCAAGTAGCAGTGATTCCGGAGGACCAAAAGAAAACCGCATTCACTACTCCTTGGGGAATGTTTATGTATGCTCGAATGTCGTTTGGATTGATTAATGCGGGGGCTACATTTCAAAGGGCCATGGACATTGCTTTTGTGGGGGAACAAGACAAATTCGTGGTGGTGTACCTGGATGATATCACAGTCTTCTCAAAGGACGATGTTGAACATATAGAGCATTTGCGCAGAACGTTTAACAAGCACTGCAGGTATGGATTGTCTTTAAACCCTCAAAAATCTCTATTTGCTTTAGAAGAGGGTAAACTGTTGGGGCATATTGTACCAAAGGCAGGGGTAAAAATTGACCTGAAAAGGGTAGAAGTCATAAATAATATATCCTTGCCCAGAAACAAGAAAGAGGTCCAAGTTTTTCTTGGACGTATCAACTCCTTGAGAAGATTCATACCGAACTATGCAGAGATAGTCCGGTACATAACTGAGATGCTGAAGAAGGATAATGAAGTAAAATGGACTACTGAGTCACAGGATGCTTTTAAGTTTTAACAGAATAAAAAATGCTTTCGTAGAAGCCCCAGTATTGGCAGGACCAGATTATGCGAAACCCTTCATGATATTTTCGTTTGCATCTCCCCACACCATCGCAGCTGTATTATTGCAGAAAAATGAAGAAGGTCATGAACAACCCATTGCCTTTTTCAGCCAAGTGCTTCGCGATGCTGAGCTAAAGTATAACATCCTGGAGAAACAAGCTTATGCCTTGGTCAAATCCCTGAAGGCTTTTCGGATGTATGTACTGCAGCCAGCTATAAATGCATTCGTACCCACAACGGCTGTAAAAGACATCTTGGTTCAGGGAGATAGTGAAGGAAAGAGAGGCAAATGGATAGCCAAGATATAGGAGTATGAGTTGGAGATACACTCCACTAAGCTAATAAAGGGACAGGGATTAGCCAAGAACCTTTCTGAATCAAACTGTCAGGCTTTTGGGATAAGTTTGTCTATGATGGCCAATGAAGAGCCTGGGAGATCAGACGAGCAGCACGAGATAAAAACTGCTACACAAAAGACCCATATGAAGTAACTTCTCAGTGCATGGTACAAAGAAATTGCAGAATACCTCTTAACTCTTAGATGTCCTCCAAGCTGCGACAAGACAAAGTATAGAACGGTGAGGCTAAAATCTCAGAAGTTCATCATAGCAAATGGTCATTTGTACTGGAGGGACCCATCGTGCATATTACTTTTATGTCTCACAGAAAATGAAGTAGAAGAAGTGATGGCGGAATTCCACGAGGGCATCTGTGGTGGCCACTACAGCTGGAGGGCCACGACACACAAGATTTTGAAAGCAGGCTTTTTATGGCCCAGACTTTTCGGAGATGTTTATGCTCAGGTAAGGACCTGTGAAAAATGTCAGAAATTTGCTGAAAGGCAGAAGTTCGCACCTTTACCTATGATCCCGGTGCACATAGAAGAACCTTTCCAGTAGTGGGGAATCGATTTCATCGGCGAAATTCATCCTGCCTCAAGCGAGCAACACAAGTGGATACTAACAGCCACCGATTACTTCACTAAATGGGTAGAGGTCGTGCCAGCAAGGAATGCTTCAGACATAGTGGTGATCAAGTTTTTGGAAGATAACATTATCTCAAGGTTTGGATGCCCTGCTAATATTGTCACAGATAATGCTCAGGCTTTTAAGTATGTCAAATTTATCAATTTCTGCCAACAATATAATATTGGGTTAGGACACTCTACTGCCTACTATCCACAGGGAAATGGATTGGCAGAATCCTCAAACAAAACTCTGGTAAGGGCATTGAAAAAGGCCATAAATGAAAACCAAAAGAACTGGGATTCACAGCTCAAGTTTGCACTATGGGCAAACAGAATCACTAGTAAAAGGTCAACAGGCAAATCCCCATATGAATTGGTCTATGGTAAAGCAACAATTTTCCCGATACAATTGGCCTTACCTATGGCTAGGTTCATGCAGGATTGTCAAGAGGAACCAAACGATCTTACCAGAAGAATAAATCAGTTAGTAGAGCTGGAAGAGACTCGAAGTCGAGTAAATCAGAGGTTGACTGAGTACCAAGAGAAAATGAAAGACCTGTTCGATCAACATGCTAAAGATAAAGAGATGCAGGTCGGAGATTTGGTGCTAAGATGGGACATAAGAAGGGTTGAGAAAGGAAAGCATGGAAAGTTCGATCCTCTATAGTTCGGACCTTTCAAAATTGAAGAAGTCGGAGGAAACAATACTTTTAGACTGGAAAATTTGCAGGGTGATCTGCTCGAAGCCCCTGCGAATGGGCAATTCTTAAAACCCTTTTTCCAATATTAATTCAGGCCGAAAGGTCTGTTGTATGATATTGTACATTATTCAGTTGCTTTTATTATGATGTTTGTTGTTTTGATTTGTCATGAACAAAGAAGAGAAGGTGTCAAGGGACTACGCTCGCAAGAAGAAGGCTAACAGATGGTCTACGGAGTTCTCGACGCGTTCAAGGACAAACAGGTCATCCCTAAGTGGAGCCAATGTTGTTATGACATCCCTCACCAAGCTAGGATGTCTAATGATAAAGAGCCTTATACTGCAAAGCAAATACAACAAGGACTGAATGGACAATCAAAGCCCCTTTTTTACCTATGGGAACCCTTGAAAAGGCTAAAAATCTACCTTTTTGTCTTAAAAGCGCTCATTTTAAATATCAGGCCTTAAGCGCTTTTCAGCTTAAGCCTAAGCCCCTTTTCCACCATGAGACCGGGCCCCGTGACTGAGCGCTAAGCCCATCGGGGGTTGCACTTCGCTCCATCCAAAGTTCTCATTCCTAAACTCCTTTCTGCCGATGTGTGAAATCCCGACGAGATCCTGACCGTTGATCTCCCCCCGCAGATCCAACAGTCATCGCTCCATCGCACTACGCCCATCCATCGCACATCGCACATCGCTCTACCCCGTTTCCATCTGCCCTTTATTTTTTTCGGCCGGTGTGTGAAACCCTGATGTAATCCCGACCGTTGATCTCTGCAAATCCAATGGTCATCACTCCATCGCACTGCGCCCATCCATCGCACATCGCACATCACAGTATTCCATTTTCACTCTGTATTTCTTCGCCGATGTGCGAAACCTCGACGCGATCCTGACCATTTATCTCCTCCCGCAGATCCAACAGTCCCCGCTCCGTTGCACTTCGCCTTCTCCATCGGCATCGCACTTCAGCAATTCCCATTTCCACTTCCCAAGCCCTTTTCTCCGCCGATGTCCATTCTCCACCAATAGAATCTCCACCGTGCGATCAACCCAGATCTATGGCGCAGGATCACTATGGGGGCACCCGACCAA
>CM076570.1:284047588-284296835 GCA_034641835.2 Pinus albicaulis | reverse complement strand
TGGGGGATGGAGGATCCAAATGAGGAAGATTCTCCTCAAACACTTCATAGACTCCATGCCTTGAGAGAAGGCTTTCCAGTTCTATCCTTGTAGTTGCTTGAGGACAAGCAACATTTGGGAGGGGAGGACTGTAATATTCCAAAAATTTTCGACAATAATTTGGATTATTAAATTTTCTGATTTCACCTAGGAGGAGAATAAATGGGTAAGGAGACCCATGCATAATTAAAATATAAATAAAATCCCTCATATTATGAAAGGGGATCATCATTGGGGCTAGTTTTCACACCCTCACGTGTGAACAGGGCTATTTTCAAGTGGACAAGGTCAAGTTTGACCAAGTCAACAGTGCTGGGCCAAGAGGCGGAGCACACTTAGAGAAGCAGCGTAGTATGAATGGGAAGAGGGTTATTTGGTGGAGGAAACCCTAAGAATATTGGGACCCATGGAGAGGGGCTTTGACTTGTTTAAAAGGAGGGCAAGACAACCATTGTTTCTCGTGCTTGTATTATTCATCTCATTGTCTATTAAGACAATTGTGCATTCTTTGTTGTTTAGCAAGAGTTGCTAGTGTTAGGGTCCCATGATTTGGCTGATTGGCAAGCCAAGTGACAAGGTAACATCAAACCAATATTTGGAACCCAAGGACCTAGCCTTCCTGCACTCAGAGAGGGCTCTCTCTATTTGTGTAAGGGATATCTATGTGTTTTGCTTCTTAAGTTTCTGATTTTAGGCTAGTTATGAAGTAGGTTTTTGGTTTTTCTTTTAGGTTTGTGAGGATGAACTGATCAAAGACTAAGATAGATAAGAATAATGTCAGATCAATTGGGCTACGGGGTCGAAAAGGTCAAGAAAGATTCAGATGGTGATACAAGGTATGTTGAAGGGCCGATTTGATCAAGGTAAAATGGATCTTAAGGTTAAATGAAGTGGGATGGACACTAAGTTTGTGATGAACAAAGACTTTAAAACATAAATAGTTCAATAGCTGACATAAACATGGTAAGGCTAACCATTAATCATGATGAATGTAACTATAAACTGATAAATGCATAGAAATAAACATTCAAGCAATACATAGAGATATATGACTCTCTAACTTTAGGAAATTGCTATCAGACTTTGGGGAAAGATAGTTAAGACAAACAAATAACTCAAATCACTATGAGGAAACACCTAGACATAGTATTTCAAGCTATCGGGCACTTTGAAGTAAGATTGCATAGTTTTAGGCGAAGGGCAAGATCAGTACAAGACCTCCTTGGTTCAAATAAGACAATCAAACAATCAAAGAAAGGTTTCAGAGGTGGAGCTATGACTAGCCATGAGTAAGCAGGGCATACCGTGAATGAATCATACCTAGCATGCATAAAACCATAAATGAAACAAGCGAACAATTTCTTCAGTTATCAAAGAGCAATCAAGGATTCTTTGATGTGACTAAGAAGGAAGAAAACATAGAAGCGATAAAGAAACAGGAAATCTGAGGTGCCTCCAAGGGCACGGCTCAAATCTATTCTCTACTGTCTTATAGCAAGCAAGAGCATGAAATATGAATGAAAACTAAGAAGCATAACAGAGAGGGACACTATACCATTTTACCAATTCAATGAATCCAATAGCAGTCCTCTTTCATCATCCAAAAACATTCAAGAAACTATCCAATGCATGATACAATTATTTCTTGCAAGCTTGTATAACCATATATTGCTCTATATCATCAAGTTTAGCCTTATTTACAATGAAGTCTCTTGGAATATATAGGCCAAGATGAGGGAAAACCTCCTAGTGCAACTAGCAAGCTCATTGGCCCATCAAAAATATCTGATTTTGTCCTTGAGGCTTTGCAAAGCTCAAGGCACAAAATATCTATAAAAATATCTTAAAAACGCTAAAAAAGGAAATTATATTGACTTTTCCTAACTAATGATGGCCAAAAAAGTCTAAACGCACATTAGGAAAAGCCTTTTCAGAAAAGTGCATTTTTCACAAAAATACTTAAGAAATATATCAGCAGAAAATCCCCTGTCTTGTGGGAAACTTTTGGAGGCCTTCCCGATGTCAAAATGAGGCATGTGATGGCTCGTTTGAAAGCTCTAGATGTCTAGTTTCTGAAAATTCTTTTTTTCTCCAAAATTATCACTAGAAACCTATCAAAAACTAACCTATGTGGAAAAACCCAGAAAATAGACTTTGCTGATATGCGGGGCAGAGCGTTGAAAAACTGACTGTTTTTCACCATTTTGGGCGACCAAATCATATTCAATTGATATGAAATTTGCTGAGTAGATGATCCTGAAATTATGGCATCCAATGATACCATTTTCATCCTTTGAGGATGTCCCCAACATAAATGGCGATGCCCATGTTTTTAATCAAAAAGCCCAAAAATGTCAAAAAACCAAAACATGTCAAAATTTACTCAATTTTGGTGAGCAAGTCTCTCAAGGTTTTTTAGAAACATGTCTAGAAGCTCGGGCCAAAATTCCAAGCCTAGAGGTGTCTTTCTCCTTTTTTCTCACCGGGCGCCCTCTTTGGGCAGTTTTGAGCTTTTCTTGGTTTTCTTCCTTGTTGTTTGGCATTTTAGCTTTGGTGAAAAAGTCATGGCCCCTTGCCTAGGAGAGGAAGCTAGCACATGCTTTGGAGAATGCCCTCCATGCTCTATGTTTTGTGTTTGCTTGCCATCATCATGGCTTGCTTGAGGGCTGTCTTGTTTATCCTTGTCACTGCTTTCTTCATGACTGTCATGTTTTTTCTCTTCACTATTTTGCTGCCCATCACTTTGCTCTTTATCATCACTATGATTCTTGCCAATTTTCCCTTCCTTGCTGTCATGTTTGGACCCTTTTCCTTGTTCCTCATCATTACTATTTTGTTTATATTTCTCTTCTTTGACTTACCAAACAAACTGAAATGATCACTGGAAAAAGACCTCAACCAAACACAGCTTTTCCTCCTTGCAAATCACTGTTCTTCTTTGAGTTTAACAAACAAGTATTGGTTGAATGAAAACAATTTCACCTCTTCAGTATTGTGTTTGAGTAAAGAGGTCTTTGAAAAGATTTGTTTGTGGTTTCTTGAAAAGAAGTCTCTTTCTGTTTTGGTACAAAAACCTCTTCCCTTCTAACATTGTTTTTATGAAGTCACTATTATTAAAAGACTGAACAAAACCCCTTTTAAATTGATAAAAACACGTTTCCCAATCACTATCTTCCTTTGTGAGATCACTACTTCTTTGTGGTTTTGATGGACATGGTGCTCTTTGAAATCATTGTTTTCAAAGACTCCTTCAGATTTGTTAAATACCCTCTACACACACTCTGTTTTGTTTTCTTAGAGACTGTGTGAATATTCAATTTTTCAAAGAAAGAAAACTCTCTTAAACTAACACACTGACATTCCTTTTTAATGAGCACTATATGTCTTGAAAAAGAAAGCTATGCTTTCCCTTTAACTGCCTCCTAACACTTTATAAAATTTCAACAAGCCTCTAAACAAATAACTTTCTTCCTTCAATCTCTGTTTTGTTTTTAGGAGTTTGGCAAACAATGATGAATGCCCTCTTATCCTCAGTCATTGTTTTCCCTTTGATTTAGATGATCATGGTGCTCTTTAAAATCAATGTTTAAAAGACTCTTTTCAACTGACAAAAATCTTCATCCCCTAGTCACTATTTTCTCTTTGATTTAGTAAATAAGGGGTGTTCTTGGAAAACATTGTTTTAACATACTCTTTCAAGCTGATTATGAGACCCTTCAAAAATCTGTTTTCTTTCCATGAAACTATGTTATCTCTAGCTGGAAAAAAAGTCTTTCTTGATGGAAATGAGGCTACTCAAACTCCTTTTAAAAAATGTCAATGAACCCTTTTCACTCATCACTATTTTCCTTTAAAATCTGATGGCTAACCTTCTCTTAAAAAAAACATATGACCAGAGATATGAATACCTTCAAAAAATTTATTTTTGCTACAATTGGAGATGAACTTGTTGTGCGAAAATTGAGTTTGGCATCTTTGGAGATTTTGGCAAGTTTGCCACAAACCTGGTTGATAGTGGCCCGGGCGCCCGGGCGATGGGTCGTTCAGGGGTGACCCGGGCCATTTAAATATAGGCCTGTAGGGATGAACCAACAGAGGTGAAAATGGTATGAAGATTTTGATATGTGGGCATTGAGCTATTGGTGTGAAGAAAATTGCTTTACAGATGCAAGAGACAGTGGATTTAGCAGCGGCCCGAGCGGGCAGGACCACGTTCAGCAGTGGCCCGAGCCTCAAGCCATTCAAAGGTGGGTCAGACGAGGTGGAAAATGCGTTGTGCAGATAATAGAAATGTCAAAATTTAAGGCAAAAATGAGAGATGGATATGGCAAGAGGGGAAAACGGGTGAGAGGCCCTCAATTTCACTGCCCAGTTGTTTGTTTGAAGGTGAAAAGGCACGGGCGTCGCGTTCAGGTCGAGCGTCGAGCGCCGGGCCGTTTAAAGGTGGCCCGGGCCATTCAGGAAAGAGCTATGCAGAGGTTAAAAAATGGCATTCCAATGGCTGATACTGCAAGATAAAGATGTTTAAAACATTAGGCTGGTGGGAGGAGAGCTTACCATGGCCTGAGCAATTGGATGAGGTTGAAAAGGGCATGGGCGTTGGCGTTCAGGAGTGTCACCGGGCCATTTAGAATGACCGAGCGCTGGGCCGTTCAGAGATGGCCCTGGCCGTTCAAGAATGGGCCATGTAGAAAGCAAAAAATGGTAATTTCAATGTTGGTTATGCAAGGTAAACATGTTAAAACATATGGTTGGTGGAAAGAGGGCTTACTGTGCTTCGAGCATTTGGATTTAGGTGATTTAAAACTCGGCCACCGCGTTCAGCAAGTGCACTGGGCCGTTCAGGAGTGAACTTGCCACATTTGAAGGTCACTGGGGGCCGGGCACAGGCGTGCCGCGCCAATATACAAGTGTTCCGCGCCTATGAAGAAAACCTACTGTTGACCTCCTACAAGCGTGCCGCGCTGTTGTACAGGTGTGCCACATAGAGATTTGAGCTTGAAAATTACCTAGAATTTGTTAAATACACACTTTCTCTCCTCCATGAGTTGGTTCTACACCATTTTTTCTTCATTCCATGATCAAGTTGATGGGACACTTACCTTGGATTAGACTGCATTTTTATAAAGAAGTAGTGGTTTCTCCTAATTCTAAAATTTGCTCACTGACAATCTGCTTTTACACAATGTCCACTGGAAAGTGTTATGCAAACGGCTAGCGCGGCCATCATCTAAAATTTTGCATTAAGCATTGGGCTCCATAATTGATCTGAATAAAAAATCTGACAGTATTCTCGCACTGAACTCATCTGATCTTGGTAAAGCTTTCTAAGAGGAAACTCAACAAAATTCAAACAAAATAATGAAGTTCGGAAAATATTACTGCCAAGTGCATACATTTTTCTGAAGAAGCCACAAAAGCGTGATAACCTATAGCATCCACTAGATGTTTGTAACTACCTTCTGTGCTTGCATATCGACTGATTTTCCCCTTTTAGGCATTCTCTGCAGAACAAACGCTTCCTCTACATTCCCTATCACTGAGCACCATTCACATGAACCAACCCTCACACCACAAAAGCAGCACAAACGTTTTTATTTCCTTGACCGCACTTCGACAACAAAAACACCATCGATTTGTTCCATAGAATCAGTGTCCAAAAAGAATTTTTCATTTCTATTCAATGCACAAACTATATGTGCCCATTTCACAGGATTTGTTGTTGGCTTGAGTGCACCGCCACTTTTACAACAAATTGCATAGCAAATATGTTCATTCGCTTTACCAAAAACCTCACATTTTCTGCATAGCCAATGAGATTTCTGGAAACTATCTGATCGACCAGCATCTAACCTCTCATCAATCCCATAGCAGGACTGATGCACATAAATTGCACAGCTTTGTAAACAGGAACTCCATGTTTAGATAATATATTTGGAGGGAACATTGTTGTCTTCCCTATAAGAAAATCACACACTGTGCCTTCTTCTTCCAACAAATCAACATGGTTCTGTGAGTGACTTTCCTGGTTAATGCTTTCTGCAATTTTAATAACAAGTGCTTATTTCTCTCCCTTCTAATTTGAATGTTTACTCTTCAAGGTGTTTCTTAAAAATAAATGAAGGTCTCTTAAACACCATTTTTATCCTTGTTTAAAACAGAAACTTCCTTTCAAATAGAAAGTAAAGGTGTTTTTGCAATTTGGGGCAGTCCTTTAACAATTGTTTTTCCTTTTTAAAACAATCTCTTGAAACCTCTGCCACACTGAAAAATTCTTTTCAAAATCATATGGTAATTTCATAGTTTGTGCTGTAGGAAGTTTTTTTTTTTTTTCTAAACTATGATCAAAACCTTTGTTTTTGAATCAAGGAGATCATCACTTTTGAAACCACTAATGTAACCTTGTGGAACTCTAATGCCATCTTACTGTGTGTCCACCAAGATTTTGTCCCTTTTTTAAGAGGTGAAAAAAGGTCCTAAAGAGACTGTGTTTTTCTTTAGTTTGTTTTCAAGGGAGATTTACAAAACACTGCTTGCAGCCCTTTTAAACCTATCATGGGGCCTTTCTTTTTATCTGTTAATGAGGATACTTTGATATGAACATGAAACTTGTTTTGAGCATCCTGTTAACCATTTGTATGAGGTTATTTTCATGGTGAAAACCTTGGAGAGCTGTCCCTTTGTTTCTCTATAAATGAGGTTTAAAAAATAGTGAAACTTCACTCATTTTACCATTTTTGACAGCAGTCTTTTTTGAAATCCCTACCATACTGAAATAAATTCTCTTCATCCTTAAACAATGGTGGGCCCTCTACTTATTTATGAAGGAGGCCTATGTTTGATAACTATCATGTGTCTTCTAAAAACTCTATCTTTCATTCGATGGGGACATTCCTTGACTGAAAGTGAAACACTATTTTATCACACCTTTGGCCTTATGAATGAGCTGATTTGATGTGTAAATTTTTTTGAGGAGTTGGTCCTTTATTTATTTGTGAAGGAGGTCTGCAACCTCAAAACTGGAATCCAAAATAAATTCTAGTTTGATTTCATCAGATTCCATTCCAGTGCTATTTTTCTTATCAGGTTTTGATGTGACATCCTTACAACTTGCAATGGTGTATGAAAAAGTATAAACAACATATTAACATATTGATATGCAGATGCTTGCATGCAACACTTTTTATAACCTCTCAAGAATGCTGGCCAAAGTACTTTACCATATTGTGATGTAAAATAGATTGAAACATTCGTTGAACCTAAATCTGTCAGCAAAATTTGTTGATCCTAGCAGCAACCTTCTTCTTTATGATTTCTTCAGTGCATAAAAGAGACATATACTTTTGAAGTTGTTCCAAATGTGTAGTCTTTTCCAGTAGAAAAAATACTCAAGCACACTTTAAAACCTGCTAATGCCCCTCCTGTTCATCTTTGGAGGAGGTGATCTACAACAGCTCTGAAATCACTTAAAACACCTTGACCCTCTGCTTTTAAATGAAGGAGGTCTTATTGATCCTGTTCCCAACCATCTACTCTTGCTTGGAGGAGGTTCTTATCATGTTACTTAACCATCTGCTCTTGCTTGGAGTAGGTTATCAGCATGATGTATTCTCACATTTTCTCTTTTGAAGGAGGTCAACACAATCATTACATTTCATCTATTTCCAAAACTGTGTCATCTTTCTTTGCAATACATATCTATGCTTGGTATATCACAATAGGTAATGAAGTGAAATTTTGAAAATCTACTAAATGAGGCATGTTCTGAGATATGTATCCTTTTTTCAAAGTTCTGATTTGGATCTTTGCTGAACTTCTTCTTGAACAGAGATAGAATGACCTCTTAGTGGTGTGCGACCTAGGGATGTGTCAAGACTTATTTTTGCAAAAAAGGAAGGCAATCTATGGCTGATTGGTTCTAGAAAGAGGCTCTTTGGCTTAAGATGTTTTTGCCAAGGAAATGACTCCTAAACACCACTATCTAACTAGGGGTAGCTTTCATAGATTTTGATTTTTTTTTACAAGAAGATCAGGGATATGAAAGAAGACACTTTGTCAAATGTTGGTCAGTGAGTTTGATGAGAAATAAGGGGAAAATAATAGTAGACAAGCAAGACCAAGACAGCTATGGACAGGGATATTTTTCTGAAACAAGACATACCTTTGGAAATTGAAGATTACTCTGATCATAGGCTGACAGGAAGGGCTAGGAAAGCAAAAATTTGTCTGGGGTGTTTTCTAGATGACAAATTGACATATGGAGATTAGCTTCTAGAAAACTCAACTAGGAATCTAGTCATCAACAACAGGTGAAAAATACCGATGACTAACAGTGGCTCCATTTGGGGAGGGCAACTCCTTTTCAGTAGGTGTCCAGAAATGTAGATCTCTAGCTTATGAAGACTAGTGCCTTATCCATTGGCGCAAATTTCATTCTTTCTTGATGCCATTTCTGAAAATTGACAGCATGATTAGCCTAAAAAACATCTCTACCTACCCAGCTATATTTCCTAACATTTTTCTTCTTTAGGTGCATTTTGACTAGCAATCTTTTGACATGATATTTTTAAGAAAAGAAACTATCTATTTCTACACTTGTATCTTCCAGGAGTTTAGATTAAACTGATGAACTCCTTTGTTTCTATACATATGCTAGATCGACTGTCAAGATTAAGCTGTTTGACAGGATTTTATTCACTATTCTAGAACATGAAATTGAAAAATGATCAAATCAGGATTAGACGGTCTGATTTCTCATGTGTTTGTGGCATAAAAGACAAGCTACACACAAATATTATTTTGCATGAAAATGAGATCTAGAAGAATCAGGGCTATGATACATAGTTTGTTTTTCGTCCCTATTTTCCTCTTTGGTTCTGTTTTGAGCATGTGGAACCAGTATATTTTCCTAATATTCTTCTATCGACAAGTCAAGCTTACACATTTTGAATATCATCTCTTTCACTATCTTATCAGCAATCAATTTAAAACATGTTTAGTTATGATTAGGCTAGATAACTGAACAAGACATCTTTTGAGCACTAGTAGCGGCATTTAGACTTGCACGCTTTCAAAATGACTATTTTTTTAACATGGGGCTTTCCTGTTGTTTCTCAAACTGCCCTCTTTTCTACTTTTCTTGTTATTTTTGTGTTTTATGTTTTTCTCAAAACAAACTGAAAGAAATATGCTCATGAGGCCGAGCTTATTTTGCATGCCTATCTATTCTACTCTAACCTATATATGATAGACATTTATTTGGTGAACTCTTCTTTCCAATATAACCAATCAAGTAGATGATTACATGGGTGACTCTAGTTCAGTTCTTTCATGATGCTGAAGAAATGAAAAGGCCACTTCCAATTGGCTGGTTTTCGAACAGTAGTGTCTAAAATTTTTCTCATTCTTTGCAATAGACTGTTTTGGGCAGAACACACTACTCCTTCAGATTTCTCAAGGAAAACAACAAATGGATCTTGGAATAATACCTGATCTAGAGGATTTGATATATAGGCTTCATTCACGACTACTCTTTCTTCCACTTGGCTATATATGGGACTCTCCTGGGAAAGAAACTCTTCCCCTTGCTCATGATCACTTGAATTGTCAAACTCATCATATATTGCAGTGTAGTCCTCTTGCCAAATTGATGTATCCTGAGTAAGTGGACTACAAACTATGTTAAGGTCATCATTTTGAAGAATAGGGATACTCTTTGGCAACAAATCTTCTTGAGAAAGAAGAGCAACAACTTTCTTGTGATCATCAATTTTCAAGCTTTCATCTGCAATTTGTAATTGAATGGAACTTGGTGGCTGCAAATCAGGAGTTAAGGAGGATTTTATGTCCAAAATGACTTCCTTAAACATTTCGGGAAAAGGCTTCTCATTTACAACATGCTCAAGAATTTCACCATCTTCCTTAACCTTGTCATCAAAGCTGAAAGGTTCCAAACTCTCAAGGCTTTCTTCATCAATGCTATAGGTGACCTGTATTGGCTGCTTACTTTTTTCAACCTGATGATAGTGAACTTTGTCCCACAAATCAACTATTGATTGCTCTGCAAGGTTAGTTTATGTTTAGATATCATAATCATCAACATATTGATTGAACCTTGGAGAATTATCAATATAATTAATGTCACCAGCCATGCATATTGGACTATTAGATTTATTTTCTTTGAATTGATCTATAAATCTATTTTCCGATGTGTGATAATTACGATCAGGAGAAAAATTAAGAGAGGCTGAATGTATGTTTATGAGCTGATCTATCTCCTCTTTAGTTAAATTATCTTGGGAAAATTGATTTAGAGGATGAATTTCTTTTTGGGCCTCACCTAAGAGAGATGATAAATCATCACTTGTGATTTTAGAGAAATCCTGTGGGTTCTCTTTCATTTCTTGATTGGTTTCCTCTTCAACTAGTTTTTCTTGATGTTCGAGATAAATAGCATGGGATTTATGAGTTGTCTTTGATCAGTTTTTAGGAGGCCAATTTTCGCGTATGAATTGAAATGACTCAAAGCATAAGGGTAGAGATCCTACAGGTTTTGATTTTTCTTCCATTTCAGATTTAATTTCATTCTCAATCAACACTTCTTGGTTGTCAAGATATTTATCTTGAGTATGAAAAGTATGAACCTCCTCTAAAAGATCCTCAGGATTCCAATTTCCTAAGTCTTCATCAATGTTTACAAGGTGTTCTATGAGGTCCTCAGATTGATCACAACAATTTTCAGCCGATGATAGAGATGGACAATGCCCTATATAGTGTTTACAAAATACTTTATGGAAATCCTTCAAAGAAGACAAGATGCCAAGTTCTAGCCCTTCATACCAATTTCTTGCCTTATCTTCTAATGTTCCCATAAACATTTTCATGAGGCAGTCCTCGTGCCATTCAACCTTTAACCTCCATATGTGTATATGAAATTTTATGAGGTGTAACAAGGGGTCATCAACCTTTTCATCTTGAAAGACAGGTAGGTTTTCTATCCAATTTATTTCAACCAGTCTAAAGTTCTCTACCAGTGGAGTCTTTTGGTCTAATGAAGGTTGTGGAGTCGCCAGGTGGAAGATTTGAACTGTGCTGTCCACCATCAGCATGATTTGGATTGCTTCATGCATTCCCAGGAGATTTTATAATGACTAGTGGAGTAATAGGCCTACTGGAGGCTAGTGGAGTCGCCAGGTGGATGTTTTTAGTTGTTTTTAGAGATATGTGTATGGTCCACCACCAATAACTAGGAAAATCCAATCTAGGGATGTTTTTGGGTTTTCTGAGTTTTTATGAAGCTCTAAAGTTTGTAAGAGTGTCCTATAGTTGGGTCATCATTTTGCTAGGATGATGAGACAACTAGATTCTACTCTTTGATAATACTTCTAGGTTGAGGGGTTCTAAAGTCCTAAGGTATACTTAGTTTTTCACTAACTCAGAAGGTCCCACCGTGATCGCCATTATGTTAGGGAGCGGTGGGATAAGTCCACAAGATAGTATTCTCAAAGGTCTCTGAAGGTTTACGGAATCTAAGTTTGTTTATAACTCAGAGTCCCACCGTGATCGCCATTATGTTAGGGTGCCGTGATTTGGCTGATTGGTAAGCCAAGTGACAGGGTAACATCAAACCAATCTTTGGAGCCCAAGGACATAGCCTTCCTGGACTCAGAGAAGGCTCTCTCTATTTTTGTAAGGGATATCTATGTGTTTTTCTTCTTAAGTTTCTTATTTTAGGCTAGTTATGAAGTAGGTTTTTGGTTTTGCTTTTAGGTTTGTGAGGGATGAACTGATCAAAGCCTAAGATAGATAAGAAGAATGTCAGATCAACTGGGCTATGGGGCCGAAAAGGTCAAGAAAGATTCAGATGGTGATACAAGGTATGTTGAAGAACCGATTTGATCAAGGTAAAATGAAGTGGGATGGACACTAAGTTTGTGAAGAACAAAGGCTTTCAAACATAAATAGTTCAATAGTTGACATAAACATGGTAAGGCTAACCATTAATCATGATGAATGTAACTATAAACTGATAGATGCATAGAAATAAACATTCAAGCAATACATAGAGATATATGACTCTCTAACTTTAGGAAATTGCTATCAGACTTTGGGGAAAGACAGTTAAGAAAAACAAATAACTCAAATCACTATGAGGAAACACCTAGACATAGTATTTCAAGCTATCAGGCACTTTGAAGTAAGATTGCATAGTTTTAGGCAAAGGGCAAGATCAGTACAAAACGTCCTTAGTTCAACTAAGACAATAAAACAATCAAAGAAAGGTTTCAGAGGTGGAGCTATGACTAGCCATGAGTAAGCAGGGCATACCATGAATCATACTTAGCATGCATAAAACTGTAAATGAAACAAGCAAACAATTTCTTCAGTTATCAAAGAGCAATCAATGATTCTTTGATGTGACTAAGAAGGAAGAAAACATAGAAGCGATAAAAAAACAGGAAATATGAGGTGCCTCCAAGGGCATGTCTCAAATCTATTCTCTACTATCTTATAGCAAGCAAGAGCATGAAATATGAATGAAAACTAAGAAGCATAACAAAGAGGGACACTATACCATTTTACCAAGTCAAGGAATCCAACAGCAGTCCTCTTTCATCATCCAAAAACATTCAAGAAACTATCCAATGCTTGAGACAAGTATTTCTTCCAAGCTTGTATAACCATATATTGCTCTATATCATCAAGTTCAACCTTATTTAAAATGAATTCTCTTGGAATATATATGCCAAGATGAGGGAAAACCTCCTAGTGCAACTAGTAAGCTCATTGGCCCATCAAAAATATCTGATTTTGTCCTTGAGCCTTTGCAAAGCCCAAGGCACAAAATATCTATAAAAAAAATCTTAAAAATGCTAAAGAAGGAAATTATATTGAATTTTCCTAACTAACGATGGCCAAAAAAAGCTAAACGCACATTAGGAAAAGCCTCTTCAGAAAAGTGCATTTTTCACAAAAATACTTAAGAAATATATCAGCAGAAAATCCCCTGTCTTGTGGGCAACTTTTGGAGGTCTTCCGAATGTCGAAACGAGGTCCGTGATGGCTCGTTGGAAAGCTCTGGATGTCTAGTTTCTGAAAATGTTTTTTTTTAATCCAAAATAATCACTGGAAGCCTATAAAAAACTGACCTATGTGGAAAAACCCAAAAAATAGACTTTGCTGATATTCGGGCAGAGTGTTGAAAAAGTGACTGTTTTTCGCCATTTTGGGGGACCAAATCATCTTCAATTGATCTGAAATTTTCTGAGTAGATGCCCCTAAAATTATGGCATCCAATGATACCATTTTCATCCTTTGAGGATGTCCCAAACATAAATTCCGATGCCCATGAGTTTTAGCAAAAAGCCCAAAAATGTCAAAAAACCAAAACATGTCAAAATTTGCTCAATTTTGGTGAGCAAGTCCCTCGAGGTTTTTTAGAAACACGTCTAGAAGCTCGGGCCAAAATTCCAAGCCTAGAGGTGTCTTTCTCCTTTTTTCTCACCGGGCACCCTCTTTGGGCAGTTTTGAGCTTTTCTTGGTTTTCTTCCTTGTTGTTTGGCATTTTAGCTTTGGTGAAGAAGTCATGGCCCCTTGCCTAGGAGAGGCAGCTAGCACATGCTTTGGAGAATGCCCTCCATTCTCTATGTTTTGTGTTTTCTTGCTCTCATCATGGCTTGCTTGAGGGCTATCTTGTCTATCCTTGTCACTTCTTTCTTCATGACTGTCATGTTTTTTCTCTTCACTATTTTGTTGCCCATCACTTTGCTCTTTATCATCACTATGCTTCTTGCCACTTTTCCCTTCCTTGCTGTCATGTTTGGACCCTTTTCCTTGTTCCTCATCATTACTAGTTTGTTTAGATTTCTCTTCTTTGACTTACCAAACAAACTGAAATGATCACTGGAAAAAGTCCTCAACCAAACACACCTTTTCCTCCTTGCAAATCATTGTTCTTCTTTGAGTTTAACAAGCAAGTATTAGTTGAATGAAAAAAATTTCGGCTCTTTGGTATTGTGTTTGAGTAAAGAGGTCTTTGACAAGATCTGTTTGTGGTTTCTTGAAAAGAAGTCTCCTTTTGTTTTGGTACAAAAACCCCTTCCCTTCAAACACTGTTTCTATGAAGTCATTGTTATTAAAAGACTGAACAAAACCCCTTTTAAACCGATAAAACACTTTTCCCAATCACTATATTCCTTTGTGAGATCATTGCTTCTTTGTGGTTTTGATGGACATGGTTCTCTTTGAAATCATTATTTTCAAAGACTCCTTCAGATTTGTTAAATACCCTCTGCACACACTCTGTTTTGTTTTCTTAGAGACAGTGTGAATCTTTAATTTTTCAAAGAAAGAAAACTCTCTTAAAATAATACACTGACATTCCTTTTTAATGAACATGATATGTCATGAAAAATCAGGCTATGCTTTCCCTTTAACTGCCTCCTAACACTTTATAAACTTTCAACAAGCCTCTTAACAAATAACTTTCTTCCTTCAATCTTTGTTTTGTTTTTAGAAGTTTGGCAAACAATGATGAATGCCCTCTTATCCTCAATCACTGTTTTTCCTTTGATTTAGATGATCATGGTGCTCTTTGAAATAAATTTTTAAAATAATCTTTTCAACTGACAAAAATATTCATCCCCTAGTCACTATTTTCTCTTTAATTTAGTAAACAAGGGGTGTTCTTGGAAAACACTGTTTTAACATACTCTTTCAAGCTGATTATGAGACCCTTCACAAATCTGTTTTCTTTCCATGAAACTGTGTTATCTCTAGCTGGAAAACAAGTCTTTCTTGATGGACATGAGGCTACTCAAACTCCTTTTAAAAACTGTCAATGAACCCTTTTCACTCATCATTGTTTTCCTTTAAAATCTGATGTCTAACCTTCTCTTAAAACAAACATATGACCAGAGATATGAATACCTTCAAAACATGTCTTTTTGCTGGAATTGAAGATGAGCTTGTTGTGTGAAAACTGAGTTTGGCATCTTTGGAGATTTTGGAATGTTTGCCACAAACCTGGTTGACAGTGGCCGAGGCGCCCGGGCGGTGGGTCGTTCAGGGGTGACCCGAGCCATTCAAATATAGGCCTGTAGGGATGAACCAGGAGAGGTGAAAATGGTATGCAGAGTTTGATAGGTGGAGGGTGAGATATTGGTGTGAAAAAAATCGCTTTGCAGATGCAAGATACAGTGGATTTAGCAGCGGCCTGGGTGGGTAGGACCACGTTTAGCAGTGGCCCAGGCGCCGGGCAATTCAAAGGTGGGCCGGGCGTGGTGGAAAACGGGCTGTGCAGACAGTAGAAATGTCAAAATGAAAGGCGAAAATGAGAGATGGATATGGCAAGAGGGGAAAACAGGTGAGAGGCCCTCAATTTCACTGCCCGGTTGTTTGTTTGAAGGTGAAAAGGCATGGGCGCTGCGTTCAGGTCGAGCGCCGGGCATCGGGCCGTTCAGGAAAGAGCTATGCAGAGGTTAAAAAATGGCATTCCAATGGCTGATACTATAAGATAAATATGTTTAAAACATTAGGTCAGTGGGAGGAGAGCTTACCATGGCCTGAGCAATTGGATGAGGTTGAAAAGGGCACGGGCGCTGGCGTTCAGGAGTGTCACCGGGCCGTTCAGAATGATCGGGCGCTGGGCTATTCAGAGATGGCCCAGGCTGTTCAAGAATGGGCCATGTAGAAAGCAAAAAATGGTAATTTCAATGTTGGTTATGCAAGGTAAACATGTTAAAACATATGGCTAGTGGAAAGAGGGCTTACCGTGCTTTGAACACTTGGATTTAGTTGATTTAAAACTCGGCCGCCGCGTTTAGCAAGTGCACTGGGCCGTTCAGGAGTGAACGTGCCACGTTTGAAGGTCACTGGGCATCAGGCACAGGCGTGCCGCGTCTATGAAGAAAACCTACTGTTGACCTCCTACAGGCCTGCCGCGCTATTGTATAAGCGTGCCGCGCAGAGATTTGAGCTTGAAAATTACCCAGAATTTGTTAAATACCCTCTTTCTCTCCTCCATGACTTGGTTCTGCACCATTTTTTCTTCATTCCATGATCAGGCTGATGGGACACTTACCTTGGATTAGACTGCATTTTTATAAAGAAGTAGTGGTTTCTCCTAATTCTAAAATTTTCTTACTGACAATCTTCTTTTACACAATGTCCACTCGAAAGTGTTCTGCAAATAGCTAGCACGACCATCATCTAAATTTTTGCATTAAGCATTGGGCTCCAGACCTGATCTGAATAAAAAATCTAACAATATTCTCACAGTGAAATCATATGATCTTGGTAAAGCTTTCTAAGAAGAAACTCAACAAAATTCAAACAAAATAATGAAGTTCGGGAAATATTACTGCCAAGTGCATGCATTTTTTTGAAGAAGCCACAAAAGCATGATAACCTATAACATCCACTAGCTGTTTGTAACTGCCTTCTGTGCTTACATATCCACTGATTTTCCCCTTTTAGGCATTCTCTGCAGCACAAACGCTTCCTCTACATTCCCTATCACTGAGCACCGTTCACATGAACCAACCCTCGCACCACAAAAGCAACAAAAATGTTTTTGTTTCCTTGACCGCACTTCGACAGCAAAACCACCATCAATTTTTTCCATAGAATCAGTGTCCAAAAAGAATGTTTCATTTGTAGTCAATGCACAAACTATATGTGCCCATTTCGCAGGATTTGTTGTTGGCTTGAGTGCACCGCCACTTTTACAACAAATTGCACAGAAAATATGTTCATGCTTTACCAAAAACCTCACATTTTCTGCAAAGCCAATGAGATTTCTGGAAACCATCTGATGGACCAGCATCTAACCTCTCATCAATCCCATAGCAGGACCGATGCACATAAATTGCACAGCTTTGTAAACTAGAACTCCATGTTTAGATAATATATTTGGAGGGAACATTGTTGTCTTCCCTATAAGAAAATCACACACTGCGCCTTCTGCTTCCAACAAATTAACATGGTTCTGTGAGTGACTTGCCTGGTTAATACTTTCTGCAATTTTAATAACAAGTTCTTATTTCTCTCCCTGCTAATTTGAATGTTTACTCTTCAAGGTGTTTCTTAAAAATCGATGAAGGTCTCTTAAACACCATTTTTATCCTTGCTTAAAACATAAACTTCCTTTCGAATAGAAAGTATAGGTGTTTTTGCAATCTGGGGCAATCCTTTAACAATTGTTTTGCCTTTTTAAAACAATCTCTTGAAACCTCTGCCACACTGAAAAATGCTTTTCAAAATCATATGGTAATTTCATAGTTTGTGTTGTAGGAAGTTTTTTTTTTTTTTTAAACTATGATCAAAACCTTTGTTTTTGAATCAAGGAGATCATCACTTTTGAAACCACTAATGTAACCTTTTGGAACTCTAATGCCATCTTACTATGTGTCCACCAAGATTTTGTCCCTTTTTTAAGAGGTGAAAAAGGTCCTAAAGAGACTGTGTTTTTCTTTAGTTTGTTTTTCAAGGGAGATTTACAAAACACTGTTTGCAGCCCTTTTAAACCTACCATGGGGCCTTTCTTTTTATCTGCTGATGAGGATACTTTGATATGAACATGAAACTTATTTTGAGCTTCCTGTTAACCATTTTTATGAGGTGATTTTCATGGTGAAAACCTTGGAGAGTTGTCCCTTTGTTTCTCTGTAAATGAGGTTTAAAAAATAGTGAAACTTCATTCATTTTACCATTTTTGATAGTAATCTTTTTTGAAATCCCTGCCATACTGAAATAAATGCTCTTCATCCTTAAACAATGGTGGGCCCTCTACTTATTTATGAAGGAGGCATATGTTTGATAATTGTCATGTGTCTTCTAAAAACTCTGTCTTTCATTCGATGGGGACATTCTTTGACTGAAAGTGAAACATTGTTTTATCACACCTTTGGCCTTATGAATGAGCTGATTTGCTGTGTAAAGTTTTTTGAGGAGATGGTCCTTTATTTTTTTGTGAAGGAGGTCTGCAACCTCAAAACTGGAATCCAAAATCAATTCTAGTTTGATTTCATCAGAGTACATTCCAGTGCTATTTTTCTTATCAGGTTTTGATGTGACATCCTTACAACTTGCAATGGTGTATGAAAAAGTATAAACCGTAGATTAAGATATTGATATGTAGATGCTTGCATGCAACACTTTTCATAACCTCTCAAGAATGTTGGCCAAAGTACTTTCCCATCTTGTGATGTAAAATAGATTGAAACATTTGTTGAACCTAAATCTGTGAGTAAAATTTGTTGATCCCAGCAGCAGCCTTCTTTATGATTTCTTCAATGCATAAAAGAGACATATCCTTTTGAAGTTGTTCCAAATGTGCAGTCTTTTCCAATAGAAAAAATACTCAAGCACACTTTAAAACCCATTGATGCCCCTACTGTTCATCTTTGGAGGAGGTGATCTACAACAGCTCTGAAATCACTTAAAACACCTTGACCCTCTGCTTTTAAATGAAGGAGGTCTTATTGATCTTGTTCCCAACCATCTGCTCTTGCTTGGAGGAGGTTCTTATCATGTTATTTAACCATCTTCTCTTGCTTGGAGGATGTTATTAGCATGATGTATTCTAACATTTTCTCTTTTGAAGGAGGTCAAAACAGTCATTACATTTCATCTATTTCCAAAACTGTGTCATCTTTCTTTGCAATACATATCTATGCTTGGTATATCACAATAGGTAATGAAGTGAAATTTTGACAATCTGCTAAATGAGGCATGTTCTGAGATATGTATCCTTTTGTCAAAATTCTTATTTGGATCTTTTCTGAACTTCTTCTTGAACAGAGACAAAATGACCTCTTAGTAGTGTGCGACCTAGGGATGTGTCAAGACTTATTTTTGCAGAAAAGGAAGGCAATCTATGGTTGATTGGTTCTAGAAAGAGGCTCTTTGGCTTAAGATGTTTTTTCCAAGGAAATGACTCCTAAACACCACTATCTAACTTAGGGGAAAATTTCATAGATTTTGATTGTTTTTGACAAGAAGATCAAGGATATGAAAGGAGACACTTTGTCAAATGTTGGTCGGTGTGTTTGATGAGAAATAAGGGGAAAATGATAGTATACAAGAAAGACCAAGAAAGCTATGGACAGGGATATCTTGTTGAAACAAGACATACCTTTGGAAATTGAAGATTACTCTGATCATAGGCTGACAGGAAGGGCTAGGAAAGAAAAAATTTGTCTGGGGTGTTTTCTAGATGACAAATTAACATATGGAGATTAGCTTCTAAAAAACTCAGCTAGGAATTTTGTCATCAACAACAGGTGAAAAATAATGATGACTAATAGGTTGGAGGAATTCCTGTTTAGGATTCCTTCTCCTTCTTGAGAGGCCTCTTGAGGGATTGCACTGATTTTCCTCACATCTAGGATTGAGGCCAAGCATCCTCCATCAAGACATCGTTATTTCTACAGCGAGAATAATACTCTGTTGCTAGGTGTTGAAGTGAGGGTCCACTACACCACCTCCATCAGCTATTTTTCATAGGGAGAGTCTCTATTTCCTTTGGGAGATCATATTGGAGGCATTCCAGAGCATATTGCAAACTTTGGCATCAAGGCCAACTCATTCCATAGCCCTACAATGCAATTCCATCCAGTGACTACATTATTTTAGTGGAGCATTTGCAGTGGGGCTTTGTTGATATCTTTGGAGGGTGAGATCCTAGGTGAGAGGATCAGAGATCCATTGGAGATATATTGTCATTAGTTGCAGCATCTTTAGCCTTCTCCATCCAGTTATATTTTTGAGTTGCAGCTGCTATCCAACAACTCCGACATTTTTCACATTTTGTATTTTACAGCCAATCCTTCCAAGATTGACATGAGGTATCCTTTGGGAGATGAGATCTTCACTCCCACTATTGTATTGGGACATATATTGATATAATCATGTATTTGACATATGTAGCATGCAATTGCTCTTTAAAACTGCATTGTCATAGATTGAGCATTTATGTGTAGCAGTGGTTTTATCATGCTTCTTGTAGTTGTTTCTTGAGGCTGAGTATTGCCTATCTTGAGTGACCTTTTTCCTCAAGATCTTGTGTTAATTTGTTGCTGCTATTATCTAATGATATGGCTATGGATTTCTCTCACATTTCTATGAGTTGAGTGTTACTTCTACTCCATTTTTGTGTCTACATATTGCTAGGTCTCCAACATTAAAATATCTTGAGATATTCTCATTGTTGTAGCCTTTTCCTAATTTGGAACATTACATGTTCGATCTTGTATTCACTAAATACATTATCGAACCCACTAACTATCGATACATAGTAGAATCCACTACCTCTCCAGATGTAGCGTCCTCTTTCCTCCAATTTCCTGGAAGAGGAGTATCCATCGGTTTGCAGCCCTCCATGTGAAACTTACCTAGTATCTCCCTTTCGTACTTGCCTTGAGACACAACACCATCTCTCTGCCATATTTCCAATCCAAGGAAATAATGAAGGAGGCCCATATCCTTCATCTCGAATTCCTTTGTAAGGTCCTCCTTGCATGAGTGTATCAAATGCTCATCACCAGTCAATATTAAATCATCAACATAAAGAACAATGATTAAAAGTTTACCCTCTACCACAATTTAGTATAATTTTGCATCTACCTCACTCTTGGTGAAGCCAATTTTGGTGAAATAGCTTTCTATCCGAGTGTATCAAGCACAGGGTGCTTGTTTCAGCCCATACAACACTATTTTTAGTCTGCACACATGTGAATCACTGCTGAAGATCTCAAATCCTTAGGTTTCTCAATGTACACTTATTCCTCAATGATCCCATTAAGGAATGCAGTCTTCACATCCATCTGATGAATGTGCCAACCCATCTACACTAAGAGAGCAAGGATGGTCCTTTTGGAAGAATATCGTGCAACAGGTGCAAAGGTTTCTTCATAATCAATCCCCTCGATCTGTGAGAAGCCCTAGGCCACAAATCTGGCCTTATATTTCTCAACACTCCCATAAACATCTTTCTTTACCTTGTAGATCCATCTTGAACCTACCACTGATTTATCAACCGACCTTGGAACAATTTCCCAAGCACTGTTTCTGACAATGGAGTCATACTCCTCCACCATTGCATCTACCCATGTGGGCTCCTGCACTACTTCCTGAAAGGAAGATGGCTCAGTCACAATACATTTTCTCATGAGAGCCATGTATCTAGTGAATCAATCAGGAGATTGTCTTTGTCTGCGCTGTGAATTAGGGACTCCTACATTCTGTGCAACATCAAGTTTCAGCCTCTCAGCTTCTATGGTACGCCTTCTGCTAGTTTTGATGTTTGGCTCTCCGTGAGTGGACTCCTCCACTCCATGAACCTCCTCTTGTGGCTAATCCACATCTAGAGACTCATCTTTGGGAATCAACAGTTCCTCCTCAGCATGCAATTCCAGCTCCCTCTCAAGCGACAACCGCATGGCTTTCCCCTCATCGAATTTTATATCCCATCACATAACAATCATCTTAATGTTAGGAAAATACACACGATAATTATGGGGTGTTTCTGTGTACCCCATAAATACCCCAACTTCAGCCTTCGGCTCCAGCTTCTTCCTGGCGTTCTTTGTCACATGCACATAAACAAATGAGCCAAAAATCTTAAAGTGAGAAACATCCAGTTTCTTACCAGTAAAACCTTCTTCATATGTACTCGTGCCAAGTACTCTGTGAGGAAAACGGTATTGCACATACATAAACCGCAGTGTTGCATGCTTCCACCCACAAATACATTGGTAGGCCCTGATCATGCAACATTTCTCGTGCCGCACCCACGATCATTCTGTTCTTCCTCTCCTTGACTGCATTTAGGTGCTATGAGTTCTCTTCGAATTCCTTCTTTTCTACAGAAGTCTTTGAATTCATTTGATATGTATTCTCCACCATTATCGCTCCGTAGAGCCTTCACTTGCTTCCCTGATTCTTTCTCAACCAATGCCTTAAACTCACAAAACTTTGAGAATATTTGATCCTTCTTCTGCATGAATAATATCCAACATTTATGAGAAAATTCATAAAAAAAAATAACATAATACCTGTGTTTTGTTGTTGAAAAAACCGATAATTGTCCACACATGTCTGTGTGAACTCTCTCCAGGATCACCAAAGCACGGTTCTCATTTTCATGAAAGGTGGAATTTACATACTTCCCCATGGTGCAACCCTTGCATTAATCTAAATGAGCAAGTGTTCCCATTGGAAGTCTAGTAGATATTTGCTGCATGCCTTTCAAGGCTCCATGATGAAGATGGCCCAATTGACTGTGCCATAATTCACCCTCATCCTGGCTCACCACTTTTTCTGCCTTGCCCATCATGGCAATGAAACCTTATAGCTCTAGCTTGGATATATTGTTGACTCGATTCCCTATCCTCTTGGCTTGACCGGTTGTTTTTTGTCATAGGAAAGCTTTTCCATTGCTGAAAACAACGTCATAGCCTCTGTCCTCCAACATCGCGACTAAGGCCAAGTTTTTCTTTAGACCTAGAACATGCATAACATATTTCAATTGAAATGGTTTACCTAAATCCTTCTCAAAGGTAATGGTACCAATGCTGCTTGCACTGTATCGTCCATCACTGCCCATATCTACATGCATCTGGAGATCTTTCTCCTCCAACTCACTGAAAATATCCTTATCTCCCGTCATGTGGAAGGAAGCACCACTATCAAGATACCACATCGATCCCAATGCACTTGATACCGAGCATGTGATCAAAGAGAAATCAAGTTCAAATTGCGAGGCAAGGGCCTCACTAGCTGCAGCTCCAACAACCTTCTTTTTATTCTTCTTTTGTGGGCAGTTAGTGGAGATATGCCCATGTTCGTGACAGTGAAAACACTTCACCTTCGACAAATCCAACTTCTTTCCTTTAGACTTAGATTTTGAGTGGAATTTCTTCCCCTTCCCTTTCCTTGCCTTGGCAGCCAAAGCACAATCCTCTTCATCGTCATGCTTTGATGAAGAGCCATCTCTGGTGTTCTGCCTAAACTCCTCCTGCACTAGATCCGACCATAGTAGTTCCCAATCTGGCATTTTTTCCCATCAAATGATAGAGTATTCATAACTGTGCCAACTCTTAGGAAGTCCCAAGAGAGCCAAGCTCACCAAATCATCATCGGAAATAGTGATTACCACACTCCCCAGTTCATCTCGACATTGGAAAATCTTTGTGAGATAATTTTGAATGTTGTCACCCTTTCCATATTGATATTTCTGAGTTTATGCTTTAGTGCCAATTTCCTATGGTCGTTGCTGATTTGGAAAATATCTTTCAAAGCCTTCCACATAGCATATTGAGTGGCTTTCCCATGAAGGCTTGAGACAATGTGGTCTCGTACACCTTCTAATAGAATCCTTCTCGCCTTCGCTACTTTCTTTTTCCATGCGTCAAGTAATGCAGCATCCGTCGAAGTGGGCTTAGTAACATCATTGTCGATGAATTCCTTCAAGCCATTATCTTCAAGCACTACCTCCATCCTGTCCTTCCAGGCTATGTAGTTCGAGCTTCCCTCGAGTGCATTCTCTAGTTGCAAGCCATTGAAAGCCATTTCGATGTTTACTCAACTATTGCACCAAGAAATTCTTGCAGCAAATTCCAATTGTTTCCACCAACAAACTCAACTCCCGCTTCAAAATTGCAATATTCTGTGCTCTGATACCATATATAAATTTTAATACAATTATGTATTTCCTGGATTATCCTAATCTAACAATTATATCCCACTTTTAAATATAGAATCGCTTCTACAAAAATTCTTGCGGAAATTTAAAACACTATCACCAATTGCAAACACATGAAGAAAGATCATTCACACATAACACAAATGTGTACCGGGAAAGCATAAAGCTAAAAACCCCGCTATCATATATTATGTATATATCATGGATCATAAAACAATCTCATACAAACTCTAATCCAAGAGCTCTCAGTACAATATACAATTGTCTCATGCTGTCTTGCAGAAAATTGACAAATGCCTTAGCCAAATTTCTGCCTCACAACAACCTGCATCCACTGTGCAATCAAAGTTGATTAAAAAGACCAATTCAATGCAATCAAACCCACCTTTGATTGTGAAATCCTCATGAGAATATCCAATGTGTGTTTGGCTTACAAGAGTGCAATCCAATATAGTACAACTGATAGTCAACTGTCCCTTCCACCTACCTCTCAACTAGGTCTCCACTGGATCTGACATACATGTAATTAATAATAGTAAATCTTCAGCTTCATGTGAGATCACTCCATGTGAATTAATTTAATATTTAATTCACTGATCTCTCACTAGTATATCTTTAGTTACAACTAGCACAACTGAGTTTAACTCACTTAACTGAGTTAAACTACTTTACAACTCACATAACTACACATCCAACTCTGTTGGCAACTTCGAATCACTCAGTTAAAACTAGGTCCACTTGCATGACCCACCAACCAACCTTATAACTCGAAATTCCTTCAGCTAACTAGTTTTCCACTTCAGTTAACTGATTTCAAGTACTCCATGGGAATAGATTAATATTTTTTGTCCAACTATTATTAAGGGATAACAATAGTCGAGATGCATCTATATATAGACATGTGATCTATAAATAGACTTCGCACATACATCTAAAAATAGAATTTTCTCAACATCTATAAATAGACTTCCACTATAAATAGAATTTAATCATCCATTCTAAAAATAGACTTACACCTAAAAATAGCTCGAGGCTCCATCCTAGTGTAGGTGCTTAATTTTCACTAGGATCATCATCTTGTTGAATCTCAACAAATAAAACACTTGTAGATCACCTTTTCTGCCTCTGAAACCTACTTCATAGAGTTCCTAGAATGAAAATTAGCCAGGAATGATTTTATTGAGCTCAGTTTGGTCGAAAATTGAGTGAGTTATGACCAAAACCAACTTTTCCCAATTTCTCCTCCAAAATTGGAGAAACTGCCAATTAAGTTTCTAAATTTGGCATTCCGCCAAGTTTGGCGCTGCCTCCAAAAATTCCTCTAGTTCAATTGTCGAGATTAATTAACATAGGATTAGAGGCAGATAAGATAGGATTAAATTTTAACCGCGCTTTACGAGCTAATGACGTATTAATGTCATTAAGCCACACTTAAACATTAATTAAATGAGTTTATTTCCACAGGTTTTTCGTTTGAACTAGCTCTCGGTCATGTTGTTCTGGTCACATGGGGAGGAGGTTGGCCCGCGGGGCTGGCCCCCTCCAACCCCCAACATTCGGGAAGTTACAATTCAAATAGATGCGGAATATGGTATGGGTAAGAACTACCCCATAGGATAGATGGTCGAGCACACATATGGAAGGTAGGAGGTCAGGGGTTTGAGCCCCGACCCCGCCATATAATGTTTCTCTGTCATGAATACCTCCACCACTAAATTTGTTCATCTGACATTATAGGTCCTCCGCCACATTGATTAATATGCCTCCAGATTTAGCTAACTCCATCGTGCTTGGTGGTTTAAAAACATTATAATCTATATATGTAATATATATATATATATATATATATATATATATATATATATATATATATATATATATATATATATATATATATATATATATATATATATATGAATAATACCACCACCAATAATAATTAGACCAACATTAGTCCAAATTTGTTACGAATTTTCATTCGAGCTTCCAACCTATAATATTCCAAAAATTTAACTTTCAGCTAAATGGAATATTATAGATTATTTTGTCACTAGGTAGGTGAATAAATGGGTGGGGGGGCCCATAAATCTCCTTAGTAGCAATAAAAACACTTCAAGTGTGAAAGGAGACCCTCTAAGCAACAAAATAAAGCACCTTTGACTGTGAACAGGGGATGGGACATGTTGAATAGGTCAACTTTGACTGAATCAACAACATTGTTATGGAGGAGTGGGCATTTAATGAGGAATAATGCAGTTTTGGAGGGAAATTGATAGCATAGAGGTAATGACCTAATTGGGTGGGGCCAAAGGTAAGGAAGCTCATAACTTATATAAGGAAGAGGATGGCAGCCACAGGGAATTTGTTTTGGATTATTATTTTTTATATGGTCTGTTTAGACTTCTTGCATCCTTCAACTATTTAGTTGAGTTTGCAGTGTTGTTTAGCACAGGGTGTTCTAGAGCAGGAATCCCATCTCTTTCCTTGAGAGGCCTCTTGGAAGAGTATTGCACTACATTTCCACACTCAAGCTCAAGGCCACGCTACAACTTTCTTCATCAGCGCAGTTTCTACAGAATATTGTGTTGTGTTGCAAGGTGCAACAATGGAGAATTATTTTGGGTGTCTTCAAAGCTAGTTTTGCGGTGAAGGAAGGTTTCCATCTATTGGAAGGTCTGCAAAGGATCCCCTTGGGATTTATTGACATATTTGGCATCAAGCCAAGGTGTATTTATCCCCTACAGTGCAATTTCATCTCAGATCTGCGTTATTTTAGGGAGGAGTTGCAGGGGTGGTTGCAGTGATTGTTTCGGGAGGTGATTTCTTCAGTGGAGGAGCCATTCTTTCATCCGGAGGATATATTGGAGAAGAGTTATAGGTTTATACATCAGCTTTATCCATATCTTCTCATTTCTGTTGTTGTAGCATACTTCCATCCCTAAGGTTGCAACTTACATTGGCACATTGTGTGCATTTTCCGGAAACCCTCTTGGGTTGTCTTGGAAAGTTGATCTAGTGCCCAGATCTATATGTCTAGAACATATTGGGGCCTATATCAATATTTTTACATCATTATATCATCTCCAGCTGTAGTTATGCTTAATATTACTGCACTGTGGTAGCTCTCCGACATTTTGTATAGCAGCCACATCTCACTTTTGAGAGGATTTATGTATTGGAGGCTTGTGTGATCAAATTTTGTGATTTGTGCCTCATTGTTTTGTACTTATTTGATAAATATATGATTAATAATATGGCTCCATATTGGTCTCATGGTTTCATGTGTTAATTATTTGATGCTTCTTTCGTTTTATGCACTATATTCCCGCTTTTCCCATTTGGGAATATTACAGTGGTATCAGAGCATAATCTTGGCTCAGCCTGTGCATTCAACCAATATGTCACCATAAAGAGAAGCTTCTCACAAGAAGAGGAGATGTACAGAAGGGAAAAAGACAAGACTCCAGTATTTGGAGGAAGGGAGGAAGACGAGCTCTCAAGGCTTCTTTTTCAGACTATGTAGAGCATCAAGGAAGATATCAAGAAGATGAGAAGGGAGATGTGTAGGAAATCTCCAAAGGGGTTTGAATATGAAGAAAACCCTAGATTTTTAAATTATTTGTGTGAGAATTCAGCCACACAATCTGATCCACAATGCAGTTATATGCCCATATTCACTGCAAGAGAGATGGAGGAAGAGGATGCACCAAAGGAGGAGACTTTGAGTGACTATCTTCAGGAGTATGAATCTCAATCTTGGAGATTCAAGGAGCACTTGAACTTCCAAGGGTTTCGCCAACTCAAGGAGAATAGAAGGCCGAGAAATCACAACAGAAGTAGAAGAGCTAGTTTCTTTCTACCAAACTTTGATGGGTCATCTAAATGCACATCCAAGGATTGGATAGAGCAGCTAGACTCATACTTGCAGCTACATCAAGTTTCAGAAAAGGAAGCCCTCAGTATAGCAGCGCTGCATCTTGAAGGTAAGGCTTATAATTGGTGGTTTTATGAACCTTCTTCATTTAATCATGCAAATATAGCCACTTATGCAAGATTCACTAAGAGATTAGTGAAGAGATTTGATGAAAAACAACTTGAAACTTCTTTGATTGAGCTAGCCAAACATAAACATTCAAAACCTTTGCATGAGTTGGAAAGATCCATTACACCAACTCCAATTCAGATTTCTATTGAGGGGGATGAAAACTTGTATGTTACCTTTCCAAGGGAAAGATCCCCATTGCAGGAAGAGCTTTCTTCTCAAAAGGAAGGCATGAATATTCCTCCTTCAAGGGAAGACCAAGATCTTGGGTCTCTCATTGTTGATGAGGTATTCTCAAATATTAATGAGGAGGAAGAGCAGAAAGGAAGTAGTAGCGTTGTCACTTTAGGAGGAGAACCATCACCACATGGAGATGGGCGTTGTTGTAGATTATTTTTTCAGCTAAAATAACCTTATAAAGGGAGTCTAGCTCTATGAGATTATAATTGAGGAGAAGGAAAAGAAGGAGAAACATCTCGAGCTATTGTTTGAACTGACTGAACTTAGAAATCCTTTTGCAAATTTGTAGATGGAAACAACTGGCATATCATCTCTTAATGGAATAAGTAATGTTGAACCCTGGTCTGAGATTGTGAATGGTGTAGACTCTGTATTTTGTTGCATTAATGGTAATCAAAATATGAAAATGATGGAAATTTTATAAAGCCCATATGAGTGTAGTAAAGTTGTGAGCCACATATCTACTATGCATTTAAACAATTTTCAAGTACAAACTCTCAACTTCATCAACTCGCATATCATGGAAATTCATATAATGTTAACAAGCTAGCTCATGTTGATGTTTGCATAACTTTGTTGAAAAAAATGGATAGCTTTTGAAAAAAGGGAAGTACAAAAAAATTCGTGAAAATAAGAGAGAAAACAAAGGTTTCTTTAGAAATGAGGTACGAAGTAGCAAATGGGATTAATTTGATTAATTATACTAATTTGGAATATTTTCTAGATCGATGCCAGTAAAAGATTTTCTTCCTTAGATTCCTCTTATGAAGTAGCAACAACGAAAATAAATGTTTTTGATCATTCAAGTATACCTATTCCAGTGGTAATGTAATGCATCTTGGTGTGTTTGGGAGAGGTGTGAAATGTCTAGCATCAAAATTTCATCTGAAGAGCGGAAAAATTACTTGCACAGAAAACGTAGACATTCCCAGGTCACAATTTTTGATTTCATATGGCAGACAAACAAAGAAAATTTAAAAAATCCGCAACATGGGTATTTTGCAGAATATGCCCAATTGACTTTTTGGCGGGAATTGTTCAAAAATTAAAAGCGGTTTAAGAGATTTTTTCAGTTCTTCAAAGGTGAGTTTTCCGAGAAACGTCCTGCAAAACTGGGTTTGACTCATTCTATGGGAATTCGATTTGCATATGAAAATTTTCTTCTCAGACGATCACTTGGCATTCAGATGATATTTAAATAAAACTCAGTATACTTTAGATTGTATTTTGAGTGCATGCAATCACAAATATCAATGAGGCTCTACGTGAAAAGAAATGGGAAGCAAACACATTTAATATGAAAGTAGTCTATCTCAAGAAAACAAGTTATCGTTCAACATAAATTAATGACGTGGATCATCCGACCCAGATCCTATGGTTTTGTGGCATCATAAAATACTCGGAACTTATGAGAGAGAGTGCCCCTGTAAAGTGGTTTGATCTAAACCACTATTTGCAGATCGACGCCTATGATGCAATGCGGCATCACTCACCCCTTTTTCAGAAACTGCTACCGGTGCCCCCGTAGGTGGTTTATGGTTTTGGGGAAAGTTGTCTACAGTCTAAACAATGGGGATCACACATCATTTATGTTCAATATATCTATTGCCGTACATTGAATATTTGATGTATTAAGAGCCAAATTAAATGCCAACATTCAAATGCATAAAGCATGTAGAACTTGGATGGCCAACTTCTGAAAATACATCAGCAACCAATACATTTGCAGCAAAAATTTCATCAACAATCCCAAAGACTTAACTTCATGATGTTTATTTTTATCTCTTTGTTTTTTCTTTCTTATTGTAATGAGGATGATTTTTCCCTCAAATTGTAATTAATGTAGTTATTAAAACAAGAAGTAGTTTAGATGGTTCTGAGAAGTTTGAGCAGTTACAAACTGCTTTCAATATGTATTTAAGGGAAATCAGAATAGAGAATAAGGTTCCAAGTTTTGGACCTTTGGAGGATAGCAATTTTGTACTGAATTTTTTGAAAATTAATGAAATAAAATCAAGTTTCTTGCACCTGTTGATGTTGATCTATTTTTCCAGTTTCATCATGTGTTCATTCTTCTATGAATGAAATGAAGTAATGTAGCTGTGGGTCTCTTTTTATATTTTTTAAGTAAGAGTTAAATGTCCTTAATGTGCGCTCCTTCACTCCAACTATTTTCTCTCTATAAAGCTATTTCTGAGAGATAAAGTGTTAGATTATGTTATACACCATATCATTTTAAGTTTCCATTCCATTTTCTTCCTTCCATTTCAAGTAATATCAGCAGATAATGGAGCCATTGTGAAATCTTTCATTATATCAGATCATTGAGGGTTATAAATAATTAATTTCCAAAGGTGCTTAACAGAGACCATCTGATTTCTTAAATTTGTGACATATATTTAAAAATGTCTTAAGCACAGATTCCTTATCACAGCCAAGGGATTGTTTCTTGAGATACAACATTTTTTGGCGTTGTTGTCGGGGAAGAGAAGAAGCGAAGTTCATTTCCTTGGGTTTTCTATTTATATCCTTTTGTTGTTCAGTGAGGAGGAAATATTCGGTTGTGTTTACCTTTTACAGAATTATGGTTTTCAAAAGGTCACACACAAGGTCAAATACGTCGCACTAGAAGGTCCTTACTTCATCAGATCCAAAAAAAAAAAAATTGGTTTCTAAAAAGGCTCAGAAACCAAAAACTCCTTCGACACTTGATCCTGCATTATCCGCTCCTTGTAGCAGGTCTCATAATCCCTTATTCTTGATGGTGAACAAGATTTATATTTAAAGTTTGGTTGTTTAGTATTCACTTGGTGACTCCACTGATGAAGGTTTCATTAGATGAAGAATTTTGCTGGCAATAAAATGAGAAAGCATTGTGGAAAAAACATGTATCAGATTTTCAGTTTTTTAAAAGAGGTTCTAATTTTTACTATAATTTTGGTGGTCTATTTTCCCTTATATATCAAGAAAATTGTTTCCTGCTTTGTATTCTTAGAAGATTGTAAAGCCCGAAAAGTAAATTCTTTATTGGAGAAAGATGATTTTTCTTCTGCTTGTATTATTGATATTGACACAAATTTATCTCCTAAATATGAAAGGAGAGATGATTGTTGCATTACTATTCCTGAAGGTAATTTGTCTCAGTCTAGGCATAAAGGTGAGGATTCATCATCTTTGGATGATAGCAATCTATCTCATAAGAAATCCTCTTCTTTCCAGCTTGGAACCAAGGTGATTTTCAAACCCTTGGTGCTACCCATAATCCTCCATCGATATCCTTCAAAAGGATTCAAATTTTTGCCAAGTTTTTCTGGAGATGAGGAAGATATTTCAGCTGAACAACATATCTTTGAATTTTAGTATTTTTTGGAAAAATTTCAAATTATTTATGAAGACGTGTCTTTAAGGATGTTTTTTCATTCATTAAAGCAAGGTGCTCAGCAATGGTTCCAGTGTTTGGAAGCAAGTTCAATTAGTTCCTGGAAAGGTTTTCAAGATATATTTCTTAGATATTGGGGTGAGCATAAGTCATATGAAAGACACTTTTTGGAATTATATTCTATCCAGAGGTAGAGCAATGAATCAATCACTGAGTTTAATAGGAGGTTTCAAAAAATTTATTTCAACATGCCAAAAGAAGTTCAACCTCCTGCAGCAGCTATGGTTTACTATTTGAAGGCTCTTTCTATTGTCTTGGATTTTTATCTTAAGGAGAGAAATCCTTGCACTCTAAAGCTGATGTTTTTTTATGCACAAGAAATCGAAGATAATGTGTGGGATTGTAGAAAATTTTCTTGTCATGTTGAAAGAACAAGTTTTATTGAAGACAAGAAGGCCTGTCAAGAAAACATAGGAATTTCTTTACAAGAGAATGCACATTCAGAGGTGAACAAGGATTTTCAAAAGGTGTGGAAAGATTCCTGTATTGTTGAAACAAAAGAATATAATAATTTTTAAGATTCTGGTAAAAAATTCATTGCAACAAATGAACTACACGATGAAAGCCTGGAAGATCATTACAATTTTCATAATTTTAATGATTTTGTGAATAGAGGGGATGTTAGTGTCCCATGATTTGGCAGATTGATAGACCAAATGATAGGGTAACATTAGACCAATCTTTGGAGTCCTAGGACCTAGCCTTCCTGGACTCAAAGAGGGCTCTCTCAATGGGGTGCAAAGGATGTGTTCTTTTTGCTTTAGGGTTTTGATTTTAGGCTAGTTGTTAAGTGTAGGGTTTTGTTGATTGTTTTGGTTGGGTGAGATGAACTAGTAGAATAGGTGGAGTGAGAGGTCTTCAAATAATTGGGATATGGAGTCAATAAAAGTCAAGGGTGTCTCAATAATGAATCAGAGTGTAGTGCAAGGCCAATCTAGCAAGGTTAATGGATCCTTTAAGTTTATGAGTGAATTACGATGGACATAAAGTTTGTGAACAAGGTAGGGAAAAGGGAAATCAAGAATCCTTTGTCAAATACCTATGAACAAGGAGGTCTTAAATATGATTAGCACAAGATACTAAGCATGAACTAGGGCAAACCATTTACTCTATGATAATATTTTAAACCAATAAATATCCAAGATAAACATGTCAGTGAAACGTAGAAAGCATAAGAGCTTGTAACTTTAGTAAATTCACCTCCAAAATTTGGGAAAACATACAAAATAGCACAATAAATCAATCTATGAAGAGAGAACTCCTAAACATCAGAAATAAAACTATAAAGAACTCTGAAACAAGTTGATAAGCATGGACAAAGGGAAAGATCGAATGAGACTTCTTTGACTCAACCTAGCAGACAATATTCCAAAGAAAGGTTCCAAGATAGAGTTTTAGACAGTCTCAAATAAGCAGGGCATACTATGAATCATATTTGTTAACCAGCATATTAATCCATAAATGAAACTAACAAGCATAAGGAGGCATGAAGAGTAGCTAATAATTCTTCAAACAAAACTAGCTGAGGAAAACATTAAGGCTATAACAAACAGGAGGACTGAGGTGCCTCAAAGAGCATGTCTCAACCTATACTTTTATGATTTATAGCAAATAAGAGGAGTGAAACATAATGATAAAAAGAAAACATAAAAAAATTATGGAGACATCACCATGCACCAAGCTAAGGAATCCTGCAAACAAACTTCTCCATCATCAAGCCAAACAAGTGTAATGTTCCAAAATTTTAGCCTCCAAGCTTAATGGAACATTAGAGTTAGCAGCAGCTATAGTCGGTGAATAAATGGGAGGAAAATCCCATATGTCTCCTAAGGAGGAATAAAATACTCCAAATGTGAAAGGGGGCACTCTTTCTAGCTCAATACGACACCTCCATATGTGAACAAGCTTAAATTCAAGCTGCTTTGACTAAGTCAACAACGCAGTTTTAGTGGAGGAGGAATCCAAGGATGAATAACGCAATTTTGGAGGGAGATGTAACTTGGGTTAGAAGTAACCTAATTGAGTGGGGCCAAGGGCAAGAAAACTCATATATTCTATAAGGAAGAGGATGGTAGCATTATTCATCATGTTGTAGATCATTATTCTTGCTTGCCAATAATTGTTGCTGCTTTGCTGCTTAGCAAAGTTGCAGTGATGTTTAGCACTGGGTGTTCCTGGGCGGGAATCCCACCTCTTTCCTTTGAGGAGCTCATTGGGAGATTTTTTTTTCATCATTCCACATCAGGTTTTCAGGCCAAGCTTCAGCCATCTTCATCAACACAACTTTTCCGGAGATTGTGTAGTGTTGCTGGGTGCTACAGTGGAAGGGATTGGAATCCCAGATTCTGAGCTAGTTTCTCATTGGAGGAAGGTTTTCTTCACTTGAGAGATATTTTTGGAGAGCTATAGGACTTATTTCAGATATTTGGTATCAGAACACACATTTCCCATACCCTCCCAGCATTTTTTCTGCTAGGGAGTGCATTATTTTGGAGGCAGTATTCATTGCATGGTTTGGTGGCTCCGTTGCAGTGTTTCCTTGTGATTGAGAGGTTCATCCTTTCATGGGAGGAAGCCCTTGAGGGATATACAGTAGATCAGATATATTTCAGCCTTATACACTCATGTACTTTAGTGTTGCAGTGGTTATTCAGTAAATTACTGAATCTCCCATTTTGTATGAAGAGTGTTTGACAAGAAGCCCTTTCCGGCTTATCTTGTATTTTGTATGAGGAGGCTAGATCTTTGTACATCAGCATTATTCATTAATATATGAGTAGATATATTGTTCTCCTATCATTTTATGTGTAAACCCTCTCTTAGACTATGCATTCCCTTGAGTAGCTGCTCCAGAATTTTGCAGTCTTGGGGTTTTAGCACTTTTGGCAATCCTAGGTGTGGGAGATCTGTTTAACCCACCTAGTTTGATTTGTTTCATCTCTAATATTGGATTTATATTGTATATTGATTATTTTATGGGATCCAAGATTCCATTTCAGTATTTTATTGCATTTGTTGCTGGAAATTCGGTTTTGATGGATGATTTATGAGTAATCCTGAAAAAGGAATATTACAACAAGCCATTCATCTACTCCACAACACCAATTCATTCTCCAAGCTCATAAAAACCATGTATTGCTCTCAAAGCTCATAAAATGCCAACATTTAAAGTGAAGCCCTCATGCTCTATTTATCTTAGCAAGAGAGGGAAAAAACCTTAATTATGGTAGGAATAATTCAAATTCAACCATAAATGTCATTTATGGCCAAGAGACCATGCAAGGCCCAAGGCACATAATATCCTAAGAAATAAATGCCATAATGACTATTTGCACCTAATTCTAGAGTGTTTTACCTCAAAAAACTTAAAAATTTCATTTTGTAATAAATGAGTGTGTTTTGTTGAATTTTGGTCCAAAACACACTTAGACAGTCTATTTGCGCAGCACCATTTTAGCAAAAAATAATGCCTTTCGTGACTAAGCTTTCGACCCCTTCCCAATGTCGGATCTAGCTCTGTGATGTCTAGTTGGAAAGCCTAATGAGTCTAATTTCTAGAAATAATTTATTTTTCCTGAATGGGTGCCATTTTTCTGTCTAAAAATTCATTCTCGCAACACTGCTTTGTGCGCAACACCTTGCCTGAAAATGAGGCAAAATGGTCAAAAGTTAGGTGTTTTTTGACCTTTTTGGGGGTCAAAACTGCTCCAAATGATCTGAAATTGTGTGAGAAGACTGTTGATTATGAGAGAAATAAAAAAATGTCAAGTTTACAAGCTAAGGATGCATCATGTGTTTGCGTAGCGCCAAGGGTGTTGTGCATAGAGGCCTCAAAATTTCAAAAGAAAAAAATCTTGTTCAAATTTTCCCAAAATTGGTGGAGTGGTGCCTCAAGAGGTCTTGGACACCTGTTGAGAAGCCTCAGTCAAAAATCCAAGGCTATAATGCTCTTTTTCCTCTTTTAGGTTTTTTATCTCCATGAGGGCCTCCTTCAGTTTGGCACAAGCAAGATTGTTTTTATTTGCATAATGCTTGGTCATATTCCTTTATAGGTTCAAAACATCATTTTCCTTCTTCGACTTGGTCTCTAGGTGTATTTTCTCCCGCTCAAGCCATGACTCTCTATCAAAATCTATGTCTCTGTTAAGTAGCTCACTGATGGGAATCTGCTCAGCTAGGGCAGATTCTTCCTCCTTCTCCTTGGCCAAGGCTTTTCTCATCCCGATGGTCCTTGGCCTCTTTCTAGGTTGTTCCTCTTCTTCTTATTCACTCTCTCAATGAGTCTTATTGCACTCTTCTAATTTCACCTTTGCCCTTATGGCTTGTTTTCAAGCCCTGAGTGCCCTTACCTCATAAATTTCCATGTTTGCACTCCTTTGCCAGTTCTCCCTATCTAAGAAATCATATTTTCACTTGGCTCTTTCCAAATCTGCCTGAAGATCTTTGATTTGTGCATTCTTAGTTTGGAGGAGAAAACTAGAAATTCTTTCTTCTTGCTCACTATCAACATGTATAAGTTCAAATTCTCTTTCTTCACCATGCTGATCCTCAACATCTTCATTCATTGTTTCCTTACCTTTTCCCAATGGTTTTATAGTTGGAGAAGAGATGGCCCCTTGCCTTCTTGAGGCAGCAAACATGTCTCTGTTCCCCCTATGGTATGAGAAATCAAAAGGTCTAATGATTTTTACTCTAGGTTTCTTGTCATGAATGTTATCATCTACTAGAAAGCCTTCTTTCTCACCTTCTAGACTACTGGGTGTAGTCCCCTCTTCCATCTCACCTTCATTGTAGGGTCTCCCATCACTTTTTGCATCATCATCTTGTTCATTGGGAGAGTTGTGAGCCTCACTGGTGCCTTCAACACTCTCATCATTATCACCCTCTTTGATGTCTTCAGTGATGTTACCTTGGTCTTGGATTTGACCATCAGCCTCTGCATCTACTTCATTTTGGCCATGTTCCTCATTAGAAGGCTGATCTGTGTCATGGCTATCATGATAATCATGACTTTCTCCTTTGCTATCTTGCTCATCACTGACTGTCCTATCAGTGTCATTTTCTTTATCATTGTCCCCTTCATCAAATTCTGTTTGTGCCTCACTAGTTTCCTCTTCTTGATCTTCTATTTACTCATTATCACCTTTTGTTTCTTCATGTTCATTATCTTCATCCATATTGTCACTGTTTTCACTATGACTGTGCTCATTTTCATGCTCATGCACATTTTCCTCTTGACTGTCATGTTCATTTTCTTGTTGACTATCATCCTCATCATTGTCTTCACTATCTTCTAGGTCCTCATTTTGTGTTGATCAGCAGTTGTCATTGATGTCAACCCAAGAAACACCAGGGGATAACCCAATATTGCATGGGCATTTTGACCTACCAAATTAATATATTCTGGGTCAATAATTCTTTTGATGGTTTCTACTTATCGAGATGTTTCCGTTGATATATGGCATGCCATGCAATTATTCACGGTTTGAGAGATATTCATGTTTGAAGTTTGTACCCCCAGTTAGTGGGCTAAAACCCCATGGGGTTGGGGCATGGGTAATTGAAAATTCATAATTAATATTTTTTAAGCTCCTAAAATCCCTTCCACTTTCACTTGTTGAAGCCCCTCTCAACCTAGGCATTTATATAAATTGTGATCCTCATTTCCTCCTTATTCAAGGGACTTTTCCATCTGAAATAGGTCATCATGGAATTTTCGCTCTAACTTTGTTTCTACGAAGGTTCAGAAGATGAAATTTTTATGAGGAGAAGCTGAAATCTTGAGGAAGCTTCTGTGAAAATTTTAGATCATGGTGCGCAATATTGTTAGAGATATGATCTATGGAAGTCAGGGTTTTTGCAGGCTCCTGAAATTCATCTCAAAGAAGTGGCCTTGGTAAAATCATCATAGCTCTCTCTCTGAGTATCAGATTGGAATTCTGTAAAAAGTGGAAGATAGAGCACAAAATTTATTTCTCACTCTATCAATTTCAGATCAGAATGAAGAAACAGTGACATGTGGCATACCATACAAGTTTTCTCTACTGAAATAGTCCATAATTAGGGCATTGTGAGAGATTGGGTATAAATATCTCTTGAAGAATCCAAATTGGTTCAGACCTATGGCATTGGAAAGAAAACTCAAAGGACTACTACAAGAATAAAAATCAGATATTGGGGATCTGAAATAACAGAGATACACTAGATTAAATATTGAGCTCCTATAAGGCAAAGAAAAAGCTAGATCATGTGTTGTCAAGGGTTGCAAAGGACCAGAATTTCTAGGGCAGCAAAACAAAGCAAGGTGCCGCAGAGGGTAGCATGAAAAGAGCATCAACCAAGGTGTATAACAATAGCAAGAAGTTCATCCTATGAAGTCTTCAAGTGGGCAGCACTGCATACAATCATTGTAAAGGTATCATTGTACTTAGTCATTGTAAATACATTATTGTACAAATTGTACTAGTATCTATTTGCCAAGAGTTGAAGAGGCAGTGTCGAGTGGTCTAGAATCATCATTAGGTGGTTGTGTCATAGTTGGGGTTATGTTCTAGTGTGTCTTCTTCTTCTACATCATTCTATATCATTGTAAAGTGGATCATTTTCCCTAGTACGGGAGTCCATTCTTCTTTTATTCTTCTATAGGGTGGTAGGGTGGTGCTAGGGTGAGTTGTAGCTCATTGGGTGTTGGGGCATCCATTCAGTTGACTACTGAAGAATCTCGAGCATTGGAGCATCCATCTAGTGGGAGCTGGAGAAGAATGCTTTTCTAGATTCTAGGAAGTTGGAGCTTTATTTTCAATTGGAGTTGAATATTAAAGAATTATTAGAAAAGCATTAGGTGGTTTTTGTCCCGGAGTGGGTTTCCACCTTAAAAACTGTGTGCATTTGTGTTCCTCTTGTTTGCTGCTATCATTGTAAAAACACTGATAATAATTGAAGATTAACTAATGCTCTAATTGAAAGAAATACTGATTCACCCCCCCTCTCAGTATTTCCAAAAATTGGTTTTAGAGCTTGGTTCCTTCAATAGCAGTTTAACAGCTGGAAGGAGGTCATGGAGTATACCAAGAATGGTGTACCTCCATTCAATGAAAATAATTATGCACTTTGGAAAGGAATAATGGAGGTCTATCTCTTGGCGCAAGGTTACGAAGTATGGGACATTGTTCAAAATGGATTTACATCAACTGCAGATGAACAAGGTAAGAAGAATTTGGTAAATGATGCAAAAGAAAAGAATATTATTATCAGTGGACTTATTGAATCTGCTTATCATAAGGTGTTGGGTTGTAAAACCACCAAAAATGTATGGGGCAAGCTTGAGAATATATATGCAGGTGACTCAAATGTCAAAGAAGCAAAGCTTCAAATCTATAGAGAAAAATTTGAGCAACTCAGAATGAAAGAAGATTGCAACATTGCTACATACTTCGATTACGTTGATGAAATAACCAATACTCTGGAAGGATTGGGAGAGCCAGTTGATGAGAAGACTATTATACAGAAGATTATTAGAACGTTACTAGGAAGATTCAACCGAAAGGTATCGGTCTAAGAATAAAGTGCAAATCTGGACAAACTCAGCAAAGAAGAATTGCATGGAGTTCTCATAGCATATGAAATGAGACTTGATGAAGAAAAGGGTACTTCAAATCTAGAAACTGCGTTCGTTGCATCTAAGAAAACCAATAAGGACAAACAACCTTCAATTGAAATGACATGCACCTGCAAGTGTGAAGAAAAGGGTACTTCAAATCTAGAAACTGTGTTCGTTGCATCTAAGAAAACCAATAAGGAAAAACAACCTTCAATTGAAATTACATGCACCTGCAAGTGTGAAGAAAAGGGAGATGATGGAGAAGTTATTTCAGATGAAGAATATGCTTACTTTATGAGAAAACTAAAAAATGGTAAGGGAAAATTCAAAGGTAAACTTCCATTGATATGTTTCGGTTGTGGTGAGGTTGGGCATTTCGTAGCAAAATGTCCGAACAAAAGTGATGGAAACTAAAAAGGAAAGAAAGGCTTTAAGAAATTCAACAAGCAAGGAAAAAAGAAAGGATCCAAAAGGAATTTTCTCTCTAAAGAAGGTAGCTCATCATCCGATGAAGAAAGTGATAGAAAAGAAGAAGCCAATGAGAAAGTAGTGTTTATGGCCAAGCACAATAAACAAGAAGTATCAAACAATGAAGAAGAAGGGTTGACCATAGAAGAATTTTATGAGGAGGCAATCAAGCTTATAGAAGAGCTCAATGCTGAGAAGATCCGTTCCAATACTCTTGAAGAACGAGTTCAAGGTCTCAAAATTGAAGTTGAAGAACACAAATGTATTGAAGAGTCACTTCAAAAGAAGTTGGAAGAAAGCAACCAAGAAAGGGAAGCATTAGAATCAGAATTAGTCTCGTTGCGTAAGGAAGTGAAGAAGGGAAAAACTATCCAAAACTATGCCAACAGCTCAAGGGCATTGGAAGAACTCATCAAAAATCAACGATATTACAATGACAGAACTAGCCTCAGTTACAAAGAAGAAGAATTGAGACCTTCTACAACAAAATACAATGAACCTATGAGATCTGACATACATGTAGACTTCATTGGACAAGACTCACAAACACATCCTTGGAAGACGATTCCTCGACGAATATTTTCATCCAAGTACCAACATATTTTTCATGGCTATTGTTATTCATCTGGAAAATTTGATCATAAAGCTGTATAATGTCGCACGTACCCTAGGAACCAATACAATTCCAAGAGATTCTTCAAATATGAACCTCCCAGGGCTCAAAGAAACATCAATAGACTTGAACATTTAAGAAATAATATGGAATGTTACAAATGTTATAACTTTGGACACAAAGCCAGAGACTGCAGACTTGAAAATCCTCCAGAAGAATATTCGAAGCCACATAATGAACGAACATGGAAGAAGAAGAAGACTGATAATTGTGCTCTCGCTCTCAAGGCTCAAAACAATAAAGATGTGTGGTATGTTGATAGTGGTTACTCAACGCATATGACTGGAGATAGAAGGAAATTTGTATCTCTGAAAGAGAAGAAGGATGGAACCATATCCTTTGGAAATGATGGATCTTCAAATGTTATAGGATCAGGTACCGTCACTCTCGAAAGCAAAGATGTTATAGCCAAGAATGTTCTATTGGTCAAAAACATGAATCACAATCTGCTCAGTGTTGGACAAATGTGTGATCAAGGACACACAATGCTATTCAACTCCACAAAATGTGAAATCAGGAAAGGCAGGTATGGTAAAATTGTGGCTACAACAAGTCGAGCTCCAAACGACATATATGTTTTGGATGAAGCAACTAAAGCATTTCTACTAGCTAAAGAAGATGAAAGCTGGTTATGGCACAAACGAATGGGTCACATAAACTTTGAAAATCTTGTCAGGATAAGCAAAAAGGAAGCAATACGAGAAATGCCGAAAATCTCAAAACCTTTCAACACACTATGTGAGGCATGTCGGCATGGCAAGCAGACAAAAGTCCAATTTAAAACAAAAGAACACTTTGCATCAAGTCCATTGGAATTGATACATATTGATTTATGTGGTCCTGTGAGAACAAAATTCTTATACGGAGAATTATATTTCATGTTAATGATAGATGACTATACCAGGATGATAGCCATCAGTTTCCTAAAGAAAAAATCTGAAGCATTTGAGTGCTTTAAGATCTACAAGGAGTTGGTTGAAAATGAAACTGATTTGAAAATAAAGTGTTTAAGATCAGATGATGGTGGAGAATTCACTTCCAAATTATTTTAGCAATACTGTGATGAAAATGGAATAAAAAGGCAATTTTCAACAACACGAACACCTCAGAAAAATGGAGTTGTTGAAAGAAAGAATAGAACCGTACAGGAAATGGGTAGAACAATGTTGAAGGACTCAAAATTGGATGAAAAATTCTGGGTTCAAGCAATTGATACGATATTCTTCATTATCAACCGAAGTCTTCTTAGAAATAATTGCAACAAGACTCCATATGAATTATCGAAAGGAAAACCAACTAATGTAAAATATTTTAGAATCTTTGGAAGAAAATGTTATATCAAAAGAGAAGATCAAAATTTGGTTAAGTTTGAATCACATGTTGATGAAGGTATATTTGTTAGTTACTCACACAGAATAAAGGCCTATAAATGCTATAATCTAAGACGAAAACAGATAGTGGAGAGCATAAATGTTACATTTGACGAAGATGGTGTTCTAGCGAGTAATGATGAGGATCTAGAATCTTTGAAACTTGAGACAGAGGCTGAAAAATACATAGATAAAATTGTAGAACAAGAAGCAACTATCAACGAGGAAGAATTAAACAATGATCATCAAGATATACCAGAACAACAATAAGAAGCTCCTCCAAGGAGAACAAAAGAGTGGATTCAAAAGAACCATCCATCAAATCAAATCATTAGTGACATAAATGAAGGTCGACAGCTTCATTCATCACAACAAGCTCACATTTCTTTTCTAGCAACCTTTGAGCCTAATAGTTTTGAGGAAGCCAGCCATAATGAACATTGGGTAGCAGCTATGAATGAAGAATTGGATCAAATTGAGAAGAATAAAACCTGGGAATTAGTTCCATGACCAAAAGATAAAAATTTCATTGGGACTAAATGGGTGTTTAGGAACAAATTGAATGAAGATGGGCCGGTTACCAGAAACAAAGCAATATCGGTTTGCAAAGGCTATGCACAAGTGGAAGGAATTGATTTCGACGAAACATTTGCACCAGTTGCCAGAATGGAAGCCATCTGAATGTTTCTCGCGTATGAATGTTCAAGAAAAATCAAAGTCTACCAAATGGATGTTAAGTCAGCATTTCTGAATGGAGAATTAGAAGAAGAAGTTTACACCAAACAACCTGAAGGTTTTCTACTATCACAAAAAGAAGACTATGTCTGTAGGTTAAAGAAGGCTCTATATGGTCTCAAGAAGGCTCCTAGAGCATGGTATGCTTGTCTTGATGGATATCTACGTCAACAAGGTTTTAAGAAAGGTACTGTTGATAGCAATCTTTATGTACAAATAGATAAAGATAATTTAACAATAATTGAGGTATATGTGGATGATATAATATTTGGTATCAATGATGATCGACTAAGTAAGAAATTTTCTAGAAAGATGCAAAGTGAGTTTGAGATTTCTTTACTTGGTGAGCTGACATACTTCTTAGGGCTTCAAATATCTCAGCAAGAGAAAGGAATATTTATATGTCAAGCCAAGTACATCAAGGAAATGCTCAAGAAATTCAAAATGGAAGATTGCAAACCTATCCTTACTCCGATGGTAACAGGTTGCAAATTGAGCATAGATGAATCATCTAAGGATGTGGATCAAAGGTTGTACAGATCTATGATTGGTAGTCTTCTATATGTAACAGCCTCTCGGCCAGATGTTATGCAAGCATTTGGACAAGTAGCAAGATTCCAAGCAACACCAAAATAATCACATATTATTTCTGTCAAAATAATTCTTCAATATCTAAAGGGCACAAAAGAATATGGCTTGTGGTATCCCAAGGGTAACAATCTCATTATTCAAGCCTTTACAGATGCATTTTGGGCAGGAAGCGTTGATGATCGTAAGAGTACTAGTGGAGCAACATTTTATCTAGGTGGTTGTCTCATATCATGGTTGAGAAAAAAGCAAACTTCATTCTCGTTACCTACAGCGGAAGCAGAATAAATTGCAGCAACATCATGTTGTACTCAAGTTCTTTGGATGAAACAAACTTTGCAAGATCTTCAAGTACAATTTAGTGAGGCTATTCCCATTTTCTGTGACAACACTAGTGCCAACAACATCTCCAAGAATCCTGTCATGCATTAAAAAACAAAACACATTCAGATCAAATATCATTTTGTTAGAGAAGAAGTCGCTGAAAAGAATATCAAACTTGAGTATGTTTGTACAAAAGAACAAATTTTTGATATCTTCAATAAACCTTTACCTCGTGAAGAATTTGAATATCTTCGTCAAAAGCTTGGGATTCTCCCAAGTTCTCAATAGATTACAGGTCTACAGAACGGTTGTGTGTCAGCGGGAGTGGAAGTGTGTATAGGTCCGCAGGATGGTTATGTTTCAGGGGGAGTTACCATTTTCCATTGATGTGAAAGGGGGAGAGAATGTTGTAGGAAGAGGTGTCATGATCACACGGGGAGTACTTGTGTTGCCATCAATGCCAAAGGGGGAGATTGTTGATCAATGACTGTCATTGATGTCAACCCAAGCAACACCGGGGGCTAACCCAATATTGCATGGGAATATTGACCTACCAAATGAATAGATTCTGGGTCAATAATGCTTTTGATGGTTTCTACTTGTCGAGATGTTTCCGTTGATTTATGGCACGCCATGTAATTCTTCACAGTTTGAGAGATATTCATGTTTGATGTTTGTACCCCCAGTTAGTGGGCTAAAACTCCATGGGGTTGGGGCACGGGTCATTGAAAAGTCACGATTAATATTTTTTAAGCTCCTAAAATCCCTCTCACATTGACTTGTTGAAGCCCCTCTCAACCTAAGCATTTATATAAATTGTGATCCTCATTTCCTCCTTAAGCAAGGGATTTCGCCATCTGAAACATGTCATCATGACATTTTCACTCTAACTTTTTTTCTACGAAGGTTCAGAAGCTGAAATATTTATGAGGCAAAGCCAAAATCCTGAGGAAGCTGCTGTGAAAATTTCAGATCAAGGTGTGCAATATTTTCGGAGATATGATCTGTGGAAGTCAGGGTTTTTGTAGGCTCCTGAAATTCATCTCAAAGAAGTGACCTTGGTAAAATCATCATAAATCTCTCTCTCTAAGTATCGGATTGGAATTCTATAAAAATTGGAAGATAGTGCACTGATTTTAGTTTTCTCTCTATCAATTTCAGAGCATAATGAAGAAACAATGACACGTGGCATGTTGTACAAGTTCATTCTGCTGAAATAGTCCATAATTAGGGCATTGTGAGAGATTGGGTATAACTCTCTCTTGAAGAATCCAAATTGGGTTAGACCTGTGGCATTGGAAAGATGATTCAGAGGAATAATACAAGACTGAAAATAAGATATTGGGGATCTTAAATAACAGAGATACGCCAAATTCAATATCAAGCTCCTAGAAGGCAAAGAAAAAGCTAGATCATGTGTTGTCAAGGGTTGCAAAGGACCAGACTTTCTAGGGTAGCAAAGCAAAGAAAGGTGCAGCAGAGGGTAACATGAAAAGAGCATCAACCAAGGTGCATAACAGCAGCAAGAAGTTCATCCTATGAAGTCTTCAAGTGGGCATCACTGCATACAATCATTGTAAAGGTATCATTGTACTTGGTCATTGTAAATACATTATTGTACAAATTGTACTAGTATCTATCTGCCAAGAGTTGAAGAGGCAGTGTCAGGTGGTCTAGAATCATCATTAGCTAGTTGTGTCATAGTTGGGGTTATGTTCTAGCATGTCTTCTTCTTCTACATCATTCTATATCATTGTAAAGTGGATCATTTTCCCTGGTACGCGAGTCCACTCTTCTTTTATTCTTCTATAGGGTGGTAGGGTGGTGCTAGGGTGAGTTGTAGCTCATCGTTCTGGGCATCCATTGGCTGGATCACCGAATAATCTCGGTGTGTTGGAGCATCCATCCAAAGGGGAGCCGGAGAAGAATTCTTTTCTAGATTCTAGGAAGTTGGAGCTTTATTTTCAATTGGAGTTGAACATTAAAGAATTATTAGAAAAACATTAGGTGTTTTTTGTCCTTGTGAGTGGGTTTCCAGCTTAAAAATTGTGTGCATTTGTGTTCCTTTTGTTTGCTGCTATTATTGTACAAACACTGATAATAATTGAAGATTAACTAATGCTCTAATTGAAAGGAATACTGATTCACCCCCCCCCCCTCTGTATTTCCAACATTTTTTTCATCAACACCGCCTCTTTCTGTACTTGGGAGTGATTCATTGGTATCATTACCATCACTGCCTTCCTACAAATGTTCATTGCTTTTGTCTTCATGACTGCCATGTTCATCTCCCTCTTCCTTGCCATCATCATCCTCCTACTCTTCCTCATTAAACTCTGTGTCTTCCCTACTGATTTCTTCATCTCCACAGTCATCCCCTTGTTCCTCATTACCACTGTCATCATCTTTATTTGATGCATCACGAGAAGAAGGAAGAGGTAAGTTTCCTTGTGGAGAAGGCATGGGCGGAGGTGATGGAACATGATCTCTGGGGGTGATGGAGGAGTGGAGGTAAGTGGGTGTGAAGTGGAAGGAAAATTTTGCTGAATGAAGGCTTGGGGATTTTCAAATACATTATGTGAGATAAAAACTTCCCAAGGAATTCCCTGCTGCTCCAGCTGGTGTAAAACAATCATCTTAACCAAAGAGTGGTGAAAAAGGCTTTGCATTTGGTGGGCATAACTCCTTTTCTTGACTACTGAAGCCATTTTGTCAATGCTCTGGTAGAGATAGTATGGTAGGTCTAGTAATTTAACCTTGGTGAATTGCATTAGCAGCCTTATGTGATATGGATAAAGCCTAGAGTACCTCCCCTCACAAGTGAAGTACTTGATGATATACCTCATCAGTGGGGCATATATCTCTAGCAGGTGAGAGAAGGAGAAAAAGGTCTTGCAGCCCCGTTGATACCTAGGTTTGAGGAAGGGCTCATAGTAGCTTAAGCCCAATTTCTTCTTCTTGAACCATCTCTCACCCACATCTGGTATCCCTGTGCCTTTAGCAATGGATTCAGATGATAGCTCAAAATTTACTCCTACTAGGTTAACTTGGTGGTTTTGTAGGCTGAGAATGAACAACCTAGACAAATCTGAGTGGTTTTGGACCTGTTTAACCCTCTCACAGAACTAATAGCATCCAACATCTTGAAAACATGCAAGGATCATGCAAGAAGAGGTGATTTGAATTGTTTCTAAGGGCTCAAATCTATTAGTTCTTCCTCCCTTATGTTTTGGCTTGATAGACCCTTGGCCTTCATCACTACTAGTATTTACTTCATGTTTGGACATAGTGACTAGTTGTATCCTTGAACAAATTGGTTTTAAGCTTGTGAGAGCTTTAGGTCTAGGGAGGAAAAATGAGTGATGGTGAGGGCAGATTTTAACAAATGGAGGAAAAATGGAAGAAGTCTAGGAATGCTTTCAGAGCTTGAAGGATACCTAGCTTGTACTGAGTGTACTTACACCAATGACCACTCTTCAACTGGTAAATTTTTCTGCCGTAGAAGGTTAAATGATGGTTTGCCATGAAGATTAGGGTTTTTAGCCAATTTAGCTTATTGTTAATCTCCTTTGATTATAGATGCAAAACTATCACTTGGAGGGCAAAGAAAGGTGACCACAAACCTTTTTAACTTGTGCAGGAGCCTGGGGAAAACTTTGAAGGGAAAAATACTGATTTTGGCCACTTTTTGGCAACCCTACCCAAAATTCCTATGTGCGCAGTGCCACCCGACTGTCCGTTTTTGTCGTGCCTTCTACACGCCTCTGTGCGCAGTTTTGGGTCGGGTCAGGTGTCGTGTAGGCCTGTGCGTAGCGCCGGAAGGCTGTGGGCACCTTGGGTGAGCTATCGGGCCTTTCAGGTTGGTGTATGCGCAGCGCCCGAAGAATTGTGGGTAGCTCGGGTCTCTGCACGGGCCTGTTGGGCCTTCCCCTGTGTGCAACGCCGTTGACTGTGGGTGGGTTGGGCTTTGAACTGGGTGTGTGTGAAGCACTGAGGCCTATGCATAGCGCCGGTCCACCTGTGTGCAGCGCAGTGTTTCTTAACACTCCCCTTCCTCCCTTGTGTGCAACACCTAAGTCTCTATGCGTAGTGCCTCCGCCTATGTGTAGCGTTGGAGAGATTTCAACCAGTTTGCAGAAAAACGTCCAAAAATTCTTGAATGGCTCTCTATCTCTCTTTCAAAGACAAAAATGAGTTTGGGAAGAGGGAAGGAAGACCTTTATACCTCTTTTTGAAAAATAATTTCATGATCAAACCCACTTTTCTAATGTTTGTTTCCTTTCTTGCCTTTTCACTGAATTTTTGGTCTTTTTGTCCTCTAGGTGGCAGAACTCTGAGAAAAATGGGTTTTTTCCTTAGATGGAGCATATTGATGTTTCCCTTGGATTAAAAAACTCTTTAACAAGCTTAAACTATGCCTCTTACCCACATTTGGAAACATGAACCAGTTCTTTAAAAAGCAAAAGGTCGTTTTAACAAAGTTTTGAGGAAAAATGCAGACAACGACATTACTGCTCTTTTTTGAAGGTTTTCTTCACTTTATCCTTTTCATGAATTTCAACACCTGTAAATAATAAGCTTGTGATCCTTTTGGAACCTTTACCTTGGAATCTTCAGTCATGCACCTTTTATGCCTTTGATTTCTTGGTGGATGAGACTGAAGAGAAGAATTTTGACCTTCTTTCAACTGACATTCTGTCATGTTTTCTCTTTGAAGCAGTGAAAAGCTCTTGGTGTGAGAACCCTAGAAGTTTGTATCAACAACTCCTTTAGTATTTATATGTATCATCATCATATGATACATCGAGTTTGTTTGATCTTATCAATCTTCCTATAGGTAGTCATCTTTGATAGTCTTGCAGAAGTGTCACTCATGGCTAACTATCTTTTGCAGAATATACTTTTGATAAGGAAACCCTTGTTGGAGGCTTCTCTGATTTTTTTAGATCAATTAAATGTTTGTTCCTTTGACCATTTTGACAGTGATATATCTCTAGTCCCTTCTTGGGCATTTCACCTCATGCTTGCCTTCTTTTGATCCTTTTTTGAAAACTCGGGCCCTTGTACTGATACTCTTTGCCAATTTGTCCTTTTGGTGAGGTGAAATCAGTGCCTCTTTGTCAAACCCTAGAGGGAAACTTGAATACTTCTTGAAATGCCATCTTCTATTATGAAGGAGGCCCTATCATCATTATTTGACATGTTTGTCCATCTTCCCAAAATCCTAGGTTTTAGGGATGTCAGAGAAAATTTAACAGTGTTGTATTCTAAGTTCTTTATAACCTTTCAAAATTCATTTATTATTTCTGAATATCTTCAATGTGTACCTGGTGGTGTTGAGGTGACTTCTACCCTTCTAGTCCTTATACTAATTTCCTGCTTTGGCACATTGTTTTGTCAATTAGTCACATAAACCCTGATTCTCTAAAACACATGCCTACTACCTTTCTCTTTGTTGTAGATGGTATTCTTGTGATGAATTCCCCAATTACCTTACCTCTTTTTAGGCATGATGGCCATCTTGATCCTCTTGTAGAAATGTGAGCAAGGGCAGCTGTCCCTTGCAAAATTTTTGCTCTAGGCCAATGAGTATTTTCTTGAAAGGAATTTTGATCATTTTTGGATAAAGTTACTTGTCCATCTTCTTCTTTGAAAGCAGTCCCCTTATAGAGATAAAACATAGATTTTAGGATACCAAATTCACCCTATGACTTGTGAAACCGTAGGTGACCTAGTGGAAGGTTCCTAGGACTTGGTTTTTGGACTAAAAACTTAGATTTTGGGTTCATCAAGTGTAAAAAAGAGTTTATGATAAACTGATGTATTGAAGATCCAAAATCCAATGTACTTGATTTATCTAAAGAGCCTACAGAGACAGATTTTGAGACCATCAATGCTTGGGGTATTTTTGGGAGACATAATAGAGCTGTTTGATGGGAGGCCTTAGGTAGGAGTGGGGGGTTTAGGAAAAAAAATAGAGGATTTGGACTAAAGGTGACAAAATATAGACAAAATGAGTGACATGAGCCCCTAATGTGTTTTCTGGGACAGGTAAGCAGAGCTTGACATGATGGAATGATGAAATAGTGAAAAATTATCTTAAGGATAATGAAGGCAGTGAGATTTCTAGAACTCACAATGTTTATGAACTTTGTTTCTAGAAATCTTAGGATAATCATTTAGTCATCTTCAAAGGCAAAAAATTATTGATGACTAATAGTGGCTTCACTTGGGGAGGGCAGCTCCTTTTCAGGAGGTGTCCAGAACTTCATATCTATGGTTTTATGAAGACCAGTGCCTCATCCATTGGGCGGATTTTTACCTCTTCTCACTTGCTGATGTTTTCTTGAAGCTATGATCTCAATAATTTGAAAGACATGATTAGCTCAACTTCATCTCTACCTACCCAACCTACTTTCCTAACATTTTTCTTCCTTGGGTGCACTTGTGCTGGCAAAACCTTCGACATTTTTTCTTTCTGAAAGAAACAAAAACTATCTAATAGTACCCTCATCGTTCCCAAAGGTTGAGATTATGCTAGTGAACCCATTTATTCTCTACCTAGACTACTCAACTGTCAAGATTAAGCTATTTGACAAGATTTCATTCACTAAGCTATAAACATGAAATTGAAAGCATGGTTAAATCAAGATTAGACAATTTGACTTACCATGGGTTTGTGGCATAAGAACAAGCTGCACACAAATGTTATTTTTGTACAAAATAAGACTAGAAAAATCAGGGTTTGGATACATTGTTTTCTATTCATCCCCATTTTTCTCCTTGGTTCTATTTTAAGCAAGTGGAACCAATATCTTTCTCCCTAATCTATCTTTGACAAGTGAAGCTTGAATAATTTGACCAACTATCTTTCACTAACTTATCGACAATAAATTGAAAACACGTTTCAGCCAAGATTAGGCTAGATGATTGAAACAAGACTTCTTTATGCACGAGTAGTGGTATTTAGGCTTACACACTTTCAGTAGTTTCATTTTTTAGGTATGGGGCTTTACCTCTTTCCAAATCTGCCCTCTTTTTCATTTTTTTTTGTTTTTTGTTTTTTTTTTCTATAACCTTTCTTTAAACCATGGCATGTACAATGAGCGAGAAATTCGAAATAAGACTGTAAATAGCCATGGTGTTTGATCACCCTGTCATTAATAGGATCACCTAAAAACACTTTTTTATTCATCTCTGGTAGATAAAGAACATGGCTATCTATTTTTTAGGGTATGATGCAAGATTTCTTCCAAAAATTTTCAAATAGACCAAGTTCTCCTTTATATTTCTTCTTTGATTTTTTCCTCCAAACCTTGTTTCTGTGAAAGAAATAGTTTAGATGAAGAAGGCATTCTTCATCAACTCCCAAACAAATGATGATATCATCAATGTATATCATAGTGAAAAAGTTGATAACAGGTGCCATGGCCTCTTGGAAGGTGTCTTCAACATTCCTTATTCAAGGAAAAATCTAGTCAAGCATGTAGCTATTCCAAGGAACTTTGAAAATGTCTTTGTATATATTGATTTGAAGTGGTATGATCTCATGAAAACCTGAAACACTACCAATCAATGTTATTTTGTTAGAAATTCCTATCTTGGGCATAGGATGATTGATCTTAGGAAAAGGGTATTTTAACTCCATGGAGGCTTAGCCTAAGTGTCTAAAGTCCATACATAGTCTGTATCCTTTGGCTTTCTTAGTTAGTGAGACAATTTGCCCAAAGGTTTCATAGTTCTTCTTTGAAAAAGGCCCCCTTTAAACAACGTCTATGTAATCATGCTTTGACCTTTTACTGCTATATACAAGAGAATCTTCAAACTTCTTGCATAACCTTATGTATTTCAGTTTGGTGTGTGATGACAAGGCTTTGGATAACTTAATAACTTTGGGCCTTCTTAGGCTTCCTACATTGTATTCCTCTATATTATTTTCAACAGAAATCCCTTTAGGATTCATAGTAACATCTATGAGAGTCAATAGCTTTTATGGAGGGAAAAAAATTTCTGATAATGAGGTGTCTAGATAAGGTAAAAACATAAGACTCCTTTGACTCAAATTTCCCAAGATTTTTGTTTCGTGAGGGAATTTTAGCACTTCGGGATAGGAAAAAGGGAACAGTTGTGTTTTTGAGATTTTTCCTCCGTTTGAGCAACCTGATTCATATTCAAAACTGACTATTTGTTTTGAGGTTTCATTTTAATTTTGCAGAAAGTCAAGTTTAGTTTTATCATCATGTGTTTGTTCAGGGCTGCCATAGTCCTGAATGATAAGTTCTTCATGTAGAGATTGGTTTGGTTGTTGTAGTGTGTCTTGATGTGTTCAACTTCATATACCTGATCATCAATGTCTTCCTCATTATATAAGAAGAAAGAATCAAGATCTGAATGAATAGAATAAAGAGGATTATTGTTTGCCCTGTTTTGACTACTAACCATATATTTCATATGTGACTCTTGGTATAATCTTCTTGTCTGATTGAAAATAGGGAGGTAGCATAGGACATATCTAGTTGATGGTTCCCCTGAAGCTTGGCTCCCCAAGATCTGGATAAAGCATGTCATACTTGGGAGGAATATCTTCCACTACTATGTCCATGACTAGGTTCTTAGCAGGCACTTATGCCAGGTTAACACAAAGATCCTTGATCAGACTCAAGCATTTGACCCTACTCGAATCGAAGGAGTACATGTCCTTGTAAGGTTTAGTTATTTCTAGGCCTAATCTCTCCATCAAAACTTTTGGCATGAGATTGTGAGAGGCACCAAAATCAAGCATTGCATTATGTAAGATTTTGTCATGTATGTTTAAACTAACATAGAAAGGGGGAATGGCTCCTTCTTGATACTTTCCTTCTATTTGGGTCCAAACAACAACTCAAGTGTGTCATCAACCAAGTCTAAAGTGTCAACATCATTTCCTATGTTTAGTACCTTCAAAATTTGAGACCTATATACTTGTTGAGTAACCAATTTAGTGAGGGGCATAATTATCTTGATTTTGGCAATCTCTCCCTCAAAGAGGAAAGGTACTTGTGTCTTGGACATATTCACATCATCTTTATCAACCATGAACCTTTCCACATTTTTAATCTGGTGATTCTGATTTGGAGTTTTAGACAAAATTGTTTTCTTAGGGTCACTAGTGGAGGTACTAGGACATCTAGGGTCATTGTTTGGTTTGCTGATTTTTCCTTTGTTTGTTGCATCTTTCTTAGCCATAGTGTTGGATTTTTCTGTTGTCTTCATAAGGGTGTTTTCAGGTACTTTCATGACATCGGGGTCTATTTGGCCTTTCTTGACAGAATCTAGGTACTTTTTTCTCCTAAGATCATATTGCTTATGGATTTCCATTATGGCATGTTCAAACCCCAAGCGGTAGTCTTTAGAATCCTCATAGTTTGTGTCAGTTTGATCTGAGGAAAATAAACCTTGTTCTTCTTCGGTGAGAAAAACATCATCTTCATTATCATAACCTATTAGGTTTATATGGCTTTCTTAAGGTTCTATAATTTCTCCTTCTTCTTCATCTACACAGTTTTGCTGAAAGGGAGGTCTGATTTGTTGATCACTTTCCATTGGTTTGATTTGAGGAGTGTTTCTTTTGAAGTTCTGAGCTCTATTTCTATTTTGGGAATTAGCTTGGTTTTCCCTAGGAGGTGTCCTTTTGTTCAAATTTATCCTTTCTATCATTCTCTCCATAGTTCTCATTAGGTTGTCCATTTTGGTATCAGAAGAGGAGGTTGAGGGCATGGTTTCATCTCTGTAGGTTACTCTCTTTTCTGATTTCAACCTGGCTCTCTTTTCAATCAAGTTAACCTCTGTACTAATAGTTTCCCTTTTCATTTCTTTTAAGGTTTCAGGGTCTCTTTCTCTTAATTGGAAAGTCATGTCAGGGTCAAAACCTTCAGGTAATTTCACTAGTTCTAGGCCTTGTGGAGGTTTCATGTGAGGTGGGAGGGCATTGTAGACACTGTTAAACCTGGTGCAATAATCTTGTACACTTTCCTTGACATTCCTCTTAATATTGTAATATCCAGACAATATTTGGAGGGAATTTTTCTTGACTTCCCAATTGTTTATGAAAGTTTGATAAAGGGAAGGGAGATCATGTATTGTGTTAGGGATTAATGCTTTGAACCATTTTTTGGCCTCTCCTCCTAAAATTTGTGCAAATATTCTCATTTTAATGGTTTCTTCTTCTATCTCCATTTAATCAAAAGCATCATTGATCCTATCTACATGATGTTGGGTAGTGATGGATTCAAATCTGGTAAAATGAGGGATCTTGGATTGATAGTCATTTGGCAAAGGCACTAGAGGTTGAGGTAATACCAAGGGGGCATAACAAGCTACCATGATGGGAGCTAATGGGGGATTTACAAGGGGAGGGTTAGTGAAGAGAGGTGTAGGATCGAGTGGATTGTTTTGCACCGTGGTGGTATCGATGGGTGTGATGGAAGTATTTGGACCAACAAACTGATTTTGAGTAGATTTGGTATGGAAAGATTTGAAGTGATGAAGAAGCTGAAAGTAAGGTGGTGTGGAAGGAGAGGCTTCTCTACTAGAACTCTGCTGCAAATCTAAGGGTTCAAGGTCAGTTTGGTCAATACCAGTTTGAGACCTGTTTCTGAAGAGGTTATTTGTATGGTGTAAGTCAAACTGGGGATCTTGAAAATCTGTAAGATGTTCAGATACAAAGCTTGCTCTATGGATGTTCCTAAAAGTGGTTAAATTTCCAGATCTAAAAGTTTGCCACAAAATCCTTTCTGGGTCATCAACTATGTTGGGAGGGTTTGGGTTCAGATGAGATCTGGTACTGATCCTATGTGAAGCTAGATTTAAAATTTCAAAATTCAGAGAGGCTGAAATTTTTAGGACTGTTTTCTGAAGGATGACCTCTTATGATGCTTGGTAAACTCTCACAGTATATAACTGGGTTCATAAAATTCTCGGGGTTGGTGTGAAACAAATCCACGAAGTCAAATGAGTGCTAATGAAGTAATAGGCCTACTGGAGGCTAGTGGAGTCACCACGTGGATATTTTTTGTTGTTTTAAGAATGTATGTTTATGGTCCACCACCAATAACTGACAAGAAACCAATATAAGGGTGTTTTGGGGTTTTTTGAGTTTCCTATATGTAGCCCTAAGGTTTGTGTGAGTGCCCTATAACTGAGTCATCATTTTGCTAGGATGGTGAAACAAATAGAGTCTACTCTATGGCTGATAGTTTGAGTTCTCTATGATTTGATAAGGGTATCTGAAGTCCGAAGGGGTACTTAGTTTTTCATTGACTCAAAGTTTCCATCATGATCACCATTATGTTAGTGATATTGATGAGGTGGTTACAAATCACATGATATAATTTGATAAGGGCTTCAAAAGTTTGTAAGAAGGTATAGGCTTCTTATTTACTCAGAATGGTCCCACCGTGATCGCCATTATGTTAGTGATGGGGATGATGTGGCATATTAATCAGTGGATACACTTTAATAAGGGATTCTAGAGTCCTAAGGGATACTTAGATTTTCATTAACTCAGAAGGTCCCACCGTGATCTCCATTATGTTAGTGATGGGGATGAGGTGGCTATGAATGGATGGATCCTAAGTGATTTATCTTAGGACTTACTCAAAAGGTCCCACCGTGATTTCCATTATGTTAGTGATGGGGATGAGGTGGCTATCAATGGATGGATACTGAGTGATTTATCTTAGGGCTTACTCAAAAGGTCCCACTGTGATCGCCATTATGTTAGTGATATTGATGAGGTGGTTATAAATCACATGATATAATTTGACAAGGGCTTCAGAAGTTTCTAAGAAGGTATAGGCTTCTTATTTACTCAGAATGGTCCCATCGTGATTTCCATTATGTTAGTAATGGGGATGAAGTGGCAGATTAATCACTGGATACTCTTTAACAAGGGATTCTGGAGTCCTAAGGGATACTTAGATTGTCACTAACTCAGAAGGTCCCACCATGATTGCCATTCTGTTAGTGTCCCGTGATTTGGCAGATTGGTAGACCAAATGACACAGTAACATCAGAAAAATCTTTGGAGTCCTAGGACCTAGCCTTCCTGGACTCAAATAGGGCTATCTTATGGGGTGCTGATCTGAAAATGGTCTGGATAACTTGTATGTATTTCAAGAACCTACCACTCAGCTTAAATTAAAATGATCTAGCTTGTACTTGACAATTTTGCAGAATTATTTACTTGAAAGTGGTGTATGAATTTTTAGTGTTTATGTGTCTTAACTTCATTCGTTCATGTTTTAATTTTACATGTATGACAGCAACATAATGCAGCAAATAATCATTCAAATACAACAACAATTTTAATCTAGGATTTCACCCGAAATCTCGTGGGCTACGTCTCCTTTGAGCATTGTCATAATGATTTAGCTCTTCAGGATTGTGATAATTTTTTTTTTACAAGTAAATACTTAATTCCAATGAATACAAAAATGATCCAAAGGACTGAAAATACCATAAATATCCCTCAATTAGCTGTCTAAACTCTGAAAAACAACTTTAGGCTCTTGTTGACATGACTCCTTCTATCGGTGCACTAAGCTACTCTGAGCTTCTAAATGGCACAAAATCCCTTAGAGATCTGTTTCTGTCACTGAAACCACTCCTGATGTATCCAATATACATCATACATCAAATATCAACTGATGAATTTCTCAAATTGAGCACTGCATTCCCCAAATAGGCTATCCTCCACGGTTTGCCCAGGGCTGCCCAGAAATTCACATCAACTTTTTGAGCTATAGAAGTTTTCAAAATGTTCTGAAACCATTTCCATTGGTTCCAAAATTACTTAAATAGTCAATATAGATTTTTTTTTATCAAAAATAGCCTCCGGCTACTTCGGTTTCTCCTCAATCACCTATCGGCACCCCCTGGCACTAGGGTCAATGAAAACCTCTTTGCTGAGTTTTCGACCTCTAAAAGTCTTTAACACTTTCTGAAACCTCTGTAAATAGATTGATAATAATTTTTTCAGTCAATAATTACCACTGGTTCACTACTAATGGTCTCAAACAACTCTGGCTAAGCCCTGCACTGCTGCTGGCAAAAGATGGCACTAATGGCCCCTAGAACTTTACTGAAGTTTTTCGGCATTCAAACATTCTCTAAGTGCTCTAAGAACTATATCATCAGATTTATAACATCTGAATTATCCAATTTAGACTATTGGAACTCTGGAAAAGAACTCTAAATCCCCTGGTTAGGCCTCAAACTGAATTTGTCTCATGGTGGCCCTAATGGCTCCTTCATCTTCCCTGAAGCAAAAGATGCTGAAGATCACCTCCATTCGACTTGAAACCTGTCCCACAGTTCTCCGGAGGCCTAAGAGACCCAAAATTGACTAAAATTTCATCCAATTCGGTTCAATAATGAGAGAATTATGACCAAAACAACTTTGCCCCAATTTCCTCCACTAAATGTGGGGCAACTGCCAGTTAACTCCACTAAAAGTGGAAGTCCGCCTAAATTTGGGAGCACCTCCAGAATCTCTGCCATATTAAAATTTACTTAACTGAAGCTTAATTAAATATTAAACCTGAGATTAGGCTCCTTAAGCACTCTTAACATTAAGCTCCCACACTATTCATATGATGAGGTTCCATGGGAGGAGGGCTAGCCCCTCCATGCTCCGCCGGATCCACTCGGCATTCAAAGTGCAATAAATTATTCATACGGTGTTCATTTTTTGAACCGATTGTGGTGCCAGAATCAGGAAGACGAGACTTATGCAACCATCTTGGTTTCAACCCAATCCTGTAACTTTGAATTTTGAGCTAATCCTTAGGTCCTTGATCCAGTTCTGATCACACCTCCCAAATGGGAAGATTTTGGACCCCAAAATCTCTCTTGGACTACTAAATTTGATCTGTATAGAAAATGAGAGTATTTCGCCCTCTTCTCTTTAGCCTCCAAACACTTTCCCTGCATGGCTAATGACTTTGAACCACAACTAGAAAGCAATTCACACTTCCCTTCCTCGATGCTTATCCCCCTGTCAAGAGCTGCCTTTCTTGCACTCACTCAGAAAATTTCTGGTGAGAAATTTGTAGAAGGAAACTAACCATCGCTACCTTGATCAATGATCCAAGGTGGCTCAAACATAAGTCATGCAACATGCGACATTAACAACAAGTCGTCATGAAATGTGCTATACAATTGACACAAAACCAATGTAAAAAGTGTGCAACAAAATCGACACAAGTCGACAAAAATGTGCGACACAATCGACACAAGTCGATAAACAACATGATACATATTTAAAAACACATGTGCATGTATCAATCTACAATGAACCTATTTACAGTTCGCTATTTACACATACAACTTCCATGCACATGTATACCTTCAAGACTTCTTTTCAAGTACCAACAAGTACATAATCCCAAAAACATGTGGGTGACTATAAGAGATGAAATAAAAGATATTTCTGCAATATAAGTGAGTATCATACTCATCTTTTACACCTCCATGGCGAAATTTTGCAACAATAAAGAAATTCCTTCAACTGAACCACATTTATATGCAATCTTGCATCAAACATTTGAACAGAAATACATGCATACAACCGAAATGTGCATATGTACAAAGAAGTATTTCTTACTGTGTTAAGAAGTCCATCCACTTCTTTCCAAACCACCTCCATGGTGATTTCTGCTGCTGCAACACTTCTTCATGCGAATCTTTCATTTTCACATTGATAATGGAATCCTTAGTTCCACTTGCACCAATCTTTCTCTCCTCTTGCTGCATGTGCTTTGGACAACTAGTTGGATGTAAAGTCCAACAATGGGAGACAACATGTCCCCTCGTTTGGAAAAATGTGAAAAAATCATGCACCTTCTTTGAAATTTGCATTTGCCTCATCTGCTTCCTGTATTCTTTCTTCTTCATCCAGCGTCTCAAGACATGATGGTTAAATCGACTACAATATGTACAACAAATCTTTTGTCCATTTAAGCATGTAAAATTATCATGCTTTGCAAAAACAAAATCAAATTGATCATGAAAAGATTTATACCTCTTGTGTTGCTTTGAATGTTCATCCTTTTTGTCTTCATGAGAAGATGAACTAGTAGAGGCTATAGCTTTCATTTGTAGACTAACATCACCGTTTTTGTCTTGAAAACTGTTAAAACTTGCATGCATGCCATAAGCTGCATGTTTACCATCTTCTTGCTGCAAAAAAGGCTTAAATAATGGCAATCATATTTTTAACAAATTTTACATATTTTCATCTTAGAACTTGGTATAAAGGTTCTCTTTAAATTAGCATCACATGCCTTTAAGGATTTGGAGTCTTTGCCATTAAATTGCACATAACCAAGACCAAGATTCTTGGGTTGCTCCTCAACAAGAATAGGTTCAACCATGCCTTGTACATGCTTACCTAACCCTTTGCCTTCATAGCCCATTTTAATCTTTAATTTGGACCCTATTCCCCTTGTATGTTTTTCGAAAGAACCAACACATATTTCTAATGAGGAAACTGAAGAAAAGCTAGAATGGATTACCTTTTCCTCATGCATTTTCTTGGTCAAAGCCTCTTGGGCTTGATGGAGTTGCCTCTCCATATCATGCAACCTTTGAAGCGTTTCTTCCTTCTCTTCCTTCATGGCAAACAACTGTTCATGAAGTTCAGTACTTTCTATTTTATCCTCAAATAAAATCTATACCATGTCCTTCAATATAATAAAGTCACACTTCATATCATCATCAAAGAATATTGTGGAGGAAACTTAACTTGTAGAAGTTTTCATTATGATGTCAATGAAAAAACTATCTTCAACAACGTTCTCAAAGCTTTTCAAAACAAATGAAAAATCTTTTTAACCAAATGGCTGTAAAGACCAACTCTTATTCAAGCAGCCAATCAACAAAAAAACTCCAAGAGCTTCTTAACAAACAATCGTCAAGAGGGTTTGTTTTTCCAAGGGTGAATTTAAGGTACTTTAAGGTAAGGAATATGCCTACAGCCCTTTCTTCCTTTTTTTTTTCTCTCCAAGACTTAGCTAATCAGTAGCTATCCCCAAAACTCAAGCAAACTCAAACAACAATTAGTTTGCAAACAATAAAACAGTCAATCCTTTACACTGTTAAAACACCTTTCAAGCTATACAATCAAGCAACTGCTATGTCAATCAAGAAACCAAGTGCTCTGATACCAACCTGATCTGAAAATGGTCTAGATAACTTGTATGTATTTCAAGAACCTACCACTCAGTTTAAATTAGAATGATCTAGCTTGTACTTGATAATTTTGCGGAATTATTTACTTGAAACTGGTGTATGAATTTTTACTGTTTATATGTCTTAATTTCATTTGTTCTTGCTGTAATTTAACATGTATGACAGCAACATAAGGCAGAAAATAATCATTCAAACACAACAACAATTTTAATCAAGGAGTTCACCCGAAATATCATGGGCTACGTCTCCTTTGAGCATTGTCATCACGACTCAGCTCTTTGGGATTATGATAAGTTTTTTTTTATACAAGTAAATACTTAATTCCAATGAATAAAAAAAATGATCCAAAGGACTAAAAATACAATAAATCCCTCAATTTTCTGTCCAAAATCTGAAAAACATCTTTAAGCTCTTGTTGACACGACTCATTCTGTCGGTGCACTAAGCTACTATGAGCTTCTAAATGGCATAAAATCCCTCAGAAATATGTTTCTGTCACCAAAAACACTCCTGATGTATCCAATATACATTATCCATCAAATATCAACTGATAAATTGCTCAAATTGAGCATTTCATTCACCAAATAGGCTATCCTCCACGGTTTTCCCAGTGCTGCCCATAAATTCACATCAGCTTTTTGAGCTCTAGAAGTTCTAAAAATGTTTTGAAACCACTTCCATTGGTTCCAAAATGACTGAAATAGTCAAGATAGAGTTTTTTTCATCAAAAATAGCCTTCAGCTGCTCCGATTTTGCCTCAATCACCTATCGGCACCCCCTGGCACTAGGGTCAATGAAAACCTCTCTACTAAGTTTTAGACCTCTAAAAGTCTTTAACACTTGCTGAAACCTCTGTAAATAGATTCATAATGATGTTTTCAGTCAATAATTACCACTGGTTCGCTGCAAATGGTCTCAAACAGCTCTGGCTAAGCCCTGCAATACTGCTGGCAAAAGATGGCACTAATGCCCCCGGGAACTTTACTGAAGCTTTTCGGCCTTCAAACCTTTTCTAAAGGCTCTAAAAACCATCTCATCAGATTCATAACATCTGAATTATCTAATTTATACTATTGGAACTCTGGAAAAGGACTCTAACTCCCCTAGTTAGGCCTCAAATTGAATTTGTCTCATGATGGCCCTAATGGCTCCTTCATCTTCCCTGAAGAAAAATATGCTGAAGATCACCTCCATTCGACCTAAAACCTGTCCCAAAGTTCTCAAGAGGTCTAATCAACCCAAATTTGACTAAAATTTCATCCAATTTGGTTCAATAATGAGAGATTTATGACCAAAACAACTTTGCCCCAATTTCCTCCACTAAATGTGGGGCAACTACTAGTTAACTCCACTAAAAGTGGAAGTCCGCCTAAATTTGGGAGCACCTCCAGAATCTCCACCATATTAAAATCCACTTAAGTGAAACTTAATTAAATATTAAACCTGAGATTAGGCTCCTTAAGCGCTCTTAACATTAAGCTCCCACACTAGTCATATGATGAGGTTCCATGGGAGGAGGGTTGGCCCCTTCGTGCTCCACCGGACCCACTTGGCATTCAAAGTGCAATAAATTCTTCATACAGTGTCCATTTTTCAAACCATTTGCGGTGGCGGAATCAATAATACGAGACTTATGCAACCATCTTGGTTTCAACCCAATGCTGTAACTTTGAATTTTGACCTAATAATATGTTCTTGATTGTGTTGAGGTGTCTTCTATCCTTGTGATGGTTCCTTGCTTGGCAACACATTTTGTCAACTAGTCACAATAACCCTAATTTCCTTTAGATACAGGCTTGCTGCCTTTCCCTTTGTTGTGGATGTCTTCTTATGATGATTTCATCCTCCTACCTTACCTCTTGCTAGGTTGATGGCCATCTTGATCATTTTTTGCAGAAATGTGAACAAGGGCAGCTGTCCCTTACAGAATTTGTGCTTTAGGCCAAGGAGGCCTTTCTTGAATGGCCTTTGATCAGTTTTGGACAAATTTACTTGTCCCTTTTCTTCTTTGAATGCAGTCTCCTTACACAGGAAAAAAATATATTTTTAGGACACCAAATCCACCCTATGACCTATGAAACCCTAGGTGACCTAGTGGAAGGTTCCTTGGACTTGGCTTTTGGACTGAAAACTTAGATTTTGGGGTCATCAAGTGTAAAACAGAGTTAATGATAAATTGATGTATTGAAGATCCAAGATCTAATGTACTTGATTTATCTAAAGAGCCTAAAGAGACAATTTTGAGACCATCAATACTTGAGGTATTTTCAGGAGACACAAGAGAGTTTTTTGATTGGTGGCCTTAGGTAGCAATGGAGGGTTTAGGCAAAAAAAAACAGAGGATTTATGCCAAAGGTGGAAAAACATGGACAAAATGAGTGACATGAGCCCATGATGGGTCTTTTGGGGTTGGTAAGCAGAGCTTGACATGAGGGATGATGAAATAGTGAAAAATTTATCCTAAGGATAATGAAGGCAGTGAGATTTCTACAGCTCACAATGTTCCTGAACTTTGTTTCTAAAAATCTAGGATAAGTATTTAGTCATCTACAAAGGCAAAAAATTATTGATGACTAACAAGGAATTGGAAAGCTCTAGCTTATGTGGCATGGGCCATATATTATTCAATGTGTTTTGGAACATGGAGCCTATGAGCTAGCTGATTATGAAGGAAATCCTTTGGCTGAGCCCCAAAACGAGCTCTATTTGAAGAAATATCATGCTTAATATTAAGTGTGATAAATTTGTACATTAGTGTGTCATTTATTAGTGTGCTTTGAGATGATTTTCGATGTGATTTTTTTTTCCTTCAAGACCTATTTCCTCTGCTTACCTTGTGTCGCGCTTGGTTTGAAGATGTCTTTGGATCACTACATTGGTTTTGCTGATGGTACTTTCCGTAGCATACGAAACCTTTCTTACGCAGCATGGGCACTCTTTGCTCCTGATTGAAAGCAGGTTAAGTTACAAGGCATTTGTTTGGGTTGGACAACTAAAAATATTGCCAAGTATAGTGCGGTGATCGAACTATTATCGGATGCCATTGATCTTGGGATAAGAAATTTGTTTGTTAAGTTGGACTTGCAGCTCATTGTGTTACAATTGAATGGGCATTGTTCTGTGTGCAATCCTGAAATTTTGCGTATGTATTTACGTGTTAGAATATTGGAAAGGCATTTTGATTTTATCACATATCAACACACTCCAAGGCATTTAAATACATTAACATATTCATTAGCAAACCATGTATTAGATAGACATTTGCGCAATTTGTAAATCAAGACATCATTATGATACAAAAGTAGCCATAGAAACATGCATATATACATATATACATATACATATACATACATACATACACACACACACACACACACACACACACACACACACACACACACACACACACACATATATATGTATATCGGTCTGTAAGCGTGTTACATCGAAAAGCTGCAAAAATATGTGTTCTATTACAAAAAATGGCTCTTCGAGCCTACATCAATAACAAATGTATAAATAGGGCTGATATCTACCCACATGGTGCCCATGGTAGTAGTTGACTTCTCGGATTACTCTCCAGAGTAGTCGACGTAGTTTACCCAGAACTCCGACAGTGCGTCTCTTAAAACGTAGTGGGATCTCATAAAAAATGGGATAATCTAGGATGCCTCGCGTGAGGCCAACCAGGTTTCACTCTAGCTCAGCTAATGTGTCTACTCCCTCCTCATAAGGAGCATCCTCTGTTGGATAGGCTACCCACTATGCAATCGGTGACATGCCGCGAGGTCTCTGTGGATCGATATCTTTAAACAAATCATAAGTATACATGTCATAACATATAAAAAAACATCTAGAAAGTAAAAAATGTTTAAAAACACATTTTACCTGCATCGGTCCATTGTGTGCCTGGTGGGATTAGAAGATCCAGATCTCCTCTGAAGTTGATGTTGACATAGGCGTAGTCCTTGACTACGATCAGCTGACGCCACAACCAACTGAAGAAGGCTGTTGGGAAATGCATATGTTTCCCTCCTCCCTGTCTGGGAATTATATCGCACCATCACATCAGCCTCGAATCCCTCGGGGCTGGATCATGGATCTCCAACCACTGATACTAGAACAGGGGTACTCTCATCAGAAAGAAGGTCACTTGAATTGACCCATACCTAAACTGTTTGAGTCTCTCGGTCTTGCATTTGGTTAGCTGGCTCTTCTGTTAGCCACAACTGATGAACCCTTGACTAAACTGAGATGGGGGAGGTGAATCAGTTTAGTCCATTCATGGACATTAAAATTATTTTCATTAAAATTATTAATAAAACCATTACAAGGGAAACTTAATAAATAATAATCAGCAAACTGAATATGTGAAAAACAAGTAATAAACAGACTAACTCATCACTTCAATACATAATAATAATGAACATGGAAACCAGATATAAGTGGTAATCCATAAGGGAGAAAACCACAATTAATATTGTTATGATGCAAAGGAAAGCTCCTACTCGCTATTACATCTGATTTTCTATAGGCTCCAACCTACAGGAGGCTGCTACCTTAAATTTCTGCAATCTACAACTTGCAAGGAAGTTCCAACTCCCATATGTTTTATGTAGGCTACAACCCATAAGAGGCTCCTACCTCAACCAGTTCCAACTGAACATTTATCAAGCTACAACTTGAAAGGAGACCACAATCTCCTCACACAACATGAAAACAATATGTTGATTTACTTGGTTATCAACTCTGTATTCCTCCATCTTTACTTCTGCCTCTTCTCCCTTCAAATCTACTTCTCATCAGCTCCATATGTGCACAGTATATCAATTAGCTTTCTCACATTCTCCAATTCTATGACCTCTCGAATGCACACCAAAATGACATATTTTTTAGAGATAATTTTTTGGTTGTTTTTATTCTATAGTGGAATATGAAGTGAACAGACTTGACTCTTTGCCTTCCACACATTCATTTCCAATCTCTTCATATCATGAATATTAGAATAAGCAATAAATAATTTATCCAATATCAATTTTAGCCATATGTAACGTATCACAACAATTAAGCTTAATACATCTTTGTCTTTTCCTTAGAGAGTTGCCTTTGCATCACAACAATTTAGCTCAATTAATTATTTCACATTATTACAATTTCTTTAATGTATCCCTTTTGTCTTCTTTGCCTTGTTGTATGTTTATACCTTCGTTGATCCCTGTGTTTTGTTAGCACTTCTTCTAACTATGTTTCCAATGTTATGTTTCAAAACTGTGTAGCATAAATGCTGCTTCAGAAATACAATATCACGCCTTTAGACAGCAGTTTCAGTCCCTGGTTCCGCTGAGTATGTCACAGAGATGTATGGTTACCAGTGTCTACACCAAGTGTTAGATTTTCTAAAGGAATGTTGCCAGTAAATTTAAACAAACTTTACCACAGGTATCGAGTACCTTCTTGTCCATTCTCCAATAACATGAATATCCGCATAACCCCAGACCCATTATCACATTTGAATTTAGTTCTAGAATATACCGCGTCTGTTCAAGAATCGCACATCAGCCCAAGGTTTCTGACTTCTAATCAGGCGATTTGCGATTGTGTGTTCAGGTCCCACCAGCTTCTACTGCGCCATCACAATTTCTCCATCACACTTGCTAATATCATAACATTTTCACCACTTGCGATCTTGCGACTTACGATTTTTCGATTTGTGGGTTCAGGTCCCACCGAGCGTGCCACATTATCTGAGCCGTGTCATCTATTTCCACATCATCCACATCATCTGTGCCACATCATCTATTTCCATGTCATATGTGCCACATCATCTTTCGCCATGTCATTCGTTACCACATCATCTGTGCCATGTCATCTATCACCATGTCATTTATTTCCACGTCATCTGTGCCACATTATCTATCGCGACATCATCTCTTGAATTTCGCTATCGCATTTTCCCATAACACATGCTCATATCTCAACTTTTTTACCAATTTATGATTTTTCAATTTTGTGATTTGCGATTCTGCGATTTTGTGATTCTACGATTCTGCGATTTGCGAATTTTGCGATTTGCGATTCTTCGATTTTGTGATTTTGCGATTTTCTTTCCTGCAACGATTTGAGATTTTCCATTTTCTCACAAGTCTGCACAAAGTGAAGGGGAATTCATCATCTATTCACTTTCAATCTTCCATTGCTCCCATGAAACCACTAACGTTGCTCCAAAGCCAATGATAATGCTAATGATGCTCCTTTGCTTCTTTGCTAATCCTGATCTGCTTCTTTGCCATTAATGACAATATTTCCAACAGTCTCCCTCTTTGGAATTGATGGCAAGACATCCTCCCCATTATATTCTGAGAAATGTCTTCCTTCCTCTGATTACCTTACCTCCCCCTTTGATATCAATGGCAAGGGATTAAAGATTTTTTAGTGTAGTTTCCATCATTGCATACTACTCTCTGAGTTATGTATAAAAATTGTTCAACCTATCCTTTTGTTATTGAATGAATTCCACTGCATATGCCTTGCTGGGGCTGCTCTAGAATGACTACTGCTCCATATGGTATATAAGTATTGTTGGGAGAACACTTTGGAAATCATTTAAATTGCATGTATATACACAACAAAATGATGCCATCCAAATAAAAATTCCTTGCACTTGAATAATACTGAAGGTGATAATAAAGACGCTCCATAGAAAAAACTACATAAGAATATATATAAACAAACATGCACCATCAAAGTAATATAAGAATAATGATGATGCTCCATGTGGTATATAAAAATTTCTCCAAATATACTTTAGAATTTGTTACCATTGCAAGAGCGCATAAGATAGTACAAGATCATGTGCAAGCTTGTAGCTACCAACAAGAATATCCATGATTATGGTATTCAATCTGATGATGCCAATATGTATTTTGCAAAAGAAATTCACCTTTACTGCCCTTAATGGTGATGTGAATAATAAGTCTCTAAAATCCTTACAACTTGTTGTAATATTAGACAATATTTCAATCTATGAGGCCCAACGAAATTAATACTAAACAATGACTTATTCATGGAAAACCCTTAATGCTAGATACATTCAATGCATTATATTGTACAATATCACTACTGAAAAAATATCAAGTGATGAGACCTTCGCTCCTTATTCTTACTGTTGTAAGTGATAATGGTGTAATTTCTAAGCTAAGAGAGAGAGTCGAAGCTCTATTACAACCAAGAAAATCTCATGTTGGTAACTATGTTGAAGAGTAGGTATGTCACTGTAGATTATACTGTGATTCCATTATAGATTCAAGGATATGTTTGCACATAATTCAAGGATCCAAATATTATACTTACTAAGAAAATTCTTTCATTTTTCTAACATTTGATATAGTTCTTCCTTGATGGAAATCTCATGAAAATTCTAGCGCTACTTCCAATGAGAAATTTCTGTTTTTTTAATTCTCAGAAGCCAATGTGTTATATCATGTCAATTGCTTATACTGCAGACAATATTAGTGAATTATTTCTCAATCAAATGTCATCATGTAAACTCAACCAACCATACAGTTTCACTTATGACAATAGGAGGTATGCAAGTCAATGATCAAACTCTCTCTAGTTTTCTAATGTGAAGTGTACGTATCATACTTCAGAATGGTTGTCACTAAAATACTCTTCCCTTTTATTTCATTAATAATGTACCTCAGACTCTAACACACATACTTTTCACTGCTCAAATTTGATCTGCACTATGAAGGTAAGCTTTGACATTAGGACTATGGCACTCAGGGCGAGATCTAGATAGTAGCTCTTATTTTAGACTCCACTCTAGCCATTCAAACATACCTAAGACACTTCAACTGTTTTATCACAATGAGCTTCAGGAAGACATCTTCAATTTGTTTAATGAAATATTAAAAGATAAACCTCAACAAAGCTTTATGGATGACTTTTAGAAATAGGCCTTGAAGATATATCAACATTGACTTGAAGAGGAATGCAATTATATCCAAGAATAAATGTTGCTTCAATAGGAAATATGCTTCTTCAGTGTTGTGCAATGTATCTCATCTTCAGTACTACACAATGTATCTCGTCTTCAGGGCCAACCCGACCTCCATATTCCTCCATTGATATATTTATTACTTGCATTCATCTCTTGGGATTCCAGTAAACTCCACCATCCTGTTGCAACAATCCATCTCCATTATTTCTTGGTTCGACTTCCTTGCCACATGCATGTTTATTCAACTTCCAATGCTTCCAAATGGGTGACCTTTTGACTTGTTCCACATATATCACAATCTATCTTCCTATGTGTATGCTTCTCTAATCCAACCATTTATTTGCAAAAATATGTTGTCCATTTTTTTGTGATCCCACATTTTCAACTCTTCTTTTGTTCTCGTTGCGCTCATAATCTTATGCACATATCCAATCAAGCATCCATCTTGACTTATAGCATTCACCATGTTTAGCTAGGAACCACCATTAGACCAAGAGCCACTTTCCCTAGAATGAGGTGATGTTGTTTCTATGAAATATGCACCCTGGAGGTTACATAAGGATATAGATAATGTGTAATTCTATGAAAAATCAGTTAGTTAATGGTAGGGCAGAATAATTGAAATCTTGGTATGTGAAACCATTTATCTCCGTGCTATCATTGTCCATATAAATCACTGCCATAGAGCCTCCCGATTATTCTTGTAGGTAGAAGCGAAAAGAGGCATCATCATAATAAGCTTGAAGGCTATTCATACTTAAAAGAATAGGAGTGAGAATGCCCATCATATATAAGAAAAATAGTCATGTTCGCAAAACACCACTGATGCTTCAATGCTCAATATAATACATCAACGAATATAAGATAATGGTCCACAATAATTGTTTCGATAATTATATCCATGTATTCTTGCATAACCAATATACTTCCCGATGCATAATAATATCACTACCACAACTGCTACGATATTCCTCCATACGTTATCTCAGGGGAACCTCCAACCATTGCACCATTCTGTACCATTGCACTTTCATTCATTGATACCATAATGCTCCAATGCCAATAACACTGCTCCAACAACAACGTTGCTCCAACAATAACGTTGCTCCAATAATGCATTGATGTATTTTTGCTATACCAATACCATAACGCATACCATAACACTCCGATACCATAACGCTTTGATGCCAATAACATTTCTCCAATAATAACACTTAGAATTCTACATATAAGAAGACTGCTCCAAATACCAATTGATGAATATTTGTAATGATATAATGATAATGAAATTTTTTCTTATTCATCCTTCTTATTTTTTTTGTTTCATGATTAACATTTGTAGTGAGACGCACAATGTGATAATCCTTTGTGGATATTTCCAGTTCCATGGTTCGAAACACAATTTTTGTGATTTTAACCATTCATCGCTTAGTGTGTTGTTGTCCTCTTAGCTTCCACATTCATGGCTAATGTTCCCTCTACCACCATGGCTGCTTGTTTCCTTATCTTCTTCAATCAACTTGTTGTCTATTGTATGATTAATGTGCTTTTGTTCCTTTATAGTTCTCTGCTAGAGGAATTTTCCTTTCCCATCCTGAACTTTTGGTTGTTCATATTCCAAGGAGATCTTCTTTGATAACTTTGATGCATACATTTTATGGGTAGATCTCCCCCTGGGATGTTGATTCTTGTCTAACACTGCCTCGATGACTGTGTTGCTTCCTAGAGAAGCTCCCCCTGAAACTATGATGGATTCATTATGTCATTGAAGTAACAGGCTACTCCTTTTTCTTATTCTTCCTTACTTTATTGGGATTCCTCATAATGTCTGCATTTATTTTTGATTCACAGTTTGGTCAGATTTGATTTGGTTCCATCGTTTGTTGATAGTTCTTTAGTGTATATGGAAGTTTGTAGTATTTGGCATTGTGGCCAAAGTTATTATACTCATAACATCTTGTTTTACCTCGGTACGGTTGAGCTGATGTGTGTCGTTTTGTGACCCTTTTTGAATATTGTTTACATTCAAGAATTTTATGTCCAAATTCATTGGATAAATAACAATAGCCATGGAAATGATTTGTATACCTGGTAAAAGGTTTTCCTTTACATTTTCTTGATTGAGGGAGTATTCTCATTTGTTGCATCTTTTGTTGGTTAAAATTGATTTTCTTTGTCTTGCATTGTGCTACAACATGTCCATGTTTATGGAAAGAAAAACATGTGATATTTTTCACAAGAGAAAAGAAAATCCTTTGAGATCTTCCAAATTTGTTCAATTTATCTCCAGGAACAAATGAGATTTTTGCAAATAACCGTTTCTTCCTCTCATTCTTTGTCTCTTGATGTTGCTGCTTATTTTTGTTTATTTCTTTACAAATCATGTTCTTGCTAGCTTCTACTTTTGTAGGTCCCTTTTTATTTTCTTCATTATCCTCTTTAATTTCTGCCTTTTCTGAGTTCTTCATGGAGGCAACCTCCTCTTCTACCTGCTTACACAACCTGCTATTTTCATCTAGCTGAAAAAATCTTAGGCTCTAGTCTTTCATATTGTGTATATTTCTCTTTTAATTGGTTATTAATCTTCCTACCTAATTTCATTGCTTCTTCAAGCTGTGCCTTCAGGACAACAATTTATTACTTATGCTCATTTTATCTCTCATCACATATTTGCATCAGTTTCTTCAGATCTTTGTTTTCATTCTTCAATTTTCCTATTTCAGTCAAGACACAGTCAAGTTTGGCTTGTTCTTCAACTATATTTTCTTCATGGAAATCATGTCCATTCACACCAACATCGACCTCATTTGACTGGAATTTTTCCTTTTGAAAGAGGTTTTTCTTCTTCTTGTTTATATTATTCTTAACAATGCCGCCACTAGTGTATCCTTCATGCATGAGATGCAATGTATTCTAGATTTCTTTTGCAAAAGTTAAATCCATTACTGTATCAAAATCCTTGTTATGAAGACTGTTATACATTATGCATTTTTCCTTGGCATTCCACTTTCGTTCTTACAAAGAGGGAGAGTATTTGCAGTAACCATCGCATACAAGTTTCCATACCTCAGGTCCATAAGCCATTAAAACCATTTTAACCTTATCTCTCCATTCAGGAAAGATTTTGTACTCAACACGGGTACATTTTGATATTCCATGACTCAACCAAATCTCCTTCAAGCTATTAGGCTTACACCAAAGGAACCGGCTCTGATACCAATTGATGAACCCTTGACTAGACTGAGAGGGGGGGTGAATCAGTTTAGTCCATTCATGGACATTAAAATTCTCTTCATTAAAATAATTAAAAGAACAATTACATGGGAAACTTGATAAATAATAATAATAAAACTGAATATGTGAACACCAAGTAATAAATAGGCTAACTCATCACATAAACACATAATAATAATGCACATGGACACAAGAGATAAGTGGAAACCCATAAGGGATACAAAAATGATTAGTATTGTTGTGATGTAAAGGCAAGCTCCAACTCCCTATTACATCTGATTTTTTGTAGGCTCCAACTTACAGGAGGTTGCTACCTTAAATTTATGCAATCTATAACTTGAAAGGAAGCTCCAAGTCCCATATGTTTTCTGCAGGCTACAATCCACATGAGGCTCCTACCTCAACCAGTTCCAACTGAACATTTATCAAGCTACAACTTGAAAGGAGACCACAATCTCCTCACACAACATGAAAATAATATGATGATCTACCTAGTTATCAACTATGTATTCCTCCATCTTTACTTTTGCCTCTTCTCCCTTCAAATCTGCTTCTCATTAGCTCCATATGTGCATAGTATATCAATTATCTCTCTCACATTCTCCAACTCTCTAACCTCTCAAATGCACACCAAAATGACATCCTTTTTAGAGATAATTTGATGGATGTTTGTATTCTATATTGGAATATGAAGTGAACAGACTTGAATCTTTTCATTCCACACATTCGTTTCCAATATATTCATATCATGAATATTAGAATAAGAAATAGATAATTTATCCAATATAAATTTCAGCCATATGTAATGAATCACAACAATTAAGCTTAATACATCTTTGTATTTTCCTTGGAGTCTTGCCTTTGCCTTAGAGACTTGCCTTTGCATCACATCAATTTAGCTCAATCAATAAATTCACATTATTACAATTTATTCAATGTAGACCTTTTTTCTTCTTTTCCTTGTTGTACGTTTATACCTTCGTTGATCCCTATGTTTTGTTAACACATATTCTAATTGTGTTTCCAATGTTCTGTTTCAAAACTATGTAGCATAAACACTGCTTCAGAAATACAATATCACACATTTAGACAACATTTTCAGTCCCTAGTTCCACTGAGTATGTCACAAAGATGTATGGTTACCACAGTTTGCACCAAGTGTTAGATTTTCTAAAGGAATGCTACTAGTAAATTTAAACAAAATTTAGCACTGGTACCGAGTACCTTATTTCCCATTCTCCGATAACATGAATATCCGCATAACCCCAGCCTCGTTATGAAATTTGAATTTAGTTCTGGAATATACCGTGTCTGTTCACAAATCGCACATCGGCCCAAGGCTTCTAACTTCTACTAAGGCGATTTGCAATTGTGTGTATGGGTCTCACCAACTTATGTTGCACCATCGCAATTTCTCCATCACACTTGCTCATATTATAATGTTGTCACTACTTGCAAAATTGCGACTTACAATTTTATGATTTGTGGATTCGGGTCCCACTGGGCATGCCACATCATCTGCGCCATGTCACCTATTTCCATGTCATATGTGCCACATCATCTATTGACACGTCATATGTGCCACATCATTTGTCGCCACATAATCTACGCCACATCATCTATTACCACATCATCTATGCCATGTCATCTATTGCCACATCATCTGCGAACCGTTATCTAGCTCCACGTCATCTGCACCACGTCATCTCTCACATTTCGCTATAAAATTTTGCCATAGCACATACTAAAATATCAACTTTGTTACCGATTTGTGATTTTTCAATTCCGCGATTTTGCGATTCTGCAATTTTCGATTTTGCGATTTTGCGATTCCGCGATTTGTGATTCTGCAATTCTGCAATTTTGTGGTTTCCTTTCCTACAACTATTTGCGATTTGTGATTTTCTCACAAGTCTACACAAAGTGAATCGGAATTCATAATCTATTCATTGGTAATCTTCCACTGCTCCCATGCAACCACTAACGTTTCTCCAAAGCCAATGATAACGCTAATGTTTTTTCCTTTTCTTCTTTGCTGATCTTGATCTGCTCCTTTTCCATCAATGATAATATTTCCAACAACAACCCCTCACACCAGTTGAACATCAATGGTGCCAATAAATCCACCACATACTTGAACTGCTATTTCGTTGCCTCATGCAACGCCTGGGCTACTGCCACTCTGGTGATACAATGCAGTATCGTGCACAGGGGGTGTTGGAAATGTTGTCATTGATGGAAAAGGAGATGGCAAAGGAGACAACATAGAAGCAGAGAGATAGCAAAAGAAGACTGTTGGAAATGTTGACAAGGAGAACATTAGACATGAAGAAAGGCAAAGAGAGCAAGAGAGGAAACAAAGATGTAGAGAAGTAGCAGAGAGGCAAAATAGATCTGAAGAGGATGCAGAGGGTCGAGCAGCTGCAAAGCAGGGCAATTTGAAGTAGCCCAGGTTGCAGAATATGTAGAATACAAAGAAACAGAGCATACAGAGAAACAGAGAAATGGTAGCAGAGATATGTCACATTTTCCCTGCACTGACATGCACTACCTGTGCACTATCATGCACAGCAATCGAATACAGAGAAATGGAACCCTGAGAAATGGAACTCTGGTTTGGAGCTGAACTATGGTTTAAATGAACTCAAACAAGATCATATATTGGCGTTTGTTTTTTATTAAAGCCCAGGGTTATATATTTGGATGAATATTCGTGTGTGGTGGCATTAAATAGTGTGAAGGTTTCAATAAGATTATGGACAAAAACACCCAAAATATACCAAAAATAAGGATGAAATCATGTTGAAACAGGGGTGAAAATATATAAAGTGCGAAGTCAAAGGCGGAGGCGGAAACAAGAGCGATACGGAACCATGAAGAAATGTAACGGAACCAGAAGTCAGTGGAATAGTGATGAAATGTATAAAGGTTAACAAAGAACAAAGGTTAAAAAATAACAAAGGTAGAATTCAATTGAAATATATGAAAGAAAAGAAAGCGAAACCTTGACCAAGAATTAATGGAACCGTGAAGGTGAACAGTAAAACCGGTGTTCAAAAACCAGTGGGTTCACACGATCAAAGGGGCGGTAAGTGGATTTCACTTTTTGAACGCGATATATGTCTCTAGCTGACACGTGGAGAACGTTGGTATTGGCAAACTAGTTACATCGCATTAGTTTGGAGCATTAAAGCTCGAAACAAAAACCAACGCGATATTCATCATATGCCGTCGGATATTGATTGTGAACGCGATAAGCCTACAACCATAGGATGAGAAGGGGAGTTAAGCGCTGGGGCCCAGTCCATCACGCAAATTTTGAATACTAAACCTCGTGCAAGTGTGTAACACGATATTCAATTGTGTCTATTTGATCGAGGTTTGGAGTGAAAAAATTTATGGACCGTTCGATCCATCTGGCAATTAGTTGAGGTAAGGCACTGGGGCCCAGTTGATCTTTCACGTTATGTTTGGTTATTAAAAATGGTAAGTCACTGTTGAATGGTCTCTCTCTCTCTCTCTCTCTCTCTCTCTCTCTCTCTCTATATATATATATATATATATAAGTGACTGCGGCTCGAAGATTTCGTTTAATACAAATGCTGGTGAATGTTTTTTATCAAAGCCTATGGTAAGGTATTTAAACTTTGAGTTGGGTCATAACACATGTAATGTTTATTGGGCCAAATGGAGGCAAACCCCATGTAAAGGAATGTAAGATGTGGGTGAGTAAAGTAATGTGCTTGGATATTATTGCATGAGGAAAGGTGCGATTATATTGGGTTATGACAAAGTCCTTGGTGAATGTTTAATACATAGTGAATAGCCTGTGGGGCTCGATACATATACATATGGCTGCATAATCATGTATTCAAGGTAAAGATCATTGAGATATGCTATGGGCTTTATCATATGGTTTTGACCACAGAAGGAAAAGTAAAGGTCCGCTTGCATAATCTGATGTTACTCTGGGTTTATATGATTTATTCAAATATTAATTCGAATATGCATGCAATAGTCCTAATATGGTTTTAACCATAGGCTTAAAGCATAAAATAAATTAAAGCTTCCACATAGAAGAATTAAAGTCTGGGTTTAAATTGTAAAACCGAGTATATGCCGTGACTTATATAATGTTTTGGTCGGAATAATCGAATATTGATTCTACATATTATGAGTTGGGTTTTGACTATGGTTTTAACCATAGGTGTGAGGATAAAAAGAGAAAAAGCCTCCGCTAATATAATTGGCTGTATGGCTAAAGAACTCATAGTGAACAGTGAACTGATTTATAAAATAACTTCCGTAATAAACAAAAATTGCCTAGATCAGAGAATGTAACGGGGTTAAATGATTTTGATAACCAGCAGATGTAAAAAGAAAAGCTTTTACACACATTTTTTTTTAATTATCAGTCCAAGACAAATGAATGAAGAGGTAGTTATTTATACAATGATAATTTGAGAGTTATTGGGGAGCGAAACTTGTGAAACAGGTATATATATACAGAAGAAACACAGTTGAAGTGGAGAGTATCCAGAAACTAATAAAGACACAGGGCATTTTACAGACATGACAACGCAGGAGAATATGCAGAACAGTTACACTACAGCAGTAGAAAAGACAAACTCACAAAGAGCCAAAAGCTAAATGGATTGAACTGAAATTTTATTATAACTGAAAATGTATATGTTTCAATTGTTTTTATTGTTTGTGATGCATTGGCAAGTCTTCGAAGGAAAACAAAAATCCCACTGTAATATTGAAATTTGTACATGTTGTTATATTTCTTCTAAATGAGTTGGACAAAGGAATGAGAAGGCAGAAGCCAAAGAGTCATGGTTGTTCACTCCAAATTCCCCGTGGAATACAAATAGTCATGAGGTGAACTCTACAAATAATATCCAATTGATATGCATAGTGAGGTTAGAGAATGAAGAATTGAAGCAGAGAAAATAAGAAGAAGGTGGAGATGCTATGAAGAGTCAGAGATGATATAAGACATATATGAAGACTGGAGGATAGCAGTAAAGAAGGTACAGAATAGAGCTGATATTCAAGGTAAATCAGCAAGTGTTTTCTTTTGATAGATTGAGGAAGTTGGAGCTTCCCTACCAAGTTGTAGCTTGATAGATGTCAGTTGTAGCTGACTGAGGTTGGAGCCTCTTGTAGGTTGGTGCCTGCAGAAAATTGATGGGAGTTGGAGCTTCTTTGCAAGTTGTAGCTTGCAGAATTGAGGTTGGAGCCTCTTGTAGGTTGGTGCCTATATAAAATCAGTGGTGAGAGGGAGTTGGAGCTTTCCTTTGCATCACAACAATAATAATATGTGGGTTTCTCCCTTTATGGGTTTCCACTTATATCTATTGTCTCTGTGTGTGATGTTTATGTGTTGATATGGTTTATTCAGTCTGCTGAATACTTGCTGCTCTCATAATAAGTCTACTGTCACATTATCTTTAGACTTGCTGCTCACATATTAAGATTGTTCACATATAAAGCTGATCATGAAATTAAGTTGTAAATGAGCTTAATGAAAAGTATTAAAAATTCATGAATGTGTTAAACTGATTCACCACCCCCCCCTCTCAATTTAAATAAGGGTTCAACAATTGGTATCAAAGCAGGTTCCTTTTGTATCAGTTTAACAACTGAAAGGAGATCCTAGGTCCCCAGGATGGCTAGTTAAGAAGGAAGCTCAACCAATAAAGCCCCTTTTTTCACTGGTGCTAATTATGCCTTCTAGAAAATTAGAATGAGAGCATACATAATGTCTCTAGGAATAGAATTTTGGGCTGCTGTGGAATATGGATATGCCCCAAAGGCAATTGACTTAGAGAAAGAAGCTAAACAAGACTTTGTAGCTAATGCAAAGGCCATGAATGCAATATTAAATGGACTATGTGAGGTAGAATTTATCAAAGTAATGCACAGCAAGACTACCAAAGAAATGTGGGATACACTAGAGAACATCCATGAGGAAGACAAAAAGGTGAAGACAACCAAAATTCAGGTCTATAGAGCCTAGTTTGAAAATTTAAAAATGAATGATGATGAAGACATTGCCAGCTTCTTTTTAAGGGTTGCAGAAATTGTGAATAACATGAAAGCTCTAGGAGAAACCATAAAAGAAGCTGTAATTGTTCAAAATATTTTGAGATCTCTTCCATCCAGCTTTAACCCCAAGGTTTCTGCCATAGAAGAAACAGCTGATTGGGAAACCTTGACCATGAACCAGTTATTGGGAAATCTAACAGCCTATGAGATGACACTGCCACAGAGGAAGTCAAATTTGAGGGAGGCAACCTTTAAGACAGAGAAGAAGAAAGAAGAAAAGGAAGATATATGCTCTTACTCTGATGAAGAAGAGACCAAATTTGTCAGGAAATTGGATAAAGGCTCAGGTAAATATAAAGGTAAACTTCCATTTAAATGCTTTAACTATGGAAGAGTTGGACACTATGTTGCTAAGTGTCCTCATAAGAAAACAAGGAATCAGAGTCAAGAATCAGAGAAGACTATATCAAAGAACTGGCAGAAAGGAAATAAATTCAATAGAAAATATTTCTATGCTCAACAAGATAGCAGTGCATCTGAAGACTCAGATGAACCCTCAAGTGAAGAAGGAACCTCTGAATTTATATTGATGGCCATAGAGGAGCTTGAAGGACTCCTTCTAGAAGATGAGGAAGAAGCTGAATTTGATCTTGAGGGGGAGCTAAGAAGTGCCCTGGAGGAAATTGACAGACTCAAACTAAAGTGCAGAAAATAGAAAGACATTCTCCTCAAATATGTAAGAGAAGAACAAAATTCAGAAGTCCTCATTCAGTTGAAAGTAGAGCTTGAAGAAGCCAAGAAGGTAGAAGACATTTTACTTAAGAAAATTAAGGATAAAATTCAGGAACAAGAGAAATTGGAAGAAGAAGTAGTATGCTTGAGGAAGAAATTAGAAAACGCCCAAAGGAAAGTGTCAATAAATTCTTCTCAAATGACAAGCTCTAGTAAGTTGAATGAAATTCTAGATGCTCAAAGATCTCCTCTGATAAAAACTGGGATAGGCTATGAAGGAGAATCAAGTAAAGGCAAAGAAAAGAAAAACAAAAATATCATTTTTGTAAAAGCAGATAAGGATGATAAAGCAGCTCAGATGATTCCTCCAGAAAAAGAAACCTGCAATGAAGTAGACAGAAACCAGAAGGAACCTCTAATGACAAAGAATGAAATAAATAAACAGTCAACAGAAAAAGGCTCATATACTCCTGAGTATGTCAAATTTGGAAGCCATCAAAGGAGATTCTTCCCTCCAATGAAAAACGCCACCTGTTATGCCTGCCACAAGCTGGGACATATTGCTGCTTACTGTCATACAAGGAGAATTAATTCAAACCAACAAAGGATGCAAACAGTGAAAAGATTATCTCAAACAAACAAATGGAGAAGACAACCTTTCATCAGGTATGCAAATTGTTTTTATGGATACTGTTTTTACTGTAAGGAATTTGGCCATAAAATCATAGAATGCAGAAAATATGGACAAAGACTGATGTTCAAAACCTCAAGGAGGTTTATGAATCATGGAGAGTTTACTCATACTCATAATTTTGCTAAAAATATGATCAAATGCTGCGTATGCAATAAAATTGGACATATGCCTTCCAAATGTCCTCTCAGAGAATGTGGTTCATCATCTCAGAAAATGTACCAAACAAAAGGATGCATGCAGTGGAAAAAGAAGGTGAATAAATGTGACCTGGCTCTAATAGCTCAAGACCTGAAAAGCCAATGGTATTTGGACAGTGGTTGCTCAAAGCATATGACTGGAGATAGAAGCAAGTTTATAACCTTTGATGAAAAGAAATCTGGAAATGTTACTTTTGGCAATGATAAAGCAGGGAAAATCAAAGGAAAAGGCTCAGTCAGTCTAGATAATGGCAAAGGAAAGACCCAAGATGTACTATTTGTAGATGGGCTAAAAGAAAATCTGCTGAGTGTCAGTCAAATGTGTGATAAAGGCTGTGAAGTTCTTTTTAGAGCACAAGACTGTGAAGTCAGATCAAGCACCACAGGGAAGACTCTGATCAAAGGTGTTCGAACAGAGAGTAATGTCTACATAGTGAAAGAAGAGAATGAAGCATGCCACCTTAGCAAACTTGAGGAGTCATGGTTATGGCATAGAAGATTGGGACATCTTAACTTCGACCATATCATCAGTCCGAGCAAGAAGAAAGAAGTCAGAGATATGCCAACAATAAAGAAGCCTTCAAATACCATATGTAAATCTTTCCAATTGGGCAAATAGACCCGCACATCCTTTAAGACCAAAGATGAGCTATCAACAAGCAGGCCACTTCAGCTTGTACACATGGACCTGTGTGGACCTTCAAGAAATAAAACAGCAAGTGGAGAGTCCTATTTCATGCTGATAATAGATGATTTCTCCAGAATGACATGGATTGCATTTCTCAAATATAAATCATAAGCTCTTGAGAAATTCAAGATATTCAAGGCATTGGCAGAAAATCAAACAGGATGCAAGCTAAAGTGCATCAGATTAGACAGAGGAGGTGAATTCATAGACTATGATTTTGCAGACCTATGCAATGAGCATGGAATAAAGCAACAATTTACAATTGTAGGTACACCTCAACAGAATGGAGTGGCAGAGAGACAAAACAAGTCTGTACAATAGATTGCCAGAGTTATGATGCAAGAAAGTAGCATTCCCCAAACCTTTTGGGTAGAAGCAGTACACACAACTGTACATATTATTAACAAATCTCATTTAAGATCAAACAGTGACAAGACTCCGTATGAACTATGGCATGGTAAACCTACATCAATCAAGCACTTTAGAGTCTTTGGAAGCAAGTGCTTCATAAAAAATAATGATGAGAATCTGGGAAAGTTTGATGCAAGAGCAGATGAAGGAATATTCTTAGGATATGCATCCAAGAGTAAGGGTTACAGGTGCTACAACAAAACACTTCGAAAAATTGTGGAAAGCATTGATGTAAGATTTGATGAAGAGCTACCACACAAGACAAAAAGTACAGGTTGCAACAATCCTCCAGAAGAACATGAAGAAGAGAATCAAGATGATGATGAACTAAGTAAGACAACAAAAGATACTGAGTTAGACTCAAAAGGTCCCTCAAGATACACTCAAAAGAACCATCCAGAAGAACAAATAATTGGGGACAAGAGTGTAGGAGTCCAGACAAGGAGACAGCTAGCTGAACAGACAGAAGAAGTATACCTAGCCATGTTATCTCAAATAGAGCCAAAGAAGTTTGAATAAGCCTGCAAAGACAAATATTGGGTGAATGCCATGAATGAAGAATTGGACCAAATTGAGAAGAAAATACCTGGGAATTAGTTCCAAGACCCACTGAGAAAAATGTCATAGGCTCAAAATGGGTATTCAAGAATAAGATGAATGAACAAGGACAAGTAATCATAAATAAAGCCAGACTTGTATTCAAGGGATATTCACAAATTGAAGGTCTTGATTATGATGAAAAATTTTCCCCTGTAGCCAGAATGGAAGCTATCAGAACGTTTTTGGCCTTTGCATGCTACCATGACTTCAAGGTATAAATGGATGTGAAATCTGCCTTCCTGAATGGAGATCTATAAGAAGAAGTCTACATGGAACAACCTAAAGGATTCTCCTTAACAGACAAACAAGAATATGTATGCAGATTAAAGAAAGCCCTATATGGGCTGAAACAAGCTCCTCGTGCATGGTATTCAAGGCTGGACAAGTACTTGCAAAAACAAGGCTTTAAGAGAGGAGGAGTAGACAGCAATTTGTACATAAAGGCCAATGAAAATGAAGTCCTGATTGTATTAGTGTAAGTATATGACATCATGTTTGGAAGCAATAAAGATGAGTTAGCAAAAGGACTTGCTGAAGAGATGAAATCAGAGTTTTAGATGTCTATGATTGGAGAGCTCACCTTCTACTTAGGACTTCAAATCCAACAAAAGAACACAAGCACATTCATTTCACAAGAAAAATACTTAAGAGAAATGTTGAAAAGGTTCAAAATGGAAGACTGCAAACCTGTGTCAACTCCCATGATCACTGGATGCAAGCTATGTGTTGATGATGGATCTACAGATATGGATCAAAGACTCTACAGATCCATGATAGGAATTCTGTTGTACCTAACAACTTCTAGACCAGATATTATGTTGGCAGTAGGACTTGTGGCAAGATATCAAGCAGCACCAAAACAAAACCACTTACTAGCAGTCAAAAGAATATTCAGATATCTACAAGGAACTGCACATTATGGGCTATGGTATCCAAAAGGCAACAGCTTCACTTTGACAGAATATACAGATGCAGATTGGGCTAGCTATGTGGATGACAAGAAAAGCACAAGTGGAGGTGCATTCTATTTGGGGAAAAGTCTGGTGGCATGGCTAAGCAAGAAACAAACATCTATCTCTCTAGCTACAGTAGAAGCATAATACATAGCAGCAACAACATGTTGCACACAAGTCATGTGGATGAAACAAACCCTCCAAGACATGAAGGTAAGAATTGATGAACCTATTTCTATCAAATGTGACAATACAAGTGCAATAAGTATATCAAAAAATCCTGTACTTCATTCAAAAACTAAACACATCCCAATCAAGTACCATTTCCTCAGAGAACAAGTAGCACAGAAAGTAGTGAAGTTGGAATATATGCCAACAAAAGAACAAACAACAGATATATTCACAAAACCTCTTGCTAGAGAACCTTTCGAATATCTGAGAGACAAACTAGTGTCTCTAGATGTTTCTCTCTGACATGAAAAGAAAGCATCATTCCAGGGGAGATCAGACAAGAAAACATCATTCCAGGGGGAGATCAGTCACCAAATATTGTCACAAAAGAACCAGAGCAAGTGAACACAGCATGGAATAGGTCCTCAAGATTAGAATATTATGGACAAGATTTGGAAAGCACACTAGGAAATGTGCAACCCTTTTCCATTGATGTCAAAGGGGGAGGAAAAGCAAGCAACGGAATAAAGGGCCTTCTAAAAGGCAAGCAGAGGAAGTGTATTGCCATCAATGCCAAAGGGGGAGACTGTTGGAAATGTTGTCATTGATGGCAAAGGAGACAACATAGAAGCAGAGAGATAGCAAAAGAAGACTGTTGGAAATGTTGACAAGGAGAACATTAGACATGAAGAAAGGCAAAGAGAGCAAAAGAGGAAACACAGATGTAGAGAAGTAGCGGAGAGGCAGCAGAAATCTGAAGAGAATGCAGAGGGTCGAGCAGCTGCAAAGCAGGGCCATTTGAAGCAGCCCAGGCTACAGAATACGCAGAAAACAGAGCGTACAAAGAAACAGAGAAATGGTAGCAGAGATCTGTCACATTTGTCCTGAACTGACATGCACTACCTATGCACTGTCATGCATAGTAATCGAATACAGAGAAACGGAACCCTAAGAAATGGAACTCTGGTTTGGAGCTGAACTATGGTTTAAATGAACTCAAACAAGATTATATATTGGCGTTTGTTTTTTATTAAAGCCCAGGGTTATATATTTGGATGAATATTCGTGTGTGGTGGCGTTAAATAGTGTGAAGGTTTCAATAATATTACAAACAAAAATGCCCAAAATATACCAAAAATAAGGATGAAATCATGTTGAAACAGGGGTGAACATATATAAAGTGCGAAGTCAAAGGCGGAGGCAGAACCAAGAGCGAGACGGAACCATGAAGAAAGGTAACGGAACTAGAAGTCAGTGGAACAGTGATGAAATATACAAAGGTTAATAAAGAACAAAGGTTAACAAATAACAAAGGAGGAATTCAATTGAAATATACAAAAGAAAAGAAAGCGGAACCTTGACCAAGCATTAAGAGGAACCGTGAAGGTGAACAGTAAAACCGGTATTCAAAAACCAGTGGGTTCGGGTGATCAAAGGGGTAGTAAGTGGATTTCACTTTTTGAATGCGATATATGTCGCTAGCTGACACATGGAGAAGGTTGGTATTGGTAAACCACTTACATTGTGTTAGTTTGGAGCATTAAAGCTCGAAACAAAAACCAACGCGATATTCATCATATGTTGTCGGATATTGCTTGTGAACGCGATATGCTTACAACCGTAGGATGAGAAGGGGAGTTAAGCGCTGGGGCCCAGTCCATCGTGCAACTTTTGAATATTAACCCTCGTGCAAGTGTGTAACACGATATTCAATTGTGTCTGTTCGATCGAGGTTTGGAGAGCAACAATTTATGGACCATTCGATCTGTCCGGCGATTAGTTGAGGTAAGGCACTGGGGCCTAGTTGATCTTTCACGTTATGTTTGGTTATTAACAATGGTAAGTCACTGTTGAATGGTCAATCTATATATATATATATATATATATATATATATATATATATATAAGTGACTGCGGCCCGAAGATTTCGTTTAATACAAATGCTGGTGAATGTTTTTTATCAAAGCCTATGGTAAGTTCTTTAACCTTTGAGTTGGGTCATAATACATTTAATGTTTATTGGGCCAAATGGAGGCGGACCCCATGTAAAGGAATGTAAGATGTGGGTGAGTAAAGTAATGTGCTTGGATATTATTGCATGAGGAAAGGTGCGATTATATTGGGTTATGAAAAAGTCCTTGGTTAATGTTTAATACATGGTGAATAGTCTGTGGGGCCCGATACATATACATATGGCTGCATAATCATGTATTCAAGGTAAATATCATTGAGATACGCTATGGGCTTTATCATATGGTTTTGATCATAGAAGGAAAAGTAAAGGTTCGCTTGCATAATCTGTTGTTACTCTGGGTTTATATTATTTATTCAAATATTAATGCGAATATGCATGCAATGGTCCTAATATGGTTTTAATCAGAGGCTTAAAGTAGAAAAGAAATTAAAGCTTCCGCATTGAAGAATTAAAGTATGGGTTTAAATTGTGAAACCGAGTATATGCCGTGACTTATATAAATTTTTGGTCGAAATATTCGAATATTGATTCGACATATTATGAGTTGGGTTTTGACTATGGTTTTAACCATAGCTGTGAGGATAAAAAGAGAAAAATCCTCCGCTAATATAATTGACTGTATGGCTGTAGAACTCACAATGAACAGTGAATTGATTTATAAAATAAATTCTGCAATAAACAAAAATTGCCCAGATCAGAGAATGTAACGGGGTTAAATGATTTTGATAACCAGCAGATGTAAAAAGAAAAGCTTTCGCACACATTTTTTTTTAATTATCAGTCCAAGACAAATGAATGAAGAGGCATTTATTTATACAATGAGAATTTGAGAGTTATCGGTGAGCAAAACTTGTGAAACAGGCATATATATACAGAAGAAACACAATTGAAGTTGAGAGTATGCAGAAACTAATAAAGACACAGGGAATTTTACAGACATGAAAACGCAAGAGAATATGCAGAACAGTTACACTATAGCAGCAGAAAAGACAAACTCACAAAGAGACAAAAGCTGAATGGATTGAACTGAAATTATTATTGTAACTGAAAATGTAAATGTTTTAATTGTTTTTATTGTTTGTGATGCATTGGCAAGTCTCCGGAGGAAAAGAAAAATCCCACCGTAATATTGAAATTTGTACATATCGTTATATTTCTTCAAAATGAGTTGGACAAAGGAATGAGAAGGCAGAAGCCAAAGATTCATGGCTGTTCACTCCAAATTCCCTGTGGAATACAAACAGTCATGAGGTGAACTCTACAAATAATATCCAATTGATATGGATAGTGAGGTTAGAGAATGAAGAATTGAAGCAGAGAAAATAAGAAGAAGGTGGAGATGATGTGAAGAGTCAAAGATGATATAAGATATATATGAAGACTGGAGGACAACAGTAAAGAAGGTACAGAACAGAGCTGATATTCAAGGTAAATCAGCAAGTGTTTTCTTTTGATATATTGAGGAAGTTGAAGCTTCCCTATCAAGTTGTAGCTTGATAGATGTCAGTTGTAGCTGACTGAGGTTGGAGCCTCCTGTAGGTTGGTGCCTGCAGAAAATTGATGAGAGTTGGAGCTTCCTTGCAAGTTGTAGCTTGTAGAATTGAGGTTGGAGCCTTCTGTAGGTTGGTGCCTACAAAAAATTAGTGGTGAGAGGGAGTTGGAGCTTGCCTTTGCATCACAACAATAATAATATGTGGTTTTCTCCCTTTATGGGTTTCCACTTATATCTACTATCTCTGTGTGTGATGTTTATATGTTGATATGGTTTATTCAGTCTACTGAATACTTGCTGCTCTCATAATAAGTCTGTTGTCACATTATCTTTAGACTTGCTGCTCACATATGAAGATTGTTCACATATAAAGTTGATCATGAAATTAAGTTGTAAATGAGCTTAATGAAAAGTATTAAAAATTCATGAATGTGTTAAACTGATTCACCCCCCCCTCCTCTTAGTTTAAATAAGGGTTCAACAGGGGGAGCACTCTGATGGAAGATATGTCTACCTTCCCACTCTCTATCTTCTATGCGCTGGGATAGTATATCTGGATGAGCATGCTTGTGCTCTCACCCCCTGCGCGAGCCCTGGAGAGTTGGATCCTCTCTCCTCGCTTGGATAATCTGGTGATAAAATAGATGTCCATGACATATAACTCATGTTCTTGGTCCCTGATGATGAACAACTATCAGTCCACATCCCAGATACTGATCAAGTATTGGAGAAGTTGTAGTTGAGCTCTCAATATGAATGTTTGAAAAAAATTTAAAAAATCCACAATTTTGCAAAGCATTGACACAATCTTGGTCCTGCAAGGCTTGGTGGTCTTCGAACTCATGGCCTCGTTCTTTCCAATCGAACGACATCTTCTCTGAAAGCACTTGCAAAAAATTTCCAATTGTTATTTTAGGAGTATTCATGGAAATTTTTTTAGAAATGAATGCTGGAGTTGGGATATTTTCTCAATTTAAAATCTTCCCCTTAGCCAACATGTCTTTTCAAAATGATTCGGCGCTAGTGGTGCGTTGCCCTAACGGGCTGAGCGCGACCTTGATAGCTCGAAATCATGCTGGTCAGAGGATATTTTAAACTTGAAAATATCTTCCCTAAACTCCCTAATTCTGAAAAATAAATTCTAAATGAACATGATGAAAATGAAAAGGAGGTTCAGAGCTCTTACCTGGTGGAGAATCGACGAATGGTGTCCTAGATCGGCATCACTTTTGATTTGAAATTCGAAGGGAAAATGGACAAAATTCTCTTCTAAAAATGGAAATGTGAAAATGATTTTGTTTTTTGGTATATTTATATATTTTTGAATTTTTTTTTCCAATATTTTAATAATTTTCCTCGATATCCGTGATGTTTTCTGTTTATGTGTAGTACAATACTTTCACACTAATGATGATCATTTTTGATGCAAATGAGTTGAATTTTATCTCTTTTTTGGCCTCGTTAAATGTTTACGAAAAAGGAACCCCCCTGGAGTCAACTTTCAGCGCTTTTCTAACTCTCGAAAAATAAAAATATTACCGAGTATTTGTTATTTCAAACTCGTTAAAGTGAATGAATTGATGTAATATCAGTATATGTTGTTATCACCAAAATAGGACCCTGATAGGCTGCTGGTTAGGCTACCTCAGTGTAACTATTTCAAACCAATCTTTTAGCTGAGGCTTAGGCTTCTCAGCCTGAGAGGTCTCTCTTAAGAATTTATGATATTGATTAATGATAATATAGATGGCTACCTCTATCTTGGTTTTGTGTGTTTATAGGTTGAAAGATGAAGGCTTGCTACCATTGGGCAATGGAGTCAACAAGTCAGTAGATTCAGTGGCAAGGTTTCTGGACATGGAAGATGAGGTAAATGGAGTTTTTAAACAAAGATAATTCACTCAAGAACATAGGTCAACACAGTAATTCCATTACTAAATTATGAAGTAAGAGCATAGGGTTATGAATTCTGAGTAATAGCAATGGAATCTTCTGCTAATGGTTTAAAGGTAATTTACTCACAAAATGCAGAAAAACACAATCATCTCATTACTAAAGGAAGTCAGAGCACATGGTTGTGAATTATAAGTAATAGAAAATGATATCTATTGCTAAACACAATAATTCCATTACTAAAGGAAGTCATAGCACATGATTGTGAATTATGAGTAATAGCAATGAAATTTACTGCTAGGGTTTCAAAGGTAGTTTACTCACAAGATACAGGAAAAACATAGTCATCCCATTACTAAAGGAAGTCAAAGCACATGATTGTGAATTATAAGTAATACTAATAATATCTACTGCAAGTAATTAAAAGTAACATATAGATCGAGAAAACATTAAACCCTATGAGAAACTCAGATCTGTTCAGAAAAAACCTCTCTGTATTACTGGTTATATTCCATAACATCAAACAGGAGCTGGGCCAAAAAGTCTCCAACCTCCTGCTAATTCGACCTCTTGATTCATATATATATTTTACAATATTGGATTCTATGATCCATCATCAAGAGAATTCGAATTTCTATGATTGACACCTCTTCTACTCTTAAAACATACTCTTAATTACATTGACAACTAACTGTCTCTTCTATGAGTCCTAATAAAAATATGAGTGAAACTCCTAAAACATGTTTCAAAAACCTTATATAAGACTTAAATACTTCCTTTGACAGCTACAACCTCATGAGGTCGAATTTGGTGATGCCTCTAGCCTTGTTATGAAATCTTGCTAACTCATGTCTTATCTGCCCTAAAAACCAGGAAACCTGTTTTATGCAATTATGCCTTTACCTTCGTTGATGATCTTAAAACCATTTTGCTGGAAATTTCCACTTCTTGAGATAAGTTTCATGTGTTGTTACATCCATGGAACCATACCTTCCACCTGTAAAGAAACCAAGCCTCTGAAAAAGTAAAAGGAGAGATGGTATGGCTGCGCTACGAAATGAGCAGTTGTTTTCGTAGCGCAGAATTTGTATCTTTGTAACCTCTCTAAATGATTGAATTTCTTTTGCTTTAAGACTTGGAGTTTCATTTCTGAACCCTTTCCAACCACCAGCAGCAACCAAATTCATAAACGAAGTTTTTTTACCCTTTGAAACCCTTATAAAATGTTCAAAAATGCACCTACAGCAGTTTCGCAGCGCGCTACGAAACTGTTGTGTATATCCTTTTTACAGTCTTTTCATAATCGTCAGATATTAAGAGTAATTACAGCCCTTTAATGATTTTATTGATGCTAATAAACCTTAACAATCAACACAAGTTTACTTTTCAATGTTTTCAAAAAGTGGTGTCCTTCCCAAAACAAAACTGTATTAGGGATTTGTCACTTACTGCCCTGTTTTTATCTGAAAAATAGGTGTTGATACATAGCTTTTATCTTCTCACCCATAAAGTATTTTGCAAAACTGAAGGAGGCTTTTGGAAGAAATGATGTCTTGAACAAAAACATATCTTTTTTTTTTGAAATACGTCTCCTACTGCCAATAAATTGTCTTTGAACAACCTGTATAAAAATGGAAAATCCTGATTTCTGAAAATATGTCTTCAAAGAAAACCTTGTATCTCCCAACTGGTAACACTTGTGAGAAACGTGAGATAGGTTATTGTAGATGGGGATTTTATAAAGAGAAACCTCCTTCATAATTCGAAAATACTTTTTCTTGTGGCCAGAAACTGATCATGAAGTTGACTACTAAAAACAGAAAACAAAGTTTTTCTCTAAATGAGTTTCAACAATTTCGTAGCGCAAGTTGAGTGATCAATTTCTCCCACCTCATAATTAATTTGAAGAAAATGAAAGAGGTTTTTGTAGTTCAGTATGCTAGGAAGAAAAAAATCTTTTATTTTTCAAAAATGTGTTTTCAGTTGCTCATAAACCCTCTAGAAAAAGACTACTAAAAGAAAAAAATAGGGGTTTTTGTTGAAAAAGGCTTTTTCAGCCATTTTGTAGCGCGCTACGAAAACAATAGCTTTTCGTAGCGAAAAATAGGTTTTTTACACTGTCTACGGTACGAAAACATGGTTTCGTGGGTAATTCCAAAAATTCTTCAAAATGGTTAAAAATTTGACTTTCTAAACATGGTATGAGACACTCAAGGTATGAAATAAGGTTGTTGGACTTTATTTTGTAAATGAAAATGAGACTCTAACCCTATCACTTAACCCCTAAAAAATTAAAATGACTCAAGACCTACTTGAAAACATGACCAAAAGAAGATTTTACACAATGAAGCTTTGAAAATTTAGGGTGTGATAACATACGTTTACCCCTTTTTCTAGCCGAGGTTCACTATTTACGAAAAATGAATACCTTGATCGAACATGGTCAAGAGGTTTTCTCGGATATATTTTTCTACATTTTTGGATTCGAGAGATGAATTACGAAAAGGGACATGGTGGAGTTTTCTTTTTGTTTCTTTTCAAACTCCCTAAACATGAAAAGTTACCGAGTTTACCTTTCATTGGACTCATTAAATATTAAACAACGAAAGACTTGTCACCATGACGAGGCCAAGTTCCTCCTTCCTAGGGCTCGTTAAAATAACTAGGATGGATTCATTTGAAGAATGAACTTACATGCTCAGCATATGCTATCCTCATAGATCTTTTCCTGATGATGAACCCCGTTGGCTGGGTTCGAAACGTTGAAATCAACAAGAATGGATGCGATTAAACCGGAAAACTTCTCTACACAAGATACTCATCGCAAAAGCCTCAAATCTATCCCCTTCATGCTGGCTATATAAAAAAAATGTACTCATTAGCAATAATGGGGGAAAATTTAAAGTGAAAATCCTATGTGTATTTTGGTCAGCTTGTCTCTCTTGAACATGACACTCATCTACAATTTGTGTCGGGTTGGGGACATCCTACATTGTTCACTTTGCTTCCATGGGTTTGAGAAATCCATTTTCCTCTTATCTTATTACTAATTTTGTCAACATGACCTTTGATCCTATTTGAGTCAAATGCTGCCACACTCCAGAGTTGTGTTGCCAATATGTTCAAGAGAAGTCATTTTTGTCAAACACCTTTTGCATATCTGACCTCCTCTGATACAATCACGAATCACTCATATCATCTTAAGATATATACTATTTTGTTTCGATGATGTGGGAATAATTATGGCCCTCCTTCGAAGAATCACTTCCTATCGACTTCAACTCAGTATTCGGGAAAGTGGTTTAGAGACTTCTTTCAGTACCTTGGAGCTTGCATGCCTCAATGGAAAGTTCTTCGTGTTCGATGATGAGTTCACATCATTGACCTTTGATCGAATGATTCTGCAAGTGTTCGACTTCAATGCATTTATTCACACTTGTATATTGTGTTGTTGTATCTTGAGGTCGATTGTCATTATTGGTGGTCTCTCTCATGCCTATTAATGGTTTTCATCATTGACCGATAATCAGGTGGTTTCTTCCATGTTCGACATCAACACAGTTATTCACATGGCTAGATTCGTACATTGGTTTGATTGAGATCGCAGTGAAGACCCTTGACCACTTCCGATCTTTGGTCTAGGCTACATGGAGTTATTGAGTATTCATGATTGTATACATGATCCTATCTATACGGATGGTTGTGTCCATACCGCAGATCCATTTCTATGATATTTTTGAGGTGGATGATTGCGACCATACCGTGGGCTCATGTGTCATTTGATGCCTAGTGAAACATTATGTGGTTAGACATATTTATACCAGATATGCCATATATTGTAAATGTTTGATTTGGTAGGTTCTCTGACATTGGTCTGTGTTCTTTGCCTTGGTTCATAAATTATTTCAGTCATCACTCCTTGGTCTGCCTTCATGCTTTAGGGGGGCATATGTTACACAGTAATTTGTCACCATGATCATTTTCTCGTCCGTAATCCAGAAATTCCCTGTGAAGAATCGTGTGAAATGTTTCCATCATCTAGAAATATGCTAACATATCTCCTTGAAGATCCAAGGAAGACTTCCTTGAAAGGCTACTGAAGAAACTTGGTCAAATTCCTATTTTCTTGGGTCAACGCCCTTCTTGGTGCCATGACCACATTGATGTCCTTAATCCCAATTCTGGCCCAACGTTGTCAACTCCCTAATCTATTGGAAAACCACACTCATCCCCTTTCTAGAAGTGCTTCCTCAAATGGAGGAGAAGCTTCAACCTCTAGAAGCTCAAGGGTGGCGATTTGGTTGTTGAACAGAGATGATAAGGTCGAGCTCTCTCACTTTGTAGCTTTGATCTCATCCATGGGGGATCATCCCTTAGAAAGTGGGCCTTTCTCCTCCTTTCATGGGCTCCCAACCTCCTTCTCCTTACTATAAATTCACATCCCTCATTCCCCCAAGTTTAGAGCTTGTGTTAGTATGAATATTAATTGCAAGTGTATGAAAAAATACCACTTTAGCTGTGCATAAAAAACAACCCTAACAACAAATATGGCTACCAATATCCTCAGATATGCAATTAGGTGATCAAGATAAATGCTGCAAAAATCTAGATCTATGCACCAAAATACATTAAGCAGTAATAAAAACGATATTTACTCCATGCATCCAATAGACAGGACAAGAACATGTTGAATGAATTTTGTATTAAGGGCACCTGGGAGGAAAACATAGAAGGATGTTACGGATGGGTTCGTGTAAGTCCTTAGCACTTCAGATCTAAAATACCTCTCTCTTGATGGTGTAGAAAACCTAGACAAAAATGGAAGAATATATGACAATGATGGTGGGTCAATGTCAGACCAAAAGTATAGATCCACAGTGATCTTTTGGCAAAAAAGGGTGGTAAATGAATGGGAAACCCTTCTATTTATAAAAAAATATTGAGTTAGTCTAGATATTGGTGCATAGTTAAAATATTATTAACCAAATCATGATCCAACTTTTATGGAATATTTTATTATATTTGTTGGAGGGAAAAGGAATTTGACTTGGGTCAAATCCATTTATTTGTAAATAATAAATAAATAAATGATTTATTTATCATTTTAAGGATGTGGTTGAGTAATAATAAAATAAATAATGATTTATGTAATTATTTATGTGTGATTTGGTCATATTTAACAAAGTATATTATTTAAATAAGGTTTAAATAATTAGTCCTAGAAAATAATAAGATAAATAATGATTTATCTAATTAATTTCCATGTTTTGGGTTAAATATAACCAGATATATTAATTAAACTGTTGTTTAACTAATTATTCCTTGAGGAAAATCAAACAAATGTAGATTTATTTAATATTTCCTCCTGGGGTTTCCTGTTTAGAGCATAAACAACTTAATAAAGGTGGTTTACTAAGTTATTTTCATAGTGAAAGCAATTTTACTTAGGGTAAAATTGGTCTTACATGGTGTACCTGGGTCCATATAATAATAATAGGTTAGATGTTCGAAAAATGGTGTAACAGATTGCCCCCCAGCGTGTGAGCGTTAGGAGCTAATCATATGACCGAAGTACGTTGTAAGAAGTTAATCACTAGACACCGAAGGTGAAGTTAGAGAGAGAGAAATATAAGGTAGACCAAAGTGCGGAGAGGACTAGACCCCGAGGAGACGAGACTTACAGGTGCGACAAGTCTCTGTTATGAGTGATTACCTGTGCTATAGGTAGCAGGGGAGGCATACCTATGCTTGTCAAGACAAAGTACAAAGAATAATACGTCCAGTAAATAAGGGACTGAACAATATAGTACATGCTGGCATAAGCATGAGCCAGATAAAAAACATGATAATGAATCCCACATACATACTGTGCCTGGGATAATAGCCAAGACTTGTACAATAATATCTAAGTACATGAGATACAAATACAACCTAGATGCCCCTATAAACAGGAAAGGGCTCTGAGAATCTGACTGATACATGCAATAAAAAAGGCACTGCAAGCGGCTGAGGCTGACATCATAAAATCTATGGAGCTGCATCGAAGGTTGAAATGAGGAGGTCATCTGGGCATGTGGGGGGCTACCTATAGGGCCACCCCCTCATGAGGGCTTATACATCTCACACACACTCAGGAATCACAGGTCCAATCTTCTACATCACTGAACCATTGAGTATACGGATCTCGACCATGCTGAAAGGAGCTAGAGCTGAGAAAAAATCAAGTCAAAGGGCTATAAGGAGTCCCTTTGCCTGATCCGAGGCACCGAACAAGAGTGGAAGCTGGAACCAAGGTACACCGCCATCTAGACCTGTCTTGTAGAATAAATGATTTGATGTCGACAGAAGGAGGTCCACCATAGGTGAGGAAATAAGGGGTCCTCAACTATGGCATGAGAGAAAATAGTAGAGCGACTGACAGATAGACACCAGGGGTGATGATGAAATGGGATGTATTGAGTAGCGGATGGAAGAATTCCCTTGTTAGAGCATAAAGGGCATGTATGACCTGGCAGTGACTGACACAATATCATGAGGGATAGGGGATAGTGGGACTAGAGGCCATAATGTGTGACACGAGAGAGGGACCAAGAAATGAAGGATGGAGGACTATAGCGAGATACAAAGGGACTCGGGATAGACTCCATGAATGCGACGATGAATCAAATCGGATGCTCTAAACAAGGGCGACTCGATGGTGCTGCCACATAGTAAAGGTCCAATGGGGGATCGTAGAAACATGAGTACAAGAGGGTAACTCATAACAGAAATTGACACAAGCATGGCCAAGTATGGGGGTGAAATGGTGCCCCACATACAAGTGTTACAAGTGAAGAAATTCGATTTTTAGGAGGGGTGAAGTGACGCTTCTTGGATAAAAATTGTCCTGGTGAAGTATCAAATAACTAAAAACTAACAGATACCCATTTGAGAGCTCGGTGAGAGCTTTCCAATGGTATAGACGGTTCATCAAACTGAGCTATGGCTTGGCCGCAAGGCGAAAGAAAAATTAGGGGTTTCTCTTTTAATAAGGCATTTTCCCTCCAATTTCACTCATTTGCATGTGGAGCTGTGGTGAATGTAGAGAGGAGAGAAGGCCCTAAATCTTGCGGCGATCGTAGCGGACAAACCGATCATTGGAATCGAGATCCGTCATTTGCAGGTAAGAGGCCTAACCCTACTCTTTCATTTCAGTGGATTGAAAGTTTAGTTTAGGTCCCTAGAGTTCAGGAATAGACCCCTGCTCCTCTTCATGGCTGGGTCACACTTTTTGAGGCAAAAACTATGACTTGGGTAGCAGGTTTTGGGCAGAAAACTATGACCTGTCCCAGGTTTGGGTCTGAAAAGTGCGACCTGATAGGAAGGGGTTTTTTTGTGCTGTGTTTTGGCTAAGCACTGGGTTGTGATGTTGAGATACAATATTTCCTATCTGTATATTGACAAACATGATGGTTTTGTCCAGATATGGCAGAGTTACATATCAAATGGTGAGAGAGAGACCTGGGCACATTACGGTCGGAGATCCGGGAGGATCAGGGTATCTGCAGTTCATTGGCCAGGTTTGGGGTTCTGATGCTTGTGGGGAACCCTCTGATGAGAGTTGGAGAGCCCTTATTGGCCTGGATTTTCAGCTATTGGGATCCGGACCATGAGGTCTTTATAGTGCAGGGGCACCAGATCGAGTTGACAGTCCAGGATATATATTTCCTGACTGGTCTCCCACCACATGGGATGGTAGGGAATACTCATCCAGTGTTACTGCGAGGGAGGAACATCATGGATTTTGTAGAGCGCCATTGTTGACCAGGTCTCCAAGTCAAGGGGACTTGGATACTTATCGGGGATCTAGAGAGATTAGAGACCCGTGCTGTGGCCGTAGTGGTGCTGGAGATCCTGGGAAACTAGGCACTCCACCACATCACTGGAGGGTAGATGATGCTTGTGGAGAGTGTGTTGAGTGGGACCTACTATGGGTGGCCCCAGATGATTCTGTCATCATTGAAACGACAGTTGTCGCTATGTAAGTGGCAAGTGAACCATGATTGTGTATATGGTATAGTTTTGTGCTCGCTCTTCTTCGAGAAGATCCCCACACTTCGACCTCGCATACAGCTCCAAGATGGGAGCCCAAGAGAGCCCAAGATGCGCGAGTGGGGGCGACTACTATGTAGAGGAGGAGGTGGGGTGGTCAGACGGGTGTTCTGACCCGAGTTCTTTACTCATTAGGATCAGATGCCACTGTATATAGACGACTATCCCTATAGTGGGATGAGTTATCATGGGGACCCGGATCTGCCATTGCCACCTGGTAGAGTATGGGGGCCCAATGGTAAGTGAAAAATTGCTAATATTTTTGGTGCATGTAAAGTTTTATAATATTGTGTGTGGTACTGATTCTTTCACTTTTGGTAGGCAGATACAACAATGGTGAAACCAGCCGAGTATATGGGGCGACCTGCAGTATCAGGAGCTGCAAGACCTACTGGGTCGAGAGTGCCACAAAATGAAGATGCAGCAGCCCTCCTGGAGGACATCCGTCGTAGATGTGAGAGGCTTTTGACCGGTGTTTCAGAGTGTGGCTAGCAAGAATTGGATGACCAATACATAGAGCCATTTATTGGTCTACCCTCAAAGTGGAAAGGGGTCATGCAGCACATGGCGATGGCAAGATAGGGGATGCGTGATCTACAAGTTGTAGGAGCAGAGCCATTGGCTCGAGATCCTCGAGATAGTGATTAGGTGTAGGGGCAGGTGGTGCCCCCTGTTTTGAGTTTTTGTAACATGCTATGGGCAAGTCATATGTATCAGAGTTAATGGACTCTAAAACATTTTATACGAAACATATTATGGATATGCATTGATCACTTTGATGGTTTCTGTTATGTTATTGTCTTGTGTTAAATGCGTGTGGTAAATGCCAATCTAGAATATTGTTTTCAATGCTATCTACATAGTGATTTTTTGCTCTAGGTACATGAATGAATGTAATTATTTCAAATTCACGCATCAAAAGCTTCACTCGTAAATATCTTCTAAAAAGGATAGGATTATGCACACGATAGACACCATTCATTTGCATGACAAGAAGCAGGGAATCTAAATGAACACGAAGTTGGAGGATGCGATGGGAAAGGTAATCGGCTAATAAACCTCACACTACATCATATTCGGCGTGATTATTGGTAGCAGTACCAATGCATACACCCTTCAAGAGAACAAGCGAATGCAAGGGGGTAAAAATGGACCAACCTATCGAGGCTAGATTCCGGGAGTAGTGACTTGCACCATCGGCATAACCGATATAAGGTGTGGATGGGAGGTCGATCTGAAAAGTGCCACAAGACAACAAATGGGAGGATGATGAACAATGCTAGCAACCTGAGCGCAAAGTAGAGACCGAACAAACATTGCGAGAGGGAGTGATCAGGGTACGATGTCTACTACTCACACGCCAACGAGTAGGTCGGGTGCGAGAGCTACCAGAGGTGTAGCTTGTGCTCAGGCCGCGAAAGTCACCATATACACGGATGGTGCCATCCCGCTTATGGGTGGGAAAGATGAAGTCGGGGTTGGAAAAGGCTTCCATGATGTCATCATCACAATAGAAGATGGAGTGATGGGAGGAAGGGATACCACATGACATGGCGAAGCTACCTGACTCATCAAAATGAGAAGAGAGGTTCACATGTGCATCATCATAGGGGATGACAGAAGAACAAGAAAATAAGGGATCTATTGATGTTGAGCCCAGGGTGATTGCTGAAGGAAGGTCAAGCAAAACAACAGGGGAAGGTTCAGAGGGAGATTCCACCGAGGGTCTCATGGATGATGACAGGTAGAGGATAGTGGCCGTAGGCTTTGTTATCTCGACATCTGGAGGGGGAATGTCAATGGGAGCAGGTAAATCCTTAGGTTGGCCCGCAACTTACTGCGTAAGTACAGGAGAGGCGAATTGGTTCTGTTCAACCTCGTACTCCTGACCTACCTCTAAAGAGGCACAGTAATGCGTAAGGTGGGGAAAATGGTGAGAGTAATGGCCATGGAGATCACACAAAGCACAAGGTTGGTTGGTGTGAATAGACTTGGTGTTCTTGGCTGCAGTCGAGGAACAAGCAGAGGCTTCAGGGACCGTAGACTCAGGGAACACAACTTTAACCATGAGCTTGATGCGGGGCAGCTCAGGACAGGTATGGGTGGCATGAACGATGACATCACACAAAGAACAGGGCTTTGAGGGTGGAGGAGGTGCAGGGTCAGTCGAGGCAGCCTTGTCTTTTGAGGCCCTCTTGTGAGCTTTGCCCTTCTTACCTGATGTGGTTGCAACAGGAGATGGTTCCTGTTGAGGTGGCTGAGGCACTATGATAGTGGGAGAAGTCATAGGGACCAGTTGAACTGGGGTCAAAGCAAGATATGGTTTGGGTTGACCAGGTGGGGTAGCGGCTGGGGGATCAAGGTACTAGACGGGAATCCCCAGGGTCAGGTTAGGAAGAGAGAGGGTAGCCATAACAGGTATTATGTAAACTCTGGGAGGGGGGGCTAGGAATGGTATTTGACAGGAGGGGTAATGGTCTGGAGGAACCATTCCAGGAGGATAAAGAGGCTCATGGATACTAGTTGTAGATGAAGGGCCAGACGGAGGAGGTCTAGAAGGATGAATCAAAGGGCTAGGAGTAGGCTGTAGATGGCGAGGAGGCTAGTGACTAGTCGAAGTGGGCCGCTTAAGGGAAGCCTGAGATGATTGCATCATGTAAACATTCAATGAGCTGGGATCAGAGATAGGAGGAGGAAGACTAGGGAATGTACCAAGTAGAGAGGAGTCTTTGTAAACTCTGGGTGAGACACTAGTCAAAGAATCGACGGTTTTCTTATTGGCCACCGAAGAGATGATGGACTCAGGGGAGGTCTGAGACTTCAGTTCGTAATATGTCAACTGGTTAATGGTGACTATCTTTCCATTATGAGGGAAGGAAATCTTGCGGTGAACTGTAGATGGGACAACAAACATCGCATAGGTGTTGCTACGACCCAATAGAATGTTGTAATATAAGGGGGCATCAATGACTTCTACATCAACGCAAATAGTCTTGCCTGCAAGAGTAACAGGACAATTGCAGAATAAGCCAATGGGCTGGGAGACGTGGCTGTCCCATGCTCAAAGAGTGATCATGGAAGGAGCCAAATCAGGTGATCCGAGTTGCTTCCAAACTGAAGTAAACATCACACAGATGGATTCCCCCTCATCAATGATACACTAGGAAACGTTGGTGTTCTATATTTTGACTGGGATTTGGAAGGTGATGGAAGTAGGAAGAGGAAGATGTCCTAACCGGTCAGCATCGAAGACGATCAAGTGATCATTGACAGGATCTAAAGTGCCCATGGTAGATAGTAGAGATTTTCATTGTAAAGGGCACGACTGGAGGAGTTCCAGTGTTGAAATGGCAACAGGAGATTGCACCAAATCATCTACTATACTATACGAATGGGAAGTTTTTCCAGAAGCAACATTTTGGCGTAGTGGTCCCTTAGGGATCTTGGTATGAACCTCGGCCTTAGGCTGAGGGATCTGCAAGGGACCATTAGGTGTTGAAAGAGGCTCTGTAGGACCTAGAGGAGGCGGTTCAGGGAAAGAATTAGTGGGAGGCTTGTTGTACTGACGGGACTGAGTCTGAAGGTTGAGGTCAGCGAAAATAGGTTGATTAGAGTTCATCATGAGAATCTGGTAATTGGAGGTACCAGATGGAAGAGGTTGAGTGGCTGCTTGACCTTCAGGTGGTTGGGTAGCCACAAATCCTTGCTGAGGGAAAGGATTAGTAAGCACAGCTGGTTGACTAGGCGCAGGACTGGGAGGGACGGAAGGGGAGGCTTGCTGTCCTCGCAATGTTGCTTGAGACTCCCACATCTACCGCATTTGTGGTAACAAAGGACAATCATGTGTGTAATGACCAAAAATACCACGACATTAACAAGGCTTATTCATGCGAACAACCTGTCCTGCTTGGGCTGAGTGCCTTTTTTCATGGTTCGCAGTGTTAGGAGCATTACCTTGATTAGGTCTAGGATTACCAGAGGTAGATTGATTTTGAGTGCCTTTCCTCTTATTTTTGGAAGGAGGAGGATTAGTCACGCCCTATTGTGCATACACCTGCCCCTGAGGGGAGGGTGACTGCTGTTGCAGGGGTTGAGAAGGCAAGGGAGGTGGAGGTGCTAATGCTGGAGGAGCTAGAGCACCAGGCTGCGGATATGGATAATAATGAGGTTGGGTAACCGTGTGGTAAATAAGAGGTTGGGAAAAACGAGGAGGCATGACTTATCCTAGATACATGCTACCGGGAGGGGGAAAGGTGCTAGAGGTGCTGGCCCCTCCTTGAGGAAAACCACAACCGATAGGAGGTTGAACGTATGGATGAGAGAGAGCTCCAATGATACTGTCGGTGGCATGAGATGCCCCCAGTGCGTTGGCACCACTGGGTCTGGGAAGATCATGTAGAATGGTATAAACATAACCCAATTGAGCATAGATCAGTTAATATTTTAAGGCGATCTGGAGAGCGGCTTCTTCGGTTTGAGGGAAATGCGATGCGACATCCTTGCTGATAGTGGGCAAGAGAGATCTAAGGAGCCAGTCCATGTAGACACAGTCTTCGAAGTTAGGGGCTCGACATAGGCTCTTTCTTCTCTACCATTCCTGGACATGATCGGATAAGCGGGTCGCAGACGATTGACAGAAAGAAGTCAAAATTTCTGTACCAGTGTCATAACGGAGGGGAAGCTGGAAGTAAGACAGAAAATCCTGGGCAAGAGCCGCAAAGGTGGTATTAGAGGAAGGGGCCTGATCAACATACCACTTAGAAGTTTCACTAGTAAGCGTACGTTGGGACAACCGAAGATAGACATAGTCATTGGTAATAGAGTTAGACGAACACCACATATGGAATGATCGAACATGATTTGTAGGATCTTCACCAGCAAGACCTTCAAACTTGGGGATGTCAGAAGGGAGCTTGGTCGGCATTACAGGCCAACCAACATTATGGTGTATAGGGTCATTTATCAATTAGTCAAAATTTGGAAGACTGAGGCCTGCGATGTAGGGGAGCAAGGGAGCAGTCGGGGTAGTGTCCATTGCGGTCCCACTAGTAGTATTCCCAACATTAGGGCCGGGGTTACCACTAGCATTAGGTCTCGAACCAGACATAGTGAAGGTGACAGGAGGAGAACCGGGGGCAGAACGAGAAGGAGAGCCCAATGAACCAGAAGAAGAGTTAGAGCGTAGAATCGGTGGAGGACTAACTCGAATCCTACGCGGAGGAGTAAGTCTTCCTACTGGAAACTGAGGATGAAGGCCAAGAAGTCTCCATGATAAACACCTTGGTGGCACAATGATGATGATACAAACATGACACAAGGGAAAAAGAGGCCAACAAGGGCAGGGAGGTGCAGGATCAACTGATTACAATGTCAAAAAAAGGGCAGAGAGGTGCAGGATCAATTGATTTCAATGTTTTAGAGCCTTTTCTTGGCAGTTTTAACAAAGCTCTTTTTCGCTTAGGGTGTGTGTGTAAAGTGTGTAAATTTTAATATTTAAACCCAGACGTTTGTAGAGAAAAAGAAAAAGTGTGTTGTATAGTTGCAAATAAACCTGCAAATAACATTATATGAAACTGAAATAACATAAAATAAACAGCCAATAATGCAATAATCTAAACCCAAAGAGGCAGGCTTCTCCACAACTAGTCTATAGGTGGGTGAAAAACTAGTCAAAACACACTGAAATAGATCTAAGGTTGGGAGGGACAGGGATCTACAGGTCAGATCTGCTGGAAATTAGTGCAGAAAACAACAACAAATCAGAGGAAAGATTGTTGTAAATGAGGTGGCGAAAGGCTATGTCCTGGAGGGAAGCGGAGGTGACCCTAGAGGAAAACCCAAAAAAAACTAATGTAGGTATTTTGGATGGATAAATAACCAATATAAAGCGGATCTGAAGGTAAGGTATAAGATCTGAAAAAAAGGCTGAACACATTGAAATTTCAGACAACCTGCAACAACAAAAACTCTTCCACAAAAAGTGGAGGGTACTGAAGCCCTAGGGGGGCTAGGTTCCCACTTAGTTGAGAAAAACAGAAAAAGTACAGGTCCAAAACAGATGAAGACGGAGGTCAGAAAACCCTGAACAGAGGCCCAGAAAAACCCATAAAACTTTCAGAAAAACTCCCGCAAAAAGTCCAGGTCACAATTTCTGTCCTATTTTTTGCAGAGATCATAGTTTTTGGGCTTAAAAGTGCGTCCTGAAGCTCCAGGTCACAGGTTTAGGGCCAAAAAGTGCGACCTGCACTTTTGGCACTCTTGGCAGTAGATTTCAGAAAAAAGTGTCGTCTCAGCTGCGGCTGATGTCTGTCACCTGCGCAATAGGTCTGAAAACACACGAAAGTTAGAATTTTTAACATTTTAGGTTTTATAGGTTTAAAAAAACATCAAGAAAAGAAAAAACAAGAGGCTGAAGAGAAATCATAGGGTTTGAAGCAGTTGGATATGCAGGGATCTAGAAAATGACAGCGGTCATAATCGTAAACCCGTGTGGAGCCGCTAGTTGTTAGTATGAATCTTAATTACAAGTGTACGAAAAAATACCACTTTAGTTGTGCATTACAAACAACCCTAACAGCAAGATGGTTTCCAATATCCTTAGATCTGCAATTAGGTGAACAAGATAAATGCTGCAAAAATCTAGATCTATGCACTAAAAGACATTAAGCAGTAATAAAAACGAGATTTACTCCATGCATCCAATAGATAGGACAAGAATATGTTGAATGAATTTTGTAATAAGGGCACCTAGGAGGAAAACATAGAAGGGTGTTACTAGTTGTCCTCAATGGGATGGGTTCTTGTAAGTCCTCAACACTTCAGATCTAAAATCCCTCTCTTGATGGTGTAGAAAACCCAGACAAAAATGGAAGAAAACATGACAATGATGGTGGATCAATGTCAAACCAAAAGTATAGATCCAAAGTGATATTTTGGCAACAAAAGGTGGTAAATGAATGGGAAAACCCTTCTATTTATAACAAAATATTGAGTTAGTCTAGATATTGCTGCATAGTTAAAATATTATTAACCAAATCAAGATCCAACTTTTATGGAATATTTTATTATATTTGTTAGAGGGAAAAGGAATTTGACTTGGGTCAAATCCCTTTATTTGTAAATAATAAATAAATAAATTATTTATTTATCATTTTCATGATGTGGTTGAGTAATAATCAAATAAATAATGATTTATTTAATTATTTATGGTTGATTTAGTCATATTTAACAAAGGATATTTTTTAAATAAGGTTTAAATAATTATTCCTAGAAAATAATAAGATAAATAATGATTTATCTAATTAATTTCCCTGTTTTGGGTTAAATATAACTAGGAATATTAATTAAACTACTATTTAACTAATTATTCCTTGAGGAAAATAAAACAAATGTAGATTTATTTAATATTTCATCATGGGGTTTCCTATTTAGACCATAAACAACTTAATAAAGGTGGTTTAATAAGTTATTTTCATAGTGAAAGCAATTTTACTTAGGGTAAAATTGGTCTTACATGGTGTACTTGGGTCCATCTAATAATAATAGGTTAGATGACCGAAAAATGGTGTAACAACTTGGTTGATCATTGTCAAACTCGTTTGAACTCTCATCCCTTCGACTGCTTGCATCGTGATTAAGCCCAAATGCACGAGAGAAGGAATGATTTTGAGCTGTGTGAAGGACTCAGATTTTCACCTAAGGACACCTCCAACATCAAGGCCTGGTTGTAAGCTATCATTTTGTAATTTATCAATAATAACATCTGATGTTTTCTTTCTATATTTGTCTACACGATTATGCAAATATTATGGTACTCCTTGATCTGCTAGATAAAGAGTGTCTACGTTTATTATATATTGTATCACGTTTGTTGTTGTCTCCCAGTCATATACAAGTATTAACACACCACTAGTAGCAGGAAGTGGGCCTACAAGGATCATGGGTCAAGGTCACCATCAACAGATCCAAGGATAGCGATTGGAAAAAGGTATTTATGTCTCTTTCCTCTTTGTGTTGTAATCATTAGTTAATAAATCTTATGTTAGAAAGAATCTCATGTTGCTAGACCCACTCTAGGGCTAAAGGGATCGCCTCTGTCTGGAGAGGCGATTTATCTTGACAAGAATAACTGTATAATGCATACTTACAAATTGTTTGTCAAAAGGCCTCAATGGTTGTATATTTTATGCACAAATTATTAGAGTAAATGCCTCAATAACTAGCTTTTATGTACCAAATATTTATGAATATATTATTCAATGAATGTAGCTTCCTATCTCTACAAGTTTTTCTATAAATGTGAAAATGAATTTTAGTAAAGTTGCTGAAGTGTGAATTGATCCGCAGGACAATGTTACTTTTATCATATAAAGCTATCATAAAAAAGGGTGTTGTTAGAAACAATTTTACAATGACAAATTCTGTAGGATTTAATTACTTATGCAAATGAGAATAATAAGTTCATCTGAGGGGCATGTATTTAGGGGTGCAACCATATGTTTTAGGGATTGTAGCAAAGAACTATTTATGCCCAATTTTGGGAGGTACATTTTTTTAATTGGCATTTTTTAAAAATAATAATATGCGTCTAAATTTATAACAATAGTTTCTCTTGCCGCGACATTCATTATACAAGTCTCACGATTGAAGCAATGCCATTTTTCAAATAATTGTTTTGCCTTAATAATTGGGAATGAGAATTTTTAATTGATGAATTTGGAAATGTTGTTGGGTCAATATCTTCTATGATTCCATTTTCCATTTCATAATCATGTCATATTTATTATATTTTCTGATGAAGAGAGGATTATTCCTCCTTTAGTTACCTTATTGCATGTAGGTTAATACCCATACCCTGATATGCGATTTTTGTGATAGAAGCATAAAATTGCAGGTTCTTGTGGCATACTTTTGTAATTATGATGTCAAGAGTTAATAAGTGGAACTTATTTAACATAATCTAGGAGATCAAATATGTTTATCTAGCTTAATGCTCACACATGGAATTATGGTCAAATTTATTCGTCTTACTTAGAGATCTCATATAAGTATGAAAATAGCACATGATTCTTTTAAACTGAGAATAAATGTGTTTTGGAATCAGTTTTAAGGGAAAGTTACCCCTAACTTATTATGTCATATTCTTATATTGAAATAAATGAAGGAATACGATTACATTAAAACTAAGTTAGTCATATTATGAAAACTAAAAATAAAAAATTAAGTAATAATGTTCAATGTGACTTTAATTCTCCATACTATTGATGGTTTGTAAGGTGGGACCTTAAATTTGTTCTCTTCTAAAGATCCTATGAATATGATCTCTTCTGACACCTGTGGACCCCATAATCATTCTAATCCTTGGGTGGTGTCCTCTCATATTATGGAAGTTGATAAAGCTCGCGAGACTCCTACTCCACCTTTAGTGGAAGAGATTTTCTCCCCGACAGTCCCATTAGAACCTCCAAAAAATGGTCAAAAAATCCATCACAATATGGAATATGACCATGTTTAATTTCCCACACGGGTCGTTACTCATCCTATTCCACATGAATCCCTTGATGATAAACCTCCCTGACAAGTCAAATCTGTAGTCATGGATCTACCCATTGATAATCCTAGGGAGGTTATGCTTATTTCTGCCTCTGGTTTCCCCGATTTGGAAGAAGTAGAACTTGGCTACATAAATATTGGATCAACTTAGGGGGCACTTCCTTGGTGTTCCTTGGAAATAACACCCATGGATCGAGTCAAGTATTGGGATTCTACTATTGAACTTGCCAATGAATTGTCCAATTCATCACCACCTGTTGATGAGCGACTTTTACCCCCTTTATGTCTTGATCCTCCCTTATGTCCTTAGGTTAATTTTGAGAGTGTGACTATGTTAGAATATCCTTGGCATGGCTAACCTTTCCAGATTCATAATTTTGAATTCCTTTGTCATGGCCCCACTTTGGTGAGCCATATGGTCTCATTACCCTCCATGAGTTTGTGTCTATAAACCCTTGGATTGTGCTCGTGTGTGGGCATACTATAGCGTAACCTAATGGAATATGGTGCGATTTTACATATTGTACATAGGAGTGTGATGTTTTATCTCTTCTTTGGTTTGGTGTGTGATGCAAGTATTTTTCATGTTTTATTTATGTCAAAAATCCAAAAAAAAAATTATAAAACCCAAAAAAACAAAAATAGATGATCCTTCTTTTACCTCCTCCACGTTTATTTATTTTATTATGTGATTTAACCTTGCATATATCCTTTCTGGATGATTTTTACGAGATAGTGTGTAAATTTTATTGTGACATCCATTGGACCTTAGGTACTTTTCTCCTAAACTGACATATAGGGGTAGGTAATTTTTTCTATCTCCATTGCATTTGAGCCATCAGTGCCATATTTATGCCTTAGCTCTGATCTCGTCAAGTTGTGACTTTAGCCCTATTCCTTTATTCATGTAGTCACTTGGTGGTAGAGCTTACTTGGTCATGGATACTCTAGTTAGCATCCTTTTGATGTGTTGGTGTCCATGTAGTAATTTTTATCCTCTTTTTAGAATCCCTTCCTTTGACCTACCATGAATTAGAATCTGAGCCTCATGTCCTCTTCTTTGTCTCTTTTCTATCTATACCCCAGGAGGATTCCACCACACTTTATCGCTTGTGATTTCCACTTTTTATTAGCATATTTCTGCATGATGAGCCTTGGTTTATTCATTCCATCATCATCGCTTGCTTGGCCTATCACTCACTTTCACTTGGTGTTTTACCCTTTCTTGGAGGAAAAAATACGATGAATGGTCCTATTAGCCAATGTTTTGTCCTCTTTATGTCATGAGTAGTTCCATCATTACCAGAACCAGTTTCTATCCCTTATATTGCTCGTTCTTGCAAGAGTTGTTTTCTTTAAGCTCCTTTTAGACTCCTTAAATTAGAAAATATTGTTAAATGAACTTGTCTTCTTCACTCTTCTTAAAGTTCTTGAAGGGTCATCTATTGAGTATAAGTTTAATTATTTTCTTGATTGAGTAGAATAGTTACAAAAAATTAATACTCTAGTTTACAATGTCTAGAAGGTTCTCCCTTGTATACTTTGATCTCTTTTTTGGGCTTGGAGGACTAATTTTATGAAAAATGAGGCTAGAAAAATAGAAAGGGAAGGGAACATTGATTTTTTAGTCATAAAAAAGAAGAATTAATTGCGTCATCCTTGAACACAACACATGCCTGCTTCATTAAATCACAATTTGGATTTAGCTTACCTAGGAACAATACCATACATATGAATCTCTCTACTCCTCTGGCTAGTTACTCTTCCTGTCATAAGGAGCATGCTTCAATGCCTCTTGTTTCGTTGCATGATATCACATTTTTATCATTAGTCATGATTCAAAGTCACTCTTGTGTTTTCCCCTATGTATTCAAGAGAAGTCTTAGCCCATGTCGACCATCTGCAATAGCCTGTTGACCTTTTTGAGTCATCCACCCCTATGTCAGTTGTAATTAATCATCTCATGACTCCATCCATCCATCACATCATCCTAGTTTGTTCAATGTTGATTGATGGGGGATACATCAAGGAACTCCTTAGACATATCCTCTCTTTTCGAGTTCAACTCATTATCTAGGAGCTTGATCTAGGAACTAGTAGTACCTTGGAGCTTGTAGACCTCAGTGGCAGGATTCCTCACGATCGATAGTGGGTTTACATCATTAGCTCCTGATCGGTCGAGTTAACTAGTGTTCAATGTCAGCTCATTTTTCACACTTGGTGGACTGTACTAGGTGCCCTAGGATCCATTTTCCTCATTGGTGGTTTCCCTCACACATGTTACTGGTTTACTTCATTAGCTGGTAATCAAGCGATTTCTACCATGCTCGACATCAACTCCTCTATTCGCATGATGTAGATTCATACCATCGGGGTTATGTTGAAAACCCTGGGTTAGGAACATTTCACTCTTCTATACTACCCTTCCTAGGTTGCGTTGGATTTATGTATTAATTTTGTACTTTCAGGACTATTTGGCACCTCCAGTCTATTATGTGTACATAGTCTTACTAATGTATATTGTGACATAGATTCAAACTATATTTGCTGGTGGCCATGCTCTATATATTGATTCACATGGATCCACTTCTGCTAAAATTATGGAGCCTTCTGATCCTATTTCTTGGCTTTGTCTCCTCTCTTATCTTTTGACCTTAAGCTTCGTTTTAATGCATTTTGTCCATCATATACTATTTTGACCTCATGCATTAGGGGGCATATATTATCAATCTATTTTTATCCCTAGGGTTAGTAACTATGAATCACTATGTTGATTGACCTTATGTTGGGCCTTATCCACTCTTTTTCCTAGTGTCATGCCACTACTGCACGGATTCTGGCTTGTGTGTGCGGTTGGAGCCTTCCAACCACATGGAGGACACTTTGTGCATGTGGTTGTAACCGAGATTCCCTTGTTTTATACGTGTGGTTGAGGGACTTGTTATAGAGACTAATGGTTCTTAGGAGATTAGTTCAATCCATAATCTTATCCTATCTATTCAAGCTAGTCAGGACTCATTATTGAGAATATTCTCTAACTTATCTTTGTCCTAAGCATCTACATTCGTCCTCTTGGGAGTCATCCTCTTCCTATTTATACAATGCCATCTTAGAGGGTGAAGCTAGTTTTGGATAACCAAAGTTTTGGAAAGCGATCTTTTGAGAGTATATGCTACCATTTTGATTCAAATTTAAGGGCTTCACGTTATTTTGATTCCTTCTACATTATACTGGGGAGACTCAGCTATAATGAGAGGGGTACCAAAGCTAGAGGTATATTGATGTACTTTCATTTATATGATTAATGGAAATTCATGTTCCTTTCCCTTATATCAAGATTTGCAGTGATATATGTACGTATTTTTTGATGTTCTAAGATGAGGATATTCTGCGAAATATCACTTGTCATGTTTTTTTGTTTATGTTTGTGTGCAGGATTTGGATCAAAAGTGGATGAAAAGGATCGCTTGATTGGAGCACAAATATTTTTCTACAGGCCTAAAACCCTTCACTTACATGTGAGGAGGAAAGGTACTCAATCATCCTTTATAGCATTATAAATTGCATAGAAGTTTCTTGCATGGCCATTTGGTTTAGGGACTTTTGTTGAATTTTCTTAGGCATTCTTTTTTTGTCTAGTGATCTTAATCAGGAATAATACCATGAAGCAATATCTCCTTGCATGTAGAATTTATAACAACACTCCTCTTTATCACATGTTTTAATCACTAAAATAATGGATGTTCCAATCAACATTTATGTCACTTGTAAGTTACATACCTTTAAAACCTTAATTTTGAGACTATCTAGATATATGAAATTTTCTTTGATAAAACTTTGAGATTTGAGCCCCTCCTAAATCTAAAAGTTTGTCTTGTAGTACTCTAATATTCCTTTTTTGTAGTTCCACAAGTTTCACAAAAACTTGACGTGCTAAGTGAAAGTTATGGTAACTTTCCCAAGACTTGCTGATTTTTGACCTCTTCCCAAGAGTGGACTTGTAAATTGTGTCACATGTCCAATTTTTCAAATTAGATTATGAAATTTCTACCTAAGGTACTTCAATACTTTTGCTGAAATATTTGAAAAATTCACAATTTTAAGTATTCTACGAAAACAATTATAATGAAAGTGCCTAAATTACTCTTTTGAAACTTATTTGAGGACCATTCCAAAATCCTAACTTCCACACGATATATTTTTGAAAGTATAACAAACCAAAATATAAAGCTTTTACCAAATGCACCTCTAGATGTTTTCTCAATATATTCAAAATTCCATGGTCTAAACTATCATATAAAATGGTTGTAGTAAAAAATATAAGCTTACTCATTTGCAATTTATTGGAGGACCATTCACAAACTCTAACTTCCACAAAGTATATCTTTGAAATTATAGAAAAATGGAATTTGAAAATTTTACCAAATAACTCCTACGATATCTTATCAATATGCAAAATTATTACCATTTGATACTTCCCACAACTTGTTTTATAAAAAAAAAACTCTAAGATCACTTATTTGAAATTGATTTTAGTACCATTCACAAACCCTAACTTCCATAGGATGCATTTCCAAAATTGTAATGAATCAAAATTCAAAATTTTTCTAGATGTACTTAGCAATCTCTCCTCAATTGTCTCAAAATTTCGTAGTATAAATTGTCCCATTTTTTCTTTTTATGATGATAATGTCGTGATGACTCATTTGAGGTAGTAAAACCCTAGGTTCATATGCTTTGATGCCAAATTTTATGAATTTTACACCTTGAAAATTTTAAGAAACAAATAATTACAATCCACTTCGAGGGGGACCATGCTTTTATAATGAATACAATGTATCAGACAAGATTTTATGAACCTAAGATTAGCTCTCCTTGGTATATGTATAGGATACCAAGCGTACAATTAAAATTAAAGGGCATAATGAAAGGTTCTATCTAATCTCCTAACATAACCAACAAACTATTAATGATATCAGATTAGGCCCTTAATATATGGGCCCCAAGGGCCTTAACAATCTTCCCAAGAGAAAAGGGACCAATCAAAATTTGAAGAGATGGAATTTTATGGAGGAATTGATTTTATGTATTGATGTTGGCTAGAATGAGTTAAATTAGAAACCGAATATAGCCATTGTTTAGAGTGAGGTAAATCAATAGTTGGATATATACATAATGAGGTAAATTTATGATTGAGCATATTAATAAGGGATTCCACAGCTTTATTTTGGGTTAGATTAGAAGAAATGGATAGAACGATTTATTCTTCGAGGGAGGTTATGATAGTTAAATCCCCTCCATGAGGAATGAAAAAACATCATGGAACTCATACCTCCAATTATAATAAGGAACCAATTCCTTATTGTTGAAAATGCAACAAGATGATGGAGCTTAGTGAAATGAAGTCGCCTTCACTAAGTGAGCCCGCAGGCTATTTTTGGCGCAAAGTCTATTTTTAGACATATGGATCATGGTCTATGAGTTGCAGGATGCTATTTATGGATGATTGGTCGAGTTGGTAAAAATAGATGGACCTCTATTTTTAGACATTGGGCGGTTTCTATTTTTAGACTGTTGAGCTAAAAATAGAACAGTCAAATATTATTAACCCTTAATAATATTTAGACTATAAACATTATATTTTCCTCTTGGAGCACTTCAGTTTGAGCTATGGATGTGGCACATGCAGCTGGAAGAAGGAAATACGCTTTTCCTATGGGTTAGTTGAGCTATTGCATGGTTGAATTCAGTGAGAACTCAAGTGGCGGAGTTTGGTGGAGTTGATGAGACAGTTGGTGGAGTTGTGTTTGGTTTAACTTAGTTGAACTAGTTGTATTTAGTCTAATTGGAAAATACACTAGTGATGAGTGGTGTGAATTAATTAATAATTAATTATTAACTCATAATTCAACTAATGAACACATCAGTTAACTGCAATGCATGGATAGTTCAGTGGAGACCAGTGTTAGAGGTGGGTGAAAGGGTTAGTGTGACTATCAGTGTGACCATAGTTGTGCATGAGATTTGCACACACATGGATTGAGATTGCCAATGAGGATTGCGCAGTTGAAGCCAGGTGGATTCGAACTTGGATCTCACCATTATTCATCTTGGATTTCGCAGTAGAGGCAGGTAGACTTGTGGAGGAGATTTGAACTTGTGACTTGTTCAGCTTCCGTGCTAGTTTTGTGTGTAGCATGTGAGATAGTGCTGAGAGCTGTGAGAGCTTTGTGCTATGTATTGTTACATGTTCTCTATCATTATATTATACAGATAGTTGGGGGTTTTCAGCTATTGCTTTCCCCATTACATACTGTGTTTATGTGTGCTTGACTATTGTGTTTATGTGCGCATGCGACTGTTTCTATTTCCGCATATTGATGATCAATTGTAGAAGAGGTTATGTATTATGCATGAAGCTTAAATAGTGTGTAATCAGGATAATATCGGTGAATAATTTAGAAAATTGTTCAAATTTCTACATGGTATCGGAGCGAGATTGATCATCGGATCTATTACAGTGATTACAATTATTTCGGTAGACAGAGTCTGTAACGGGCCAGGTAGCCTCTGGATCCATCCTTTCTCTGAAAGGTGATATATCCAGTAAATGCCCCTACAGTCGATCTCTATGCTAGAAATAATTTGTTCTCACAGATCCAGAAGCAGTTGAGTTTTGAGCTTGGAATTCGAATTTTGCAGCAGTTTGTTTTCTTGGTGCCGGAGTTGAAATGTCTTTCAACGGTTTGCGACTGGAATATGCCCTTGAGGACAGTTCGAATTATGTTGCATGGAAGGACAAAATGGAGGCGGTATTAGATGATAACGGGCTGAAGGAGTTCATAGATGCTGAGATCCCAAAGCCTACTGATGCTGCTCAAGTTGAGGCTTGGAAAAAGAAGATGGCGAAATGTCGAAGGATTCTGTTGGAGGGCGTGAAGGATCACATTGTATCCAGCCTGCATGGAAAAGCTTCTCCATACTTGATGTGGAAAGCATTGATAGATCTATTCCAGAGCAAGAGCGACCAGAGGAAGTTGGCGCTCAAGGATAAACTCAGAAACATTAAGATGGAGAAAGGCGACAGTATCGCCAAGTACCTCACAAAGTTCACTCAATGCAGAGATGAGCTGGGAAGTGTGGGGGTGACTGTCGATGATGAGGACTTGGTGGACCTGGCTCTCCTTGGTCTTCCGAAGAGTTGGCATTCCTATCAGGACTCTGTCAATGGTTGGGAGAAGTTGCCGGGATGGGAGCGACTTTGGTCGGATCTCATGCAAGAGGAGATAAGGCGGACTACCAGGGACGGATCTTCATCAAAGGCATCTGATGAAGAAAATTGCGCTTTGGCTGCCAAAGCAAAGAAGGGGAAGAGCAAGAAAGCTTCTCAGTCTGGTGCGAAAGGCAAGAAGCAATACATGTCCAAGGTGAAGTGTTTTCACTGTCACCAGCACGGACACTATGCCACAAATTGTCCGCAGAAGAAGAAAAATAAGAAGGCTGCTGGATCTGCAGTGGGAGAGGCATTGGCTTCTCAATTCGAACTAGATTTTTCACTGATCGCATGCTTGGTTTCAAGTGTGATGGGATCAGTATGGTTCTTGGACAGTGGTGCGTCATTTCACATGACCGGAGATCGAGATCTGTTTTCAGATCTGGAGGAAAAAGATCTTTGAGTGCACATCGAGATGGGCGATGATGGTAGATACAGTGCGACCGGTATCGGTACCATTTCCTTTGAGAGGGAGTCTGGTAAACCCTTTGTATTGAAGGAAGTTTTGCATGTTCCAGGATTGATGAAGAATCTGATCTCTGTGGCGATGTTGGAAGACAAGGGGTATGATGTGGTCTTCAGCGAAGGAAAAGCTTTCCTGCATAGTAAGACAACTGGAGAGACCCGGAAGATAGGGGTTCGAGTCAAGAACCTTTCTCAGTTGCAAGTAGATGGCTGCGCAGCAATGGCATGCAAGGCGAAAGGAGTGGTGAGCCGGGATGATGGCGAGCTGTGGCACCGGATATTGGGCCACCTTCACCATGGAGCTTTGAAGATACTGCAGCAGATTTCTACTGGGCTTCCTAAGGGCACTCTTGCGTAGTCAGATCAGTGCAAGGGGTGTACCTTGGGAAAATTTGTGAAAGCCACCTTTCACGAGAAGGATAGTCGCGCCACGACGATCCTTGAGAGAATTCACACAGACGTGTGTGGACCTTTCTCAGTAGCTTCGACAGCAAAGCACAAGTACTATGTGATCTTTGTTGATGATTTTTCTCGGAAGTGCCGGATCTTCTTCATGCAGAAGAAGAGCGAGACATACTCAAAGTTCTGTGAGTTCAAGGCGCTGGTTGAGAAGGAATCGGGGAAGCATGTGAAGGCTCTTAGGAGAAAAAATGGTGGTGAATTCATCTCTGTTGAATTCAAGGACTTTTGCAGCGCAGAAGGGATTCGGAGAGAGCTCATCACACCCCATAACCCACAGCAGAACGGGGTTGCTGAGCGGAAGAACAGAACGATCGTGGGTGCTGCACGGGCGATGTTGCATGATCAGGGCCTACCCCTTCACTTGTGGGCGAAGGCATGCAATACTGCAGTATATGTGCAGAACCGTTGTCCTCACAAGATACTTGGCATGAGTACACCAGAGGAGGCGTTTTCTGGCAAGAGGCCTGATATTTCCCATTTGAGGATTTTTGGTTCACTTGTCTACATGCATGTGACGAAGGATGCCAGGAAGAAGCTGGAGCCGACCGCAGAGGTTGGGATATTTGTGGGGTACACTGATACGCCCCACAACTATCGTGTGTATTTTCCAGACAGTCACAAGACTGTTGTGCGACGGGATATCAAATTTCAAGAGGAGAAAGCCATGAAGTGTTCGCTTGAGAGGGAGCCACACTTGCATGCAGAGGAGGAGCTATTAGTTCCTAAGGATGAGCTTCAGGATGTGGATCAGCCACAAGAGGAAGTTCATGGAGTGGAAGAGACCACTCATGCAGCGCTAACCATCAGAGGGCGCAAGCGCACTACAGAAGCTGAGCGACTGGCTCAAGATGCAGAGAAGGTTGTAGGACCACCTACAACACAACGCAGACAGAGACAGTCACCGGACCAGTACACTGGATACATGGCTCTTGTGAGCAAATGTGTCGTGACAGAGCCATCCTCTTTCGAGGAAGCTGTGGAGGACCCCGCATGGGTAGATGCCATGGTGGAAGAGTATGATTCTATTGTCAGAAACAATGCATGGGAGATTGTCCCACGACCGGAGGGGAAATCAGTGGTGGGTTCGCGATGGATCTACAAAGTGAAGCAGGTGGCTGACGGGAGTGTGGAGAAGTAAAAGGCAAGATTTGTTGCCTGAGGCTTCTCACAGATAGAGGGGATCGATTATGAGGAGACTTTTGCACCTGTCGCAAGGTACTCTTCCATACGGACGATCCTAGCTCTCTCAGCGCAGATGGGGTGGCACATCCATCAGATGGATGTGAAGACTGCATTCCTCAACGGAGTCATTGAGGAGGAGGTGTAAATAGAGCAGCCCGAAGGTTTCGAGATCTTCAGCAGTGAGTCGCATGTGTGCAGACTCAAGAGAGCATTGTATGGGTTGAAGCAAGCACCTCGTGCTTGGTACACACGGATAGACAGTTACTTCACCGGACTTGGATTCTCCAAGAGTGAGGCGGATCCTAACCTGTACCAGATTGTGGTGGAGGGGAAGTTACTGATCATTGTACTGTATGTAGATGATCTGATTTTGACGGGTGATGAGCTGTTGATACTTTCATGCAAGGAGGATCTTGCTAGAGAGTTTGAGATGAAGGACTTGGGCCTCCTTCATTATTTCCTGGGATTGGAAATTTGGCAGCGCAGTGATGGACTGTTTGTTTCTCAGGGTAAGTATGCCTGAGAGATACTGGAGAAGTTCAACATGCATGGCTGCAAGCCTGTTGATACTCCTCTTCCTGGTGGTTGGAGGAAGGAGGATGCTACTGGAGGTGAGATAAGGCAGCCAGCCAGGGTCGCTTATGTATCTGGTCAATACACGACCTGATATATGCTATACTGTTAACCAGCTTTCGCAAGCTATGGTTAAGCCTACCAAGCTCTCCTGGAAGGAAGGCAAGCATGTATTGCGTTATCTTAGAGGCACATCGGGATATGGTCTGTGGTACAGACAGGAGGATGGGGTGAAGCTTTGTGGCTTCACGGATGCAGATTGGGTAGGGAGCCTAATGGACCGAAAAAGCACATCTGGAGGGATCTTCAGTATCAGGTCGACATCAGTTTCCAGGTACAGTAGGAAGCAGAGATCCGTGGCACTCAGTTCCGTGGAGGCCGAGTATATGGCAGCAAGCTTGGCTGCATGCGAGGCTATATGGATGAGGGAGATTCTGGTCGGGTTGTTCGGGTCACACTTGGAGCCTGCTGTGATTTATTGTGATAACCAGAGTTGCATTAAACTCTTGGCTAATCCAGTATTTCATGATAGATCCAAACACATTGACATCAAGTACAATCATATCAGAGATTGTGTGCAGCGGAGAATCATGTTACTTTCATATATTCCCACGGAGGATCACGATGCTGACATCTTGACAAAGGCGCTCACCAGGAGCAAATTTGAATACCACAGAGGCAGGATAGGGGTTGTAGATAATCCATATCTTGTTGAGAGGGAGTGTTGAAAATGCAACAAGATGATGGAGCTTAGTGAAATGAAGTCGCCTTCACTAAGTGGGTCCGCGTGTGCTATTTTTGGTGCAAAAAGTCTATTTTTAGACATATGGATCATGGGCTATGAGTTGGCAGGATGCTATTTATGGATGATTGGTTTTAGTTGGTAAAAATAGATGGACATCTATTTTTAGACATTGGGCTGTTTTAGCTTAGACTGTCGACTGAAAATAGAACAAATAAATATTATTAACCCTTAATAATATTTAGACTATAAACATTATCTTTTCCTCTTGGAGCACTTCAGTTTGAGCTACGGATGTGGCACATGCAGCTGGCAGAAGGAAATACGCTTTTCCTATGGGTTAGTTGAGCTATTTCATGGTTGACTTCAGTGAGAACTCAAGTGGCGGAGTTTGGTGGAGTTGATGATACAGTTGGTGGAGTTGTGTTCGGTTTAACTTAGTTGAACTAGTTGTATTTAGTCTAACTGGAAAATACACTCGTGATGAGTGGTGTGAATTAATTAATAATTAATTATTAACTCATAATTCAACTAATGAACACATCAGTTAACTGCAATGCATGGACAGTTCAGTGGAGACCAGTGTTAGAGGTGGGTGAAAGGGTTAGTGTGACTATCAGTGTGACCATAGTTGTGCATGAGATTTGCACACACATGGATTGAGATTGCCAATGAGGATTGCGTAGTTGAAGCCAGGTGGATTCAAACTTGGATCTCACCATTATTCATCTTGGATTGCGCAGTAGAGGCAGGCAGACTTGTGGAGGAGATTTGAACCTGTGACTTGTTCATCTTCCGTGCTAGTTTGTGTGTAGCATGTGAGATAGTGCTGAGAGCTGTGAGAGCTTTGTGCTATGTATTGTTACATTTTCTCTATCATTATATTATACAGATAGTTGGGGGTTTTCAGCTATTGCTTTCCCCATTACATACTGTGTCAGATGTGTGTTTGATTATTGTGTTTATGTGCGCATGCGACTATTTCTATTTCCGCATATTGATGATCAATTGTAGAAGAGGTTATGTATTATGCATGAAGCTTAAATAGTGTGTAATCAGGATAATATCGGTGAATAATTCAGCAAATTGTTCAAATTTCTACACTTATAAAAATTATGATCTCCCAAATTTTGATTCAAAGTTAATTATTATGATTATTTCTTCAATGATGTGGAAAGGAGTTAAAAGTAAGGGGAAAGATTAAAGATTATCATTTAAAGGGAAATAATTTCCTTGTGCATTGATTATGCAATTATAATTTTGTAGCTATAGTATGCACTATATTTTTGAAAGTGGAGTATGTAGATGTACTCATTTGTTTTTGTTTCGTGCTTTCAACACTTACAAAATGTGATTTTCAATCCATAATGGACTAGAAATTATAATCCTTTAATTGGGAAGAAAATTTCAGAATCATAAAATAAATTAAGACATAGTTATAACAACCATGTGTAAAACTCACACAATCAATTTCGAAATTAGATAAAATCCACATGAGGTAGAAAAAAATCGATGCACATTGTTGGGGTTCCTGTGTTTTGGCCAGATTGGAAAAACCAAAAGACAGGACAACATCAAACCACTTTGGGATCCTACGATCTAGCCCTCTTGGATCTAGAGAGGGATCTCTCTATAAAAGCAAAGAATCATATATCTTTAAGGTCAGTTTATGGTATTAGGCTAGTTATAGAGCACAAGGGTTTTTTTTGTTTGTTTGGTTGGAGATCATTAACTGAGAAGGTTATGTGAAGTGAAGAAGGAACTAAGTAGTAGGATGTTTCAGCATGGGAAGATAGGTTAAGGAAAGCATCGGTTCATTGGGATATGGAGTCATAAAAGGGCTTACTTGCATAAAAACTATCCAAGGGTTTCCATAGGGAAAGTCATATATACCAAAGGATCTATTTTAGATAGATGGTGAGATGGAACATTAAGAAAAGAGGTGAAAGAAAGAAACCAAAGTGTAGCCTAAGATCAGGTAAGGACTTTTAACCTATCCTGATTTTGACATACTTTCAAAGGAAACTCTCAATAAATACACAAAGGGTAGCTTAAGATCAATCAAGGACTTTTAACCTTACCTGCTTTCAGCATACTCCCAAGGGAGACAATCCAGCAGTCCTCACAACCGTTTTCAGACAATAGAAAACATTTAAGGTTAACACAGAGCAAGGCCTAAGATCAGAGAAAGACTTTTAAATTTCTCTGCTTTTGACACCAACTCATAGGGAAACTTTCAAGACATACTGTTGGAGAAGAAACTAGAGGACAGGGATAACCATAGACTTCCCTAGTTCAATATTTTACTTAGCATGAAATGAAAATATCTTTCAAGAACAATGTTTCAAGTTGTACTTAGCAAGACATGGGCTCACCAAAATTTCTTGACTGGTTATACTCTATAGAATTATCCTTAAAATACACAATCAGAGGAAAACATAACGATAAAGCTTATCAGTGAGATTTAGGGTACTTCCAACAGTATGTCCTAATCTATACCTGCTGTTCTTTATGAGAGAATAGTGGACAATATGAAAAAAACATGAAAGGAGACAATAACAGTAAGGAAAACATCACCAATAATATAGACCAGGATCCTGTGAATCTGCTTGTTCAATTGATGTGCAAAACCAGTCACATACTTTGAGTCCAGTGGCTTTTTACAGTCCAAAATTTTCTTCCCAGCCTACTATATTACAAACTACTCAGCTACTTCCCCTCAATAACAGTTCAAACAGTCAATAAAATCCCCATCCAACAACCCTTTACAATGAATCTTCAATGAGTAGTTATAGGTGAATAAGAAGGTGGAGTAGTAGATATGAACTTAAATGATTCATTAAGAGAGAGGGGAGGAATTTTGAATTCCCACTCTGCATAATGGCTTTGCATTAATTGTTGGTACACTTTAGGCTGGTTCAGAAGTCTTTGTTAGATTGACAATAACTTCATGTATGTTTCTTTGAAATACTTTCTAGCTGTTGGTACTCTGTTTTGTCTTCTGAGATAAGTAAGGTGATAGAAGGTCTTTCAGGTCTTCCATACTTCCATAACTGTTGTCCTGACAATTTTTAAAGCCTCTGTCAGCATAATAATTGTTCTGGTGCTCGATGGAAAATGGAGGAGGTCGTGTAGCTAGTCCTTCTTTGGAGAGGAACATTCTGCTGATCTGGCTCTGATTATGTTTAGGCTTCATTTAACCTCATTAATCATCTTCATGGTTTTAATCCTTGCTGATTGTGGATTAGGCTTCTTAGTCTTCAATATTATGCCTTTAACCCTATCAATTCCTCTTCTTCATTACTAATAATTTTTAAATTTTTGCTAATGGCTGCACAGGTGGCAGTGGCGCTGGAGGGTTCGTGTAAGGGTCGATGATCAGGATGCATCGAAAAACATGGAATTAAAACCCTGTTGGTCCCCTTTCTACATTGAATCAAGCTCAGGATCGACACCCTGGAACCTTTTGGTCACTTATTTGTGACTGTGGGATAAACTAGCAAGAACCACCATTAAACCTGCAAAAATAAAACAAACCAATTAAATAAAAGCTACACGAGGCTTAAAACTGCTTCAGAGGGCTCAGGAGGTGGCGGACGAGCGATTGTAGAGCAAGTGTGCATGCAAGCGATGGAGGAAAATCCTGGCAGAGCAGCTAACCAAGTGCAAATGGAGGCTTGGGCGCGATGAGGAACAAGAGCCGTTGGATTAGGACTATCAACGGTGGAGATATTTTGATGGAGTCATTGGGAGAGTGGACGAATGGTAGACGAATGAAATCGCGATATAATGTGGACTTTTCGATCTCAGAGATCGACGGCTAGGATTAAACGCGAAAGGAAACGTTGTAGAGGGTGGCGGTATGGCGAAAAACCGGGAATGGTTTTCACACGGCGAAATGGGGGGAGGTAGTATTGCCTTTTGGAACGCGATTCCACACACTGATTGACACGTGGATTTCCAAAACTGCTTATTTCGTGCGGAAGTTGCGCGGTGCTAGGGGGGAAAAAATTACGCGATATCACGCGCTGGCCATTAGATCATCGTCGGGAGATCAAATGGTTGTGGGAGAGTGCGATGGATGGAAAGCTGTAGGGGCAGAAAGGTGGGTAGGGTCCATGATGACGTATGACGGCTTGTCGTGCAGTGGAAAGGTATCAGGCTATCAGGTTTATTCTCGACCATAGGATCTTCAGATCAGACAGTTACGATCTAATATCGGGGCAGAGGTTTTGAAAGGGGGAATGAGATGTTAGATGGATGGGTAGAGCACGATGCAATCTCGGCCATTGGTTCTTGTGGATTCAACGGCCCAGATTCATTTGAAACCACAATGTCGGGAAAGGAAAAATAAACGAAAGGTAAGGTTTTAATGGGGGTTTATTAGCCCTTTAGCGCTTGATTGTGGGGCTAAGGTTATATGAGACAGGGGGTAAAGGATATAATCCCTTGGGGGCTTAACACCTTATAGTGCAAAGATTGTTATTTAGGCCAAAACAAGGATTTTTAAGGCCAGGTAGGGGTTCTGATAAGCAAAAGAAGGGATTTTTAAAACCAAATAAGGGGAAATATAAGGTTTTAAGGTGGTTAGGATGATTTAGGGGTTAAATGAAGGATTATAGAGGAGTTTTGTGAAGGGAATAAGGGTGAAAAATGGGGATTTTGTGGGAGTGAAATGGAGGAAATGGAGGCCTTTTTGAGAACATCTTATTTCACAAACAGTAGGGTTCATTAATGGAAACAACAGTGAAGATTCTCTAAAGGGATTAACACCCTAGAGGTTGGTTGGGATTAAACCTCCACAGAGCAGGGGCGTACTACTTAACAGAGACTCACACAATCATGCACATTCATAAAAACTAAATAGAGCAGAATGAGAGGTTTACCCGTTGGTCCTACGTTTGAAGTAGATCCACGTGGAGTCCAAACTCCCTGCAACCGTCCTTCCTCCTTAACCTGAAATACAAGAAGAAACCAGCACAAAGGACAAGTTGTACAACATATTTCTACTCTATATGTTAGTGAGATTCATATAAAACATTAAATAAATCATAATGAATTCTTGTATAACAAATATTCTTCATACATTAAAGCATACACTAACACGTTTATTTCGGGAACAGCATGATACTTCTGTATTATAAATAGTACGTACAAAAGTAATCAAAGTGGAGAGATCACCTGATCCTTCCAAGGCCTTCGCAGACCGTCGTCCGGATCCGTCCAGCCCTTGCCTCGCTAAGACTCCTTCCAAACTGGTGCATACGAGATAACATATAAAGGGATGTGTATCTCAAGGAAACAAGGGTTTCCTGTAATGAACTGGGAAAGTGCAAGAGGCACGGGGAATCAGACTTGGATAGGGAATACCAACAAAGTATAATATCAATAATTCTCTCTCTCCCTTAGGCCATACACATGAGGGCTTTTATAGTCCCTCCAAGTAGTTTCAGCAGTTGGAAACAGTTGGCCACGGGCTGGGGTGGTTGAACTACCTGAGTAACCATCAACCCAGCGCGAAATTAGGGATTTTTTATATATTTTTTAATCATTTTAATGGCATACGCGTAAAAGTCTAGCTGTACTCGCGTATACACGCGGAAAAACACGGGCATAGTCGCGTATGAGGGATTTTCCACTGTTTTTAAGTGAATTTGTCCAAGTCTGTAGGAATGGGTGCCCAAAAAGCCATAAAGCAATCATGAATCATGTCAAAGTGAGAAATGATGCTATAACAGATGCCCCCTAATATATGAGGTCAGAAGGGGTACATGATGGCCGAAATGTATTATGCGCATAGAAAGAACTTCGCAAGGACAAGAGAGGACTTCACCAGATTTCAGCCTGCCAAAAACCAATGAAAGAAACCAGAGAGTCAACTCATGCTGAGGCGGGCATACCCATGCTCAGTCAAAAATACATCATATGGAAAGTACTGAAATAGATCCAATATGTATACGAGTATAACTGAACTGAAAGTACATAGTGAATCATCTGAGCAGGGCCCGGAAATACAAGTCTGTATCAATGTCCAAGTATCACATATAGAAAGCTGATCAAAGATGGTGCAACTGGATGTCTGATCAAATAAGTAATTGAATCTCCAAGTACCGGATCATAAGTGGTAGATCAAACGGTACAATCACGCAACTCGGGGATCAACATATAAGATGTTGTTGTGCTGAACTGCAACATATAAGGGTGGACGGCAACACTGGCAGAAACTGAAAGGACTGTCAACAGTGAACCGAGAAATGCTGATACAACCCGAGGTCTTCACCGATCACAACGGCACAATTCTACACAATGGGAATAAATGAGCTGGAGTCGACCATGTGAGAAATCGTTGGATTACCGGGCAATGATGTTTCCCATTAACCAACGCGAGACAACCCACCGATAATGATAATGAGTGTCAAGGTGCCCCAGTACAATCTGACAAGTGTGAATGAATGAGTTGAAGTCGAACACTTGAAAGAATCTACCAATCAGGAGGCAATGATGAATCCCCACTGCCGATAGCGAAGAGTCTGCCACTGATGACTGCAAACCCTAAGGTACTGACAAAAAGACTCTAGATCTTGTTCCCAGAGCAATGAGTCGGAGTCGATGGGAAAAGATCTCCTGGAAGGAAGGCATTAAGGCATCCCACATCAGTCCAGCGCGAGTGTAACCCGCAGGCCAAGATTTGGAAGGAATCGGACGAAGGAGAGTGATGGAACCAAAACCTAAGTACGTTTCCGACGTGCACAAGATGAAGCTAGCGCACGGAAGAAACCCTCTGAACCAACCAATAATGAAAGCTGACACAGAGGCGAGAAATCCACCGATAGGGTCAAATGGAAATCAAGGTACTGCACGAATCCCAAGTGTGATAATGTGTGTTGACGTCGAACACAGGGGAAACCACTCAGTCAAAGACCCATGATGATGATCAAATGATGAGCACGAGGTCACCTATCAATGATGGAAATAGGCCCAAGGTGCGGCTCTAGGCTTGCTCTCAGAGCAATGTGTCGTAGTCGATAAGAGACAAACCCGCCGGCAAGAAGTCAATGGGGACCTTCTCAAACCAGCACGAGCAGAAGATCAAAACATCTGATGTGATAGAACATGATACCGACAAGACCGGGAAGGCCGACTGAATAATGAGTCAAGAGACACCGCAGAATGGCCGACTCAGGCTAGACTTCCCTTGAACAAAAGCACGACACTGTGATGACCATGGCAGTAAAAAGTGACACTGTATAAGTCTGTCTTGCAGGAGGCAAAACAAACTCTCCATATGATTGGAAGAGATAACCAACCGGGGGAGAACTGACAAGTGAAACATGGTAAAGGCTGAACCTAGGCCAAACTAGAACCATCCCAAATGAAGGAAATATATATAAGTATATGTGCTTTGTTCAAGGGCGACAAACTGACTCTGTACTGCCATCAAAATAACGAAGATACATCCCGTTCCCGCTCTTTTTGTTATATTTGATTTTTTTGTTTTTTTCATATAATAAGCCTGAAAAAGAATAAAATAATGCTATGGTACAATGGATAGAACGAGTATCAAGAAAGCAGATGCACTAGTTCCTGGGATTGGAACAATCCTATGCTCAATGCAAGGTGGCGAAAACTGGTTAGTGATACTCAGAGGAACGTTCCATCCATGGGTACAAAAGGTGTCAAGTCGTGATAGCTAAGTGCATGCAATGGTTAACTTGTACAGAAAGTCAAGGTCAAAAGTTGGCTTAAACATCGAGTCCAAATGAAGCCGGCTAAAGGCCAGGATAAACAAGTAGCCAATATGCAATGCAATAATACAACTTAACGACACCAGGGAGCCTCTAGGGTATAAGCCAGAAAAAGATAAGTGATGAAGGAGAAGAATGAAGCTTCAACACGAAAGACATGGCGGGACTAAAGAGGACTCCCAAGCCTACATAAAAAGCAGCATGGGCAACAAGTGATAGCGAGGAACTAACTAGGAAGCCCATGTAAAGGAAGGCTCTACCATCAAGTCATGATTTAAAAATCGGCGAGTGAAATGGGTGTAATGCTCATGACCTGATGGGATCGACCCTAAGGCAAGTGATTAGTATGGAGGCTAGTATGCAAGATGCAACGGAAAGTGATTCCCTAACCTATATGCCAGTGAATATCATATACCTGCCGTGAAGAGTCGGAAATCATGGATCAAAAATCCGGAAAAACCCCAAAATCGTCAAAATGTACCTGAAAATATACCAAACTGGGCACTTCCAAGCAATCGAGTTATACAACATAAGATAGATCGAAAAAATAAACATAAGGAAATTTTTCCAAAAATTTTCAATTTTTAGCCATAAATACACAAATTACCTCTCATTTGGTTCATTATTGCGTAGCTGATTTGGAAAAAGAGCTCTGGAGCTAAAAACTTGTTTCGTCAAATCAGGAAGAACCGACCGTCGGAATCCAGCGAAACTTCAGGTAGGCTCCTCAATCATCCTGTTGATTCATTTTGTCCATTTAAAAACTAAAATTAAGTGATTTTTTACCTTGAAACCCTTATTAAAAAACGCGTATCTGCGCATACGCGGGTTCAATGAAGGCAAGCCGCGTATACACGTGACTGTGCACAGGGAAAGTCGCGTATGCGCAGGTCCATTTTCAAAAAAGTGTTTCTAATGCAAATTGTGATGAAATTTTTCAGGATGACTATCTCTTGGAGGGAACGTGAGCATAGTGCAGTAGACCAAGAGGTCATGCAGGACCGCGCGGCTCAAAACATCCTCCGAAACTGCGGATTATTGAAATTCTTCAAAATGCCCAATATGAAAAGTAATGTGCGATTGCTTGAAATGCTCGTAAATTACTGGGAACCAGATCAGGATTGCTTCATAATTGATCATATGCCTCTACGCATAGAAGTGGAGGATATATATTTCATCACTGGACTCTCCAGGAGGGGAGACCCAGTAGACCTTCACGGAAAACCCCTGGGAGGGTTGACTGTGGAAGATTATGTCCAAATATATTGCGTAGATAATTCCAAGAAAGTTGGAACACAGATTGTTATTAGAGATATCAGGGATTTGCACATGAAGATCCTCCTGTTCACCATCGGCAGAGTGGCAGGATCTGCCTCACTGCATCAGGCGTCCAGGACGCACATGAGCATAGCTGTAGAGTGCTTAGTTCATGTGTATGATTGGTGCACAACCCTGCTACTGAATATGAAACAACAACTGACTTCTATTCGCCAGACCAAAACTAAACACTTTGGCTATGGTACCATTTTGACTACATTCTTCTTCGAGAGAGTTCCAGCTTTGAGACCCAGAGTCATCTCGACTATCAGCAGCCTGCGTGACCCAAGAATTGCCCGTTGGGCAGACATGATGAAGAGACTGGGGGGCAGCGAAGTACCCCGAACCACGTGGGACGATGAGTTCTTCCTGTGGTGGGGAGAACAGATCATCGCAGTGGACGACTATCCCTATGCTGGGATGGATTTCCGAGGAGATCCAGATCTAGTACTTCCACCCGGCACAGCATGGGGAGCAGTCGGTAAGTTTTTACAAAAAATTTGACTTATATGATTTTTTTGGATTTTTCAATTATGTATGATAAATGAAAAACAAACATGTTTTTGGATTGGATTCATAATGACTGACAATTAAAAATGATCATGTTTCAGATGTTGGACCAGTTCGTCCTGAGGGCCTACCGCGCCACAAGCGCCGCAGAGGTGAGGCGGAGGCAGTGGATTCCGACAGGACACTCCAGGCCGTTCAGAGAAACTTGGAGGGATTGACCCGCCAAATCCCTATGGCTGCCGTGGAGGACTTGCCGGAAGTCGTCCAGAGACGGGTTGTAGGTGTACCCCGTGACTGGGTTAGGTTATTCCGCCGTGTGGCCACTGCAGTTATGTTCTATAGGAACACGACTTCTGGGCAGGGTCCTCAGGAGTAGACAGATTTTATATGTTAGATGACTGTATATTATTTTTTGATACTGAACATGATGGGGCATAAGCCCAAGTTTTGTACGGCATTTATGGATCCAAATTTTGTAAAGTTTTTTGACACTCCGATGATATATACAACGATATTTTATGTGATGTGATAAATGTATCAAATGTATGATGTTTTTGATGATTAAAATTTATTGTATTGAATGATTAATATGCCAATCTAAAGCTTGATTAGCCAATGAGTCAGCAAACCAATTGTCAGCTCGAGGAATATGAATGAATGTTAAAAATTGAAATGACCTTTGTAACAAATGTACCCTCAAGAACAATCGTAATAAAATTGGATCTCGTACCCGATAAGTGTTGTTCAACTGCGACACCACCAGCTGGGAGTCCAAGAAAACTACCAACGAATCAACACTCAAGGATATTGCCTCCGAGAGTAGATGAATGACTGCAGTGTATTCTGCTACGTTATTGGAAGCAGGACCAATGCAGACCCCTCTTGATACCAACAGCTGACCGGAAGGATAATGAAGCACCCAAGCCGCGGAAGCTAAGTTCTGGGTGTGTCTACTAGCACCATCGGCGAAACCGAAATGACTCATGACATCCAACACAACCTGCCAAAGCAGATCAAAAAACATCACCACCTCATCAAAAATCGAAAATCAATCAGATATGTACAAAGCAAAAACTACTATATACAAAAGCAAAATGCCAGGCCAAAGCCTAGGCATAATACTTCTTCAAATAGAGCCCATTTCGGGGCTCCGGCAACTCATTCCCTTCGAAGTCAACCAAGGTATATGCTCCTTTCTTAAGGACCTTCTTAACGATATAGGGGCCATACCACATCGACTTAAAATTTCCTGCCCCCAAGGCATCTTTTTCTTGGGCATAGACCAAAACAAGGTCACCTTCGGAAAAGACCCTAGGCTTAACTGCCTTATCGTACTGAGCTTTAACTCGGTTTTTATGGGCTTCATTCAACGTGGCGGCATCTCGACGCTGCTCATCAAGATGTTCCAGATGAAGAAGCCGCTCTGCCAGACTAGAAGTGTCAGGAAGAAGCTCAACAGCTAATTTAAGGGAAGGAATATCGCATTCAATGGGAAACACGGATTCCACCCCGTGGACTAACTGAAACGGAGTAAAGCCAGTAGCAGTTTTAACTGACGTCCTGTATGCCCAGAGTGCAGGATATAGCATAATGTGCCAGTTGGATCTATGTTTATCAATTGTCCGTTGAAGAATTGTCTTCAAGGATTTGTTAACGACTTCCACTTGCCCATTGGCCCGAGGATAATATGGAGATGAATGCTCCTGCCGGAAACCCAATTTAAGAGCCAACTCAGCCATCATACTGTTCTGAAAGTGACTGCCATGGTCAGTGACAATCTCTCTAGGTATACCGAAACGAGCGATGACTTGGTTGAAGAAGAAAAGAGCTGCAGTCTCACCATCGTTCCCAAAAGTAGGCATAGCCTCGACCCACTTCGTAAAGTAGTCTACTGCTACGATAATGTACTTGTGACCTTTTGGCGAAGGCGGGTTACAAGTAGTATAATCCATACCCCACTTTGTAAAGGGTCCGACAGTAACGACTGGAAAAAGCGGAGCTGGATGAGCGCGCATTTTTCGAGTATACACTTGACAAGGATGACACTTCTTGACCGATTCAATACAATCTTTGAAAATAGAGGGCCAGAAGTAGCCAGCACGCAAAATCTTTTGGGCTGTAGCAAGCCCCGATAAATGACCCCCACAAGCTCCACCGTGAGAATCATTAAGCACAGCCTCAGCTTCTTCGAAAGTTAAGCAGCGTCTTAGGATTGAATCAACCCCTCGACGGTACAAAGCATCACCAATAATCAGATAACTTTTAGCTAAGTGACGCAGCTTACGACGCTCATCTTTCGAAAAAGAAGAGGGAAACTTTGCAGTCTGGAGATATACAATGATATCCCCATACCAAGGATCTTGTGGAGAGATTAGAAACAAGTGTTCGTCCGGAAAGGACTCATCATAGATCATCTCCTCACCACAAGGCAACTCGGAGATCAATTCCGCAAAGACTAATGACTTCTTGGATTTGGAAGACATGAACTCTAGATCGAATTCCTGTAATATCACAATCCATCTATTATACTTGCCCCCAATCACTCGCCTGCTGAGGACAAACTGAAATGGATTGGCAGCTGCCAAGACATAAGTTTTGCGAAGAATAATGTAATGCCGGAGTCGCTGCACAGCATGGACTGCTGCTAAGGCTAATTTTTCTATCGGGGTGTATCGAAGTTCAGGTCCTACCAGTCCTCGACTAAGGTAGTAAATAACATGCTCAACAAGAGCATCATCTTCTTGAACCAGAACCACCAGAACCATACCAATGGTAGATTCTGCTGTAGCCAGATACAAAAGAAAATCTCTGCTATAATCGGGTGGACTCAAGAAGGAGTTACAGGTCATCGTCTTTTTCTGCATCGAATGAGCGTGAGCATAGTCGTCCCAAAGAATGGGAACTCTTTCCATCAGCCTCAACTATCCCTTGTAATCTCGCATAGTTAACGATAAACCTCCGAAGAAAGTGAGTCTCCTCGATACTTTGCCGATTTCGATTGAAGATCTGGGAGGCAAACTAAGTATTACATCAACTCTTGAAGGGCACCTACCTTTATCCTTCCCTAGACACGATAAATCCCAATGTACCGATCGGATGTTATTGGACAAGTTAATTGTTCCGGATTCAAACGAATTTTTATAAAAACGATGATTCCACAAATATCTACGGGAGGTGTCTCGGATGATCCATCCTCTTTCGAGAATGAGCGCCTAAATCTACCTAAGTATGCCTCGAAGGATTTTTCTTGATGTCGTAAAGGCGTAAGACATGGCCCGCCGAAAGGTAGCTCAAACATTTTAAGACCAAAAGGAATTTTCTTATATGCAAACGTACTCCAGGGACAAATAAATGCGGTCTTATGTTGATCTTCTGGACGGATAGTAATTTGATTATAACCAGAGAAACCGTCCATGAAGGAGAAAATCTCGTTACCGGCACACTCGTCAATAATCTGATCGATGAAAGGTGTGGGGTAATTATCCTTAGGACACGCCTTATTCAGGTCTCTGAAATCGATGCACACTCGAATCGTTCCTTTCTTTTTATCTACCGGAACGGGGTTTGAAACCCATTCAGTCAGAGGAACTGGGAAAATGAATCCCGCCTTAAGCAGCTTTTCAACTTCAACTTTGATGGCTGCTGCCTTCCTAGGATTAACCGGACGAAGTTTTTGCCTGACCGGCTTAGCGTTTTCATACGTCTTGATCTCATGCTAGACGATAGATGGGTCTATGCCAGGCATTTCCTCATAAGACCAAGCAAAAACATCCCTATACTCTTTGAAGAGCTCGGTATAGATTTGAATCTCGTCACTGGAACATTCAGCTCCAATGAAGACATTCTCGACAATATTGGGATTCCTGGAGATGTTCACCGGGATAGTAGGAGAGATCACAGTCATGTTCCCTTCAGCATAAACTTGTGTTAGTGCTAAGGGGCTCAAGACTGGGTGAACAGATCCAGGAGACTGAGGACTTGGAAAACTTGTTTCGACTTCGTTCAAGTCAGGTAGGAAGTAAGACTGATGATGCAAGTCATCCCACGGTCTATCTATACCTGTCATCGCTTTCAGGATGGCCTCTTCAGATGGAAGAGTGGTATCTAGACAATCCTGGGCAGAAGAAGAAGTAAGCATCCAAGCCGGAGCCACATCACCATCCAACTCTTCCGGTGAAAGAGGAGCTGGATCAGATTCTGCAGTGTCAACAATAGACTGATATGCAATCTCAGCTGCAAAAATCGGGAATGCCATTCCACCCACTTGCCCTTCCTCCAATGTGGCAGTTGGGGAAGGTAAGGTCCAAGGGTCCGAAAAATAATGAGTTCGAAAGAACTCTCTTCGAAGGGGAGCCTTCGAGGATGAAATAGCATTAATAGACACCTTAGGAGGAGGAAGATCAAAAGAACCCATCAGGGAAGAATACATTCCAACTCCTAGATTCTCGACAGGCGCCTTAGTATTATCGAACTTAGGCACAGATGAGTCAGAAGGCGCATCCAGGTCTACAGGAGGACAGTCCAGTTGATCCACCGTGACTATCCTCCCTTCGTGGGGGAAACATACAATTCGAAACAATGAGGATGCAATGGCATCCATTTCATATATCCAGTTCCTCCCCAGCAGAAGGTTGTAGTCCAAGGTTGCATCCACTACCTCAACCTCTATGTTAACGGTTTTTCCCCCAACACAGATGGGCAAAGCCGGGACAATACCATGGGGTCTGTGAGAATGACCATCGAATGCAGTAAGAACAGTGCTAGATGGAACAGCTTTGGGAGATCCAAGCGTCTTCCAACATGCGAGAGACATCACGCAAGTAGAAGCACCCTCATCAACAACCGTGCGAAAGATATTAGTCTTTCGATACGATGATTTAATATGGAAGGCCATATGATGAGGAAGTCTCTTCTTAAAATTATTCATGTCAAAAGTAATCAGAAGAGAATTTTTTGGATCAATAGCCCCAATGGCAGTGAGCAAAGCACTGCGCTGAGCCAGACAAGACTGGAGTACCTCTAAAGCTGACATAGCACAAGGACTCTGCGCCAGATCTTCTACAATCGAGTAGTTCTGGGCAGCCCTCGCGTTCGGATTAATCGTTGACCGCTTAGAAGATGCTTTCGGCATCTGAGGCATAGACTCAACAATGGGGTTGCGGATGAAGGCTCGTAGGCGATCAGAACTTCTGCCTTTCAAGACTTTCCGCCATAATCACGGATCTCGTAGCGACATCCACGTGAGCACTCATCATAAAGATATTCGATGCTTTTTTCCTCTCGGGGCACCTCATCATCGAAGCCCTGTGATTTGGTTCGCGCCAAAGAATTAATTACCGCTCTTGGGGAAAGGGTTGTTAAAGGCCCGGGAACTAGAAGAACCCCGTTGAAGATAAATGTGCGCCGAGCATCCCGACCGGGCAAAGGTGTGAGATGGTCTCCACCGCACAAAGCTTGCATGGAAACTTCACTTTCTTTTTCCTTTGGCCTCAACAACACGCTCGATTTATTTGCATTTCCCTTCCCATTCTTGCCCTTCTTCTTGTTATTACGTCCCTTCTTCTTCCCATCGGATTGTTGATTTCCTTTGGGTTCTGAAGATTGGACAGCATTTATGGACAAGGACTGGGAAGGTGATGAATCAGCAGGCACAGCCTGACCAGAAGGAGCAGATTGTAAAGACAACTGCTGCAATTGAGAAAGCAGGCTGGTTGCACTACTATTGACCAATCTGACAAGCCCGTCACCATGCGGACTAGGTTTGGGTTTCGATAAATCCAACTTGGAGCGAGGAGCATTGGGAAAATACTTATAAAGTACCCCAGACTGAGAATAGATCAGTTCTAACTGCTGGGCCCTAAAGATGGCCTGCTCCTCGGAATATACCCCTGATAGGGATACATCCTTTGAAATTTCTGACTAAAGCGATTTCAAAAACCACTCGATAAGGAACTCACCTGGAATATGGGCTTTGATAAGCCTCTTCCTTCTCCTCCATTCCTGAATATGATCAGAAATGTGAGTTGCCTCATCCTGCTTAAAATTAGCCAGGAGTTCGGTCCCAGCCTCATATCTGACAGGCAACTGAAAATGGTTAAGAAAAGTGACAGCCAGTTCTCCAAATGTGGCGAAACTGCCCCCAGTGAGCTCTATATACCATTTTGCGGCATTTCCGGTTAAGGTGCGCTGAAATAATCTCAATCTAATCGAGTCGTCGATCAGAGCGTTTGAAGAGCACCATAAGTGGAAAGTGGTGATGTGGTCTGCCGGATCTTCACCATTCTTACCTTCAAACTTAGGAATGTCTGAAGGAAGTTTGGTTGGAACCGGAGGCCACCCCGGACTATACTGAATCGGGTCATTAGTTAACTTCGACAAGTCTGGCAAGTTTAACGTTGCCAGAAATGGTAATCGAGGTGGAGCCTGAGAATTCCATCCTTGATGGGATGGATTTCCAACATTCTGAAAAGAATAGCCTGGATTTGATGAGGCACCAGGCTGCCAGAAAGGACTCGTAGAAAACGGAGAAGAACCTCCTCCCCACGCCGAGTTACGAAAACCCAGAATAGTTCCCCCCGTTGAAGTATTAACTGAAGAGGAAAGCCCCCAATGGGGGTTCACCGCGGTAGACGAGAGGAGAAAAATGCAGTATATGATAGATGCGGGAAAACATTCCCTCGATGACTCGCGGCCGATTCCCCACGCCCCCGACGTTCACCAAGCATGGGATTCAACCCATAAAAAGTGATCGAACTTTTCGGACCAAGGATTGAAACTTTGGGTCTGGGACGTAAAAGGAAACGACCCTAAAGAAGGATTGGGACTAGGAATATGCCCAGTCCCAAAGGGGAAACCCTGAAAAGAAGTTGATCCACTAGCCATGTTGGACATGGGCGTAGATCCAGCTGCACCGGCGGTAAAGGAAAAAGAGGGATTTCCAGCAATGGACATCCCTGAAACAAAGGGACCGGATTGAGAAGCATATGCTTGGGTGAACCCAGAGCCAAACATAGCGATGCACCGACATCGAAAGATAAACCAAAGAGTGCCTGGCGAGCGAGCGGTCTGAATACGCGGCCTCCACAGTAGAGCACGCGTTCCCGGTCGTGGCCGCCAGAAGAATAAGAAAAGAATATGGATGATCTCGGCGGGTCTCTCGGAGGACTGGGTCGGCGTGTGAATAACAAACGACGGATGATGGAGAGGAAAGAGGAGATGGACACAGCAAGCTGCCGAGGCTCGGGTATATATTCTATACGAAAATCTTCTCCCCCCGAGGAAATGCTAGTCAGCGAGGTGAGCGGAACGCTCTCTCGGAATCGACACGGAGTCAGTGAAGACGCCCAGGACCTTGGTGGAGGATCTCTCTCCACAGCGTCAGACTCCACAGGGTGGTAACCACCTGCTAAATCACTCCTACGCCTTCTCGAAGAAGGCTCTGCACTCTCGGGAGATAACCCCCAGATTCTCCTCGAACGACGAGGCGCTTGATCAGCCACTTTTATAGATTTTTTAAATTAGACTCAAAAAAGTGAAAAGCTAGGCAAGCTAGGAGCAAAGAGCACTCACTAAAATAAAAATCCCTGAGATACAGTCAAGCAAACAACCTCCAAGTATTTCCGCTCCGGGTGATGAGGACCGGACACCAAAATACAGGAAAGCGAAATATAGGACCTCCCGAAAGCAGTCTGGGATGATTAGGGCCCAAAACAACTAGCGAAGGTATCAGAAACAGTTACGCCGACCTCCTAACGACAGCCTTTGCCGGGTCAAGCACCCAAGCTTCGCAAGGGCACCCCCCAGAAGTACTGCTGAAAGTGATGCGACGTCTGCCTCAGGTACCACGGGTATTCCCCCCCGCAGTCACCTGTGTGGAACCTAGGAACGACAACTATGGACACCAATCCGTATCAGAAGCTGGGCGGAACGGTCTTGAGGTCAGATTCAGCTAATCGGAGGGGGGGTATCCCTCTTCTCAACCTTCACTTCCCCTCGTGCTTGACTCTCGGATGAGAGCTTTCCCAGTCCACCTCACAGAGTTGGATTTCGCTCAATTAATCAACTTCTATGTTTGTTTGAGCGGCCTTGGAGAGTTTACTCTCCACTCACCTATTCCAAGGCCCTACAACCTAGCTAGTTGGTGATTGACACTTAGTAAAACTTGCTAGTTGATTTTAGATTAAATCGCTTATTTTAAGGGCTGTTGTATTAAGTCACAAGGATATGGAGTTGAAACCAATGGTGTTTTGACGCAACAGAAATTAATAAAAACCTGACTACATGCACATGCAGTTCTTTGTCTTTCGATGAAGAGCAATTTCTATACAGGTTCTACGAGACTAAAAGATGTATTTTTCTTTTCGAATCACAAAATCACACTCACAAAAACTAAGAAGCTAACTAAATGATTCAATTCACCTAATTCAAATGACTACTAGCATGTAAATTCTAAGATGCAAAAAGTCCCTTGAAACAAGGTGAAATTTCCCAAAAAGCTCTTTCAGTTTTAACTCATCTTTTTGTTGTCCAGAAAGCCAATTCTTGAAACAAGAACTCTTAGTATAAGACAACAAAAATACTTGACAACAAGAAAAAGGAATCAAATGACAACTTCTCCTCAAAATCAAACCAAAAACTAGAAGCAAGAAACTTCACTAAAGCTCCAAAAGATATGGCCAAACGAAAATGAAAAACGCAACAACAAAAACAAAAACAAGACCAAATGTTTTTTGAGTTTTTGAAATGCAAAAAACAAAAAGCAAAACGAATGTTTTTTGGGCTTTTTAGTTTTATAAAACAAGAGCTCAAAAAGACCAAGCACAACTATCACAATTCAAGCCAAAACGAGACCGAATTTCGAGCACAAACTTCAACTATGCTCCCAAACCTTATAAAGCTAATGATAGCAAGATCAATAAGAGCAACGGAAGACCAAAAACTCAGCTAAGCAGCCTAGACGAATAGTGCAAACTTGCCGCAACAAAAGACTCCAAAGAAGCAAGAAAAGTTCTTTGAAAATTGCAACAAAACCCTAGCCTATGAAACTCAAGAAAACCGATCGAAAACAAAGCAAAAAACGCAATGCAAAGCACAACACAAAGATAGGAGCGAGTCAGTGAGCAGAAGCTCTCTGTTCTGATAAAGCAGAACAGCCAAGAATGCTCAGAAAGCAATCTTGGAACTCAATCCAGGAGTGCCAGCACCAACAAGAACACTCTGCCAAAAAGATTAGTTTTCGAACAAACGAAAGAGAAACCAGACTTGAAACCACTTCCTTCACACTCCAATAAGTACAGAGACTCTGAAGACACAGGCCTCCACAGCCAGAAAGGACCAAAAACACCAGGATCCTAAAAATTCAAAATCTGCCTAGGTATACGCAACCTAGCAGTTATGCAACCAGCGTGTATACGTGTCTGAGTTAAGGGAAACTAGCGTATACGCGGGTCCCTTTATACAAACTCGCGTGTATACGCGACTGTGTGCAGACAAAAGAGCGTATACAAAGAAAGATAATGAAAAACAAAAAAGACAAGCCTGGGAAAGACACCAAGACTTCAGACTGACTGCAAGAAAGCAAACTGGACTGTAAAAGACAGAAAAAACTGTTGGCAACCTACCAAACAGCTGAAACAACCCAACAGGAGAATCACAAGAATGTGATCCCCAGTGGAGTCGCCAGTTCTATTTCGGGGAATTAACACCCTAGAGGTTGGTTGGGATTCAACCTCCACAGAGCAGGGGCGTACTACTTAACAGAGACTCACACAATCATGCACGTTCATAAAAACCAAATAGAGCAGAATGAGAGATTTACCCGTTGGTCCTACGTTTGAAGTAGATTCACGTGGAGTCCAAACTCCCTGCAACCGTCCTTCCTCCTTAACCTGAAATACAAGAAGAAACCAGCACAAAGGACAAGTTGTACAGCATATATCTACTCTATACGTTAGTGAGATTCATATAAAACATTAAATAAATCATAATGAATGCTTGTATAACAAATATTCTTCATACATTAAAGCATACACTAACACGTTTATTTTGGGAACAGCATGATACTTCTGTATTATAAATAGTGCGTACAAAAGTAATCAAGAGGAGAGATCACCTGATCCTTCCAAGGCCTTCGCAGACCGTCGTCCGGATCCGTCCAACCCTTGCCTCGCTAAGACTCCTTCCAAACTGGTGCATACGAGATAACATATAAAGGGATGTGTATCTCAAGGAAACAAGGGTTTCCTACAATGAACTGGGAAAGTGCAGGAGGCACGGGGAATCGGACTTGGATAGGGAATACCAACAGAGTATAATATCAATAATTCTCTCTCTCCCTTAGGCCATACACATGAGGGCTTTTTATAGTCCCTCCAAGTAGTTTCAGCAGTTGGAAACAGTTGGCCACGGGCTGGGGTGGTTGAACTACCTGAGTAACCATCAACCCAGCGCGAAATTAGGGATTTTTTATATATTTTTTAATCATTTTAATGGCATACGCGGAAAATTCTAGCTAAACTCGCGTATACACGCGGAAAAGTATGGGCATAGTCGCGTATGAGGGATTTTACACTGTTTTTAAGTGAATTTGTCCAAGTCTGTAGGAATGGGTGCCCAAAAGCCATAAAGCAATCATGAATCATGTCAAAGTGAGAAATGATGCTATAACAATTATCCTCCAACGTTGATGAAGGTGATCTGTCAACCAGGTAGTATGTAGTCTCCACTACCTTTGCCCAAAATTCTTGTCCTAACCTAGTACCATTGAGCATGCTTCTTACCTTTTCGATCAATGTCTTATTAATTCTTTCTGCAACTCTGTTTTGCTGAGGTGTGTATGGAGTAGTCTTCTTCCATGATATACCACACTTCTTACATAACTCTTCAAATTCCTTCTTGCAGAATTCTCCTCCATTATTTGTCCTCAACACCTTTATCTTCTTCTCTGTATTTTTTTCCATTATAACCTTAAATTCTTTAAATATTTCAAAGTCTTCGGATTTCTTCCTCAAGAAATATATCCATGTATTCCTTGATAAGTCATCTATAAATGACACATAGTACACAAAATTACCTAGTGATGGAACTGACACAGGTCCAAACACATCACTATGCACATGCTCTAATATCTTGTTCGCCCTCTTAGCACTAGAAGGGAAACTCACCTGATTCTGCTTCCCATATACACAATGTTCACAGAAATAAAAATCCAGAGAGCAATTAGACATATCCTCTACCATACCATTACCATGTAGTATTCAAAGGCTCTTCTCTCCATAGCATGGTCTTTTCTCCATATACCACTAGGCTTTCTGCTCCACTTTCAAGAACCACGGAATTGTTTCACCCATCAATAACAGTGCTACCCAGAAGCTTGTATAGAGTTCCAATCTAAACTCCCCGCATCAATACTAGTGCTCCCTGAACCACCTAGCGGGTATCTTTATTGAACATTTTTTTTACACCTACATCATCAATATTGCTTACAGAAATCATATTTCTAGCCAATGCAAGAATATGCAGAACACCAACAAGTGTTCTAATCCTTCCACATTGCAACTTCAGCTTGAATTTTCCGTGTCTGATGATTCTAGCCTTCCTATCATCCCTTAAGAATACATCACCACCATCATACTTCTCATGCTCGCAGAACCACTCCCTATGGGCAGTGAAGTAAAAGGATGCATCTGAGTCAATAAACCATGCCTCATGATCTACATGTGTATTTGAATAAGAAGCCAAATACACATCCCCAACTTCATCTGAGGTGGTTTTCACCTCTACAGAAGGAGCATCATCAAATCCCTTTCCTTTCTTAGGATATTTATATCTACAGTCCTTTTTGAAGTGCCCTTCCTTTTTGCATTTCCAGCAAACCTTTACAAGCTTTCCTAGAGATTTAGATCTCCCTCTAGATTTAGATCTCCCACTCAAGAACTTATTTTTGTTTCTATTATGGGACCTTCCTCATACAGATAAGGAATCTCCATTCTAGCCCTCCATATATTTTCGTCTCATTTCCTTCTACATCAAGGCTGAGACAATTTCATCAAAATTCAAGGTAGTTGTATTGCTACCTATTGCAACAACCAAACTATCCCATGAATCTAACAGAGAACACAAAAAACTGATGCACTTATCTTCATCTGATATTTTAATATCAATAGATAAAAATTGACTTACCATAGTATTGAAGACATTCAGATGCTTTGTCATCGAGTCTCCATCCTTCATCCTCAAGTTATACATATTTTTCTGTAGGAACAATTTATTCACCAAAGACTTAGATTGGTAAAAATTTCCTAACTTGTCCCACAAAGCCTTCATCGTAGCTTCCCCAGATACATTCAACAATATTGAATCTGAGATACACAACCGTATTGTGCTCCTTTCCTTTCGATCCAACTTCGCCCAGTATTCATCTGACATTTCCATTTGTTTAGTACCCTGATCTTCCGTGATCCACTGATATTTATTCGCCATCAGATCCTCGATCTTGAGCTTCCACAATTCAAAACTATGGCCATTAAATTTCTTGATCTCTATCTTTCCACTGCTTGCCATATTCTTTCACTGCAAGAATATATCCTGAAGATATCCCACAAAACAGGGTCTACCACAGTGTAATATTCACAATTATCCATGAGCTAGTTGGAATATTAATTTTGGTTTTTACTTTCTTGTTTAATGAATAAGAGGATATGGAGATCCACAAATCTCCTTAATATGAATAAGATCAATGCCAATGTGAAAGGAGGACATCTTGGCAGCCTAATTGAACACCCTTAGGAGTTAAAAGGGGTTGGAACACATGGACTGGGTCAACTTTGACCAAATCAATAGCATTGTCATGGAGGAGTGGCATTCTTTATGGGACAGCGCAGTTTTAGTTGGAGACTCTTTGCATGGAAGTATTGTCTTAAATGAGTGGGGCCTAGGGTTAGGAAGCTCACAACTTATATAAGGAAGAGGATGGCAGCCATATTCATTCATGTTTTGGTTTTATTATATTTTTTATATGGTGTGTTTAGACATATAGCTTTCTTCAGTTGTTTAGCTAAGATTGCAGTGTTTTTTAGCACAGGGTGTTCCTAGTCAGGAATCCCACCTCTTTCCTTGATACACCTCTAGGAAGATATTTGCACTACATTTCCACATTCAGACATTAGGCCAAGCTTCAGTCTTGTGTTACAACGCATTTTTTTTTAGAGATGTGCTGAGGTGCAAGTTGCAACAGTGGAGACTAGATCCGGGTGAATTCTGATGTATTTTTCAATGGAGGAAGGTTTCATTCCATTGGGAGGCTGGTGAGGAAGGCCCTTGAGCCTTATTGCAACATTTGGCATTAGGACACTTTATCTTTTTCCCCTACATCGCATTTTCTGTCTTGGACTACATTATTTTAGGGAGGAGTTGCAGGGGTGGTTTCATTACACCATTTGGAGAGGAGGTTTTCTACTAAAGGGATCAACCTTTCATCTAGAGGATCTATTGGAGGAGGCTACATTATTTGTCATACCAGATCAGCCACATCTTTCCAGTTGTATTATTGCAATGAATCTTCAGCCCTAGGGCTTTGATTCCCATCTTGTATATTGGTGTATTTATGAAAACCCTCTAGGGTTATTTGTTGGAGGTTGTATAGAGCCTTGATCTTCATTGTACATTATCTTTGAGGAATATATCAGCCATTTTTTCTTTTGAGTATTCATTTGTTGAAGCAGTGCACCTATGACTGTGTTGTAGTAATCTTCCGGCATTTTTGATATAGTAGCAGCACCTCTTATTGAGAGTTTTCTTTATTGGAGGCTTGTTCTATCTTGTATTATGGTTTGTGGCCCATTATATTAAGCATGTTTGTTGTTGTTATGATGTATAAATAAGCTCCATATTGGTCTCATACTTTGATGTGATTTTTTACACTGCTATTTCCATGGTTTTTCACTATATTCCTTCTTTTCCAATTTGGGAATATTACAGTGGTATCGGAGCATAATCTTGGCTCAGCCTGTGAATCTTAAGCCAATATGTCATCAGAATAAGGATATCCTCTCATAGATAGAGAAAAGAGGTATCTCAACAGAAGAAGAAACCGGAAGTTTGATTATACATATGATAAAGAAGACAAGGGTAAAACTCATTTAGCAGGAAAAGATGAGGAGAAGGAGTTTCCTAAGATTCTTCTTCGAACTATGCAAGACATTGCTAGAGAAATAAAGGAGATGAGGATGGATAGACATAAGGAATCCCCTAAAGGGTTTCTACATGGTGAAGGCTCCGTCATTTCTCATCACTAGAGTGATCAACCAATGAAGCAGCAACAAATTTCCCAACGCTCTACAATCCCTACATTCTTAGCAGTGGGAAATGAAGGGTTTCAAGAAAAAGAAACTCTTGAAGACTATTTCATGGAGTATGAGTCTCAATCTCAGAGATTCAAGGATCACTTGAGTTTTCAAGAATTTTTTCAGATCAAGGACAATAGGAGACCCAAGTATCACAATAGCAGTGGAGGATTCATTCATAATCATGATCTACACTGAACTATGGGCATTTTTTTCTTACCCAACTTTGATGTGTCATCCAAATACACTGCCAAATCATGGGTAGAGAAGCTTGACATCTACTTCCAGCTAAACAAAGTACCAGAGCTGGAGGCCATCAAGATAGCAGTGCTGCACCTTGAGGGTGAGGCACATGACTGGTGGTTTCATGGCTTGTCTACATTGGGTCATGCCAATGTGACTGCATATTTAGAGTTCACAAGGAGGTTTGTGGAGATGTTTGATCAGAGAGACCTGGAGGCACCATTCATGGGGCTAGCAAAGCTCAAAAAATCAGGTAATCCAGAAACTTACATTTCTGAATTTCTAAAACTTTTTGTTATGGTTCTTGATTTATCTACAGCAAGAAGGGTCTACATGTTTTTTGATGGGTTAGCAGAACCTCTTCCTGGGTTGGTTAAGTATACCAAACCCACTACCCTTCGAGATGACATTGAAAGCGCTAGAGATCAACAAGATTCCTTGCCAAAAGAAAAGGCGACATTTCAACAAAATCCCTCTTTTCCATCAAACGGAAAAGAATGTTGGGTATGTGTTATATTCTTTCCACGACTAATCACGCATGGGGGGGTCACAGGGGGGCGATAACACCCCCTGTATGTTGCGCTAGGCGCAACGTCAGGGGGGTCACAGGGAGGGCAGTAGCTCCCCTGTCAAGGTCCGGGGCAACGCCCCGGAAAAAATTTTTGGTCCCTATTTTTCGGTGGGCAGATCTGCCCATGGTTTTTTGCATGGATTTGCACATGGTTTTGGGGTACGATGGTTTTCGGCCCCTGGTATTTTGCAAATCCGGTCAAGGGAACTACGATTATGTTCTAATCTAGGGTTAATGGATTGGGGTTTATGTATTCTTCGACATGTATATATATGTGTTGTAACACTAAAAGGAATATAATGAAAAATCAAGTTGGTCCTCCCGATTTGGGATTCAAGGGAAAATCTCTGTGTTTATCTGTTTTATGTTTTATGCTCTTGTTATTTTTTATTTTCTATTTTAAGATTCGTTGCAGATAATTTTTTTACAAGGTTAAAACCTACAAAGAAGAGAAGGCTCCTTTCTCAAAAGAGAGCCAAAGTAAAGTACCTCTTAGTGATGATGTCTGAAGAGATTTGAGGAGAAGGAAGCTTTGCTTCACATGCCAAGAATCATGGGCACCCATACATAGATGTGCAGCAGGAAAGGCACACTATATAGAGGTCTTCTCAAATGATGAGGAGGAAGAAGAAGAGGAACCAGAAGAGGTCACAACGTTGGCATAGCAGGAGATGATCCATAACCACCAGGAAGTGGGGATGGGGAATTTTCTCCAATTGGAGGGGCTCTTGCATCATTGAGAGGAGTACCCAAGTACTTGACCTTGAGGGTTTGAGGTTCCATCTTAGATCAGAGGGTTTTATTTTTTATTGATAGTGGGGCTACCCACAATTTTGTTGATAGTGGGGCTACCCACTGATGATTTTGAGGGATTTTATGTTTTGGTCCCAGGAGCTAGAACTATGCAGTGCATGCATTATGTTCCATATTTATCTGTCACCATGGGGACATATACATTGATTGATAACTTCTTTGTGGTTGACATACTTGACACCAATTTGATATTGGTTGTGTTGTGGTTGATTACTTTGGGGAAGGTCACCACAGATTGGGAGACTTTGCAGATGGCATGGGTGGATAGAAATAGAAGAAAAAATCAGATGATTAAGGGCATGCACACATATCCCTCACATGCAACTTCCACACAAAAAACAGAGATGGATTTTTGCAGTGGAAGCAAGGACCTAACAGTCCCATCTATCATGCACATGACTTTGGCCCATGAGACATTATTTTTTTGTGGCAAACCACCTGGGAGGCCACCTAATCAAGAGTTGGTGAGAAATGTTTCACATCATGGTGCACCACCCATAGATCTAGGAGGATTGGGAGCATTGGGAGGTCATGGTATAGCGTTGAGAGTCTTGGGTAGACTCAAGGAGGAGGGAGACATTCTCCCATCATCATAATTAACCACTCTCATTTCAGATCGTGCGCTGAGAAAGAAGAAGCAAAGGGAGGATAGCAGCCTTCCATTATGTGACTTTGGCATGGGAGATGTCAAAGAGGAGGGTAGCCATATGACAGATACTTTATATGATAGATCATCAACGTTGTCACTTTGGAGGATACATCCATACTGGAAATCCCAACTATTGGTGGATTATTCCAAGGATATTTTCACTTGTATGATACTTGATGACCAACTTTTAAAGGAGGGGTATTCATTCAAAGATGGGGTCATCTACTAGCATGGTAGGATCTTCTTATCTAGAGCTTCCAAGCACAACGAGAAGTTACTACATGCATCACATGAAGAATTTCTCTCAGCCATACTTATTCTATGAGAGCATACCACACTATCATGGAGAGGTAAACATGGGAAGGCCTTGAAGAAGAGATATATCAGAATTTGAGGAGATTCATGGATCATGTGGATATGGATGAGATACATAACTCTTTGATGGAGTTATCACAGCCACCCCTTTCCTCTTGGGGAATGAGGGGATCTATCTATGAGCCACTCTATTTGTAGGATTAGGATTTATGGTAAGGATCATGTTTATGTACATAATGAATTACTTGATGGTCATTTGCATTCCTTTACCATATATGTGCAGGAAAATGCTCCAAGAAGTAGAATTCTTCCTTATAAACTTCATGGCCAACTTTGGGCCATAAACTATGTTGAGAATGGCCACTCCCTAGGAGGATATAGGGATATTATTTACCATTCAGGGTGCACTCCAAAGGCACCAAACGTTTTTCACCTTCTCAAAGCATGTGAGAAGACTATGGCAGCAAGTAAGTGGAGGGGAAACCACTTACCATATCATTATTTGATGCAGTCAGGAGATATACTGCGTTGGTTCCACATGTGGGGCTATGATCCACCTCCATTTTTGCATATGGTTGTTTTTGTATGATTGGTTTTGATCCCATAAATTGATGATGTTCTTATTCTTATTATGGGAATGAATGGAAGGAGGATGGGAGGATTGAGCATGCCCTTTGGGAGAGAGATTTTCCATGTTCATTATGCTACATGTTTCATGGAGAATGTTGGGCAAACCATGATTGTTTCATTGGATCTATTGCTTCCTTATGGGATGAATCATTTGCTTCTCATGAGAACTTGGGAGGATAATTTCATGGAGGGATGGATTGGGAGACACTTGGATTATGAGGGAAGCTTATCACATGGAGGTGTCACCAATGGTGGAGGAGAAGAGTTGCAACACTCACCTTTACAGTTGCTTGAGGACAGCAACATTTGGAAGGGGAGGACTGTAATATTCCCAATTAGCCATGAGCTAGTTGGAATATTTTTATTTTTTTTTCTTTCTTGTTTAATGAATAAGAGGACATGGAGATCCATAATTCTCCTTAATATGAATAAAATCAATGCCAATGTGAAAGGAGGAAATCTTGGCAGCTTAATTGAGCACCCTTAGCTGTGAAAAAGGGTTGGAACACATAGACTGGGTCAACTTTGACCAAATCAACAGCGTTGTCATGGAGAAGTGGAATTCATTATGGGACAGCGCAGTTTTAGTTAGAGACTCTTTGCATGGAAGTAGTGTCTTAAATGAGTGGGGCCTAGGGTTAGGAAGCTCAAAACTTATATAAGGAAGAGGATGGCAGCCATATTCATTCATGTTTTGGGTTTATTATATTTTTCATATGGTATGTTTAAACATATAGATTTCTTTAGTTGTTTAGCTAAGATTGCAATTTTGTTTAGCACAGGGTGTTCCTGGTCGGGAATCCCACCTCTTTCCTTAAGAAGCCTCTAGGAAGAGCTTTGCACTACATTTCCACATTCAGGCATCAGGCCAAGCTTTAGTCTTGTGGTACAGCGCAGTTTCTGTTAAGAGATGTGTTGAGTTGCAGGTTGCAGCAATGGAGACCAGATCTGGGTGATTTCTGATCTTTTTTTCAGTGGAGGAAGGTTTCCTTCCATTGGGAGGCTGGTGAGGAAGGCCCTTGATACTTATTGCAGCATTTGGCATTATGTTGCTTTATCTTTTTCCCCTACAGCGCAGTTTCTGTCTTGGACTGCGTTATTTTAGGGAGGATTTGCAAGGGTGGTTTTAGTACACCATTTGGAGAGGAGGTTTTCTAGTGAAGGGATCAGCCTTTCATCTAGAATATCTATTGGAGGAGGCTACATTATTTGTCATACCAGATCAGCCACATATTTCCAGTTGTATTGTGGCAGTGAATCTTTAGCCCTAGGGCTTTGATTCGCATCTTGTATATTGGTGTATTTCTGAAAACCCTCTAGGGTTCTTTGTTGGAGGTTGTATAGAGCCTTGATCTTCATTGTACATTATCTTTGAGGCATATATCAGCCATTTTGTCTTTTGTGTATTCATTTGTTGTATAAGTGCACCTATGACTGCATGGTAGTAGTCTTCCGGCATTTTTGATATAGTAGCAGCACCTCTTATTGAGGGTTTTCTTTATTGGAGGCTTGTTATATCTTGTATTATGGTTTGTGGCCCATTATATTAAGCATTTTTGTTGTTTTTATGATGTATAAATAAGCTCCATATTGGTCTCATACTTTGATGTGATTTTTTACACTGTTATTTCCATGGTTTTGCACTATATTCCTGCTTTTCCCATTTGGGAATATTACACATAGGCCCAAGAAAAAAACCCCTCAGCAGCAAAGGAATCCCCTTGAATCTGAAACAACTATGATACCAATTATAGGTTTTAACCCTGTACAAAAATTATATGCAAACGAATTCTTAAAACAAAAACAAAAAACAAATACACACAGAGATTTTCTGCTAGATCCCAAAATTGGGACTACCATCTTAATTTTTCATTATATTCCTTTCAATGTTACAACACATATATATACATGGCGAATCATTAATAAATCCCAATCCATTAACCCTGGATTAGAACATAACCATAGTTCCCTTGACCGTATCTACAAAATATCATGGGTAGAAAACCACCATGCCCAAAACCATGTGCTAACCCATGCACAAAACCATACGAGAGCTTAACTAAAAGTTTTATGTAGGATTCGGGTTTGACGCCCTACCTCTTACCCCTCGCTTATCTCTTGGAGCTAGTCGTGGAAAGAATTTAACACACACCAAAAAAATTCTTAATGCAAAATAGTTTTAAGATTTCTTTCTACAAGTAGTGTTAAGATTTATTTTTTCCAAATAGTGTTAAGATTTCCTTTCTACAATTAGTATTAAGATTTATTTCCTGCAAATAGAATTAGTATTTATTTTATGCAAATTATAAATAGACCTTCAATTCTGCAATTAGAATAAATTGTGATTTCAATTCATAGATTAATTTTCAATACAGTTTGGCATTTGGCTTTGAAGTAGATTTAATGAAAATAACATGTATGTGACAACCTTTTAATCTTGTCTAAAATTTATCCATACTTACATCAAATTCATCCACAGATAGAATTCATGGCATATATGATGCACATACACTCCATAAGTACACGAGCCTTGGTTGAAAATTAATGAATTAATTTCAGATCAATTGAATTACCCAACAGTGTCCTTAAAATGTGTTGAAAATCAATGGACACACAAGTATAAGATTCACAAGCTACATAGGTGCAGTCTAAAATGGCTTAAATTTAAGTACATTTTGATATTGGTTGGAGAGGGTATAGTGAAAGGGTAAGAAATATTGGTTCCTGGTTGCAGTCTATATAACCTATTATGAGATAAAAAATTTCGTAGAACTTCCAAACTTCCAACACCATGTGGTTTATTTTATTTGAATTTCTATGAAGGTTGTGTCAAATTGGGATTTATCAGTGGGTCTTATTTTCTATGAATTTCTTTCTAAGACATATCTACTTATATGGTCATGATCTCAAAAAATTGCAGCTAAAGTGGTTTTGTCAGCAAATTGGGTTGCTAAACCAAGAATTTTTTGTTATTTTTTTTAGCATTGGATGGTGTTCTAGTCTCAAACTTTGTGGAGAGGTTAAAACACATGAGTTCTAAAAAACTGATAAATATTTTCTTGAAATTCCACCTAGAGGTAGCTCAATTAAATTAATTGACCATCATTTAAATTTTTCCGAAGTATAACTTAGGAAAACTGGTTAATTAATAGTAATTAATTGAGAAAGGTGATGATTCTCTAGAAACTCACACAGATCGACTTGGAGATTGTTGGCTTGAGGGGTCTTGACCTAGGTTCAGATTTTATGGATAAACAAAAAAAACCCTCCAACTACTGGCCCTTTCGGCAATGACCTACTTGCGCAGATCAAAGTCTCACCTGAAGTAGTATGGGGGGTGTTGGAACCAGGTTTTCGCACCCTGAGAGAGAAATTAATGAAGTGGTCCTCAGCAAACCGAATGAAAACTTGTACCAATTGTAAACATATGCGTGCAACAATATACAGCAGAATCACAGAGAATGTGCAGTCTTTAACAGAATAAAACAAATTCATTGTTCGAGTTAGTGTAGACAAAGTATAACATAAACAAATCCAAATCTAAACAATGTTCAATTACTTAGCTAGATTTGTTCAATTACTTAGCCAGATTTGTCAACCATCAATAATCATTCATAATCATAATAGATATCCTTTACACGATGATCAATGAGAAATACAGATAATGAGATCTTAACAGAACATAAATAGTAAACAACTCAAATTCATAACACATTATGCTTGCCAAAATCCATCCTTTCTATTAGCTTCAAATCTGTTCAATACAGCATACTTTCAATAGATCAACTTTCCCTTACAAAACCCTTCCGCGCACACAGCTAGCAGAGTCCGCACACAGCCAAGACTAGGTCTCCATGCACATAGCCAGCAGGAGCCTTTCAACCCAACCCAGAAAAACCCTTACAATGTATTACACACACATAAACATCAATAATCCATTATCTTAATTTAGCTAATTTGTTTAGACTCGATCTATCTATTTATATTTGCCTAGCGCGCAGATACTATGGTCTCAAACCATGGTTTGAGGCCCATAGTTTACCCTTAAGCCCATTTACATCAAAATTAAGGCTTTGACCCACCCCAAAGCCCCTAGACTCAATTTCATTGTGCGCACATACAAAATTACATCGAAAATTGTGCCTCAGGGGACCTCGCTACAACAGGCCCCCAACACAAACATGTGACTCCCGAATCACTAAGGTGCCTGCTCCTTGATTTTGGCCTGAATTACATTGACAGAAGTTTTGAGAGGGAGAACTAATTCTAAACTTTGCGTTGTGGCGCCCTACGCCTGTTGAACTAGCTTTTCTATTGTAGGTCCTTCAGTGGCCATCTCTATCCTGCACCAAGTTTGTTGGATCGTCTTCAGAGTGTGTCCAGCATCTGTGAAATTTAAAGAACTTCTTCTACCCAGGGTTTCATGCACTCTTCCAGTAGTTTTTCCTTCCAACACCGATCTTCAAACTCTATTTGAATGGTTCGGCACTCCTGCAGACAAGTGAGGCACTAAGAACGAAACGACGTGGGCGCCACTGTCTTGATTTCCTCGAACTGCTGCTCCTTTTGGTGGAGGGCGTCACGCAAATGCTGCACTACTGGATCATTTTGGACTGAGATCCAAACATGCATGGCTTCTTCTAGCAAATTGTCACACTGAGTGACTACAGCTACAATACTATCTCGTGCTTGTTTTACCTCGGCTGCTTGTTGCGCGTGAACCTCTAGCGGAGTCTCGAGATGAAACTTTGTCTGAAGGTCTGAAATATGTTGCTCATATTCTATTCTGACCATTTGCACCTTCGCGTGTGTTGCTTTCACTACAAGATACAATCCTTCTAACTTTTCTTCAGGCGTAGTTGTGGCTAGGACAACTGAAGGAAACAAAACTAAAATTCGGCCCCTAAGGAGAGATGGTCTCTTTGCATAGCTCTATCAGCATTTTCTGCTAAAACCCCGTTCTCCTCCTCCATGTGGTATTCCCCAAATTCCTTGATTTTATTTATCAAATTCGAGGAATTTGATAAATCAACAACCTTTGAAATTTGTTTAAATATATCAACCCTAATGACTCTGCAATATCTCCAATATAAATAGGCACCAACTCGGATTTAACTATAAGGTAAAAGCTGAATATTCCGGGGTTTATGTAAACCGCCCGATTACATCACCAATGGAACACTTTATATGCTTTAGGCTGGACCCACATGTATAATTGGCGGAATTCCATTAAATACACACGACTATACCTTAGATTATCCTTTGCGCTACTTCTGAAAGCGACCACCGTCCGATGGCTCCCTCCCAGATCGACAGCGTTCAACGATATCGCGCGGCCTCCCTAGTCAAACTTTAGCGTGCGATGGTGCTCAAGAAAGCGATTTTCGCGGTCCCACCATGTACTATGTGTCGACCATTCCATGGAATCGCTCCCAACTTGGAAATACCGCTCACTCCACAAAAGCAGTGCAATATGGCAGTCCGGTTTCGCAAATCCTCTCACGGATTTGGAACAGTGATTGACCACGGTTAATCGCCTACCTTCCTATGCTCTCCGTTTGTTAACTCAGGTCAGGCCTTGGTTCAAGATTCCGATAACAAAACAATTATGTCTCTGCATAAGCGGGTTTTGCACTATCATCAAACAGAGTTCAACGACCACAATTTCTCTACACAGACCTCGCCTGCGGGTGGGATTAATTCAACAGGGTTTGTTCGGATAATTCAAGAGAAATAGTAGACAGTAGGATGCGGAGACTGTACAACAGTTCCATTCAGAAATTATATACGCACAGAGTTCAATCGCCTCACAGTTAAACAAATTTCCTCACAAACATTAATTCAAGACAGTTTGATAATCAACAGGAACTGAAATTCATTCAACCGGAAGCAATTGCTTAACACACAAATTTTATTGCAGAAAATATCCTCTCTCTCCCCAATACATCTGAGGGATACAATTTATATACATTACAATTTGTCTCTTCGGTTCCTCGGTGAGGACCGTTTAGAAAATCAAAGGCCTAATTACAATTTATTCAAATAACTGAAATATGATAGATGGACTGAACTGAACTATTCGACTTCTACAACTCTAACTAATATAAATGAAACAGTCAGCTGAGGTATTGACACCTAGCTGTTACAATTCAAATGTTTTCGAACCCTCCTAGCCACAACATGTGGACAAAACCTCCTACATTGCTGGCTAGTGTCTAATGCCCCTGCATCAACAACTATAATGTCTTTGCATGCTTGGTGAATTTTGGCCTCCAGCGCAGTGCAATGGGCTTCTGCTACTCAACAAATTGCTTCTACTTTTTGTTGTTGTTGATGTGATTGCTCGACCTACTGTTGTGCTTCCCTTGTATTCGTGTGTGCATTAGCCTCTCTGTACTGAATCTCATATGTGATCATTGAGTGCATAAGGTGTAACTTTCCTGCAGGTAACACAGAAAGGTTAATATATATATCACTTGTTCCTCTGAATTGGAGACGTCAATTGGCATCCATATGAATATATGGCAGAGGGATTTGGACGAAGCGATCATCCCCAAGGCTAGTAAAGTAATGTCTAGTGGTTGCGCACTCGTGACTTGAACATTGGTCTGGCTCGCTTGAGCTACACTCACTTGAATCTGGCTTGCCTATACCTTCAGCTCCTGTAGTCCCACTTGTACAATTTCTAACGCGGACTTGTACTGAACCTCCATATTTGTCTAGTGATCCTCAGTCGCAGACATGACAGTGTTTTTGATTTCATGCAAGTCGTCTTCCATCAGTGTCAGGACCTCCTGCCCTGCCTCTTTTGAAATATTTCCTCTTCTTTCTCAATCCTTGAGTGGCTTGAGATGTTTCAGATTCCAGTGTATCTTTGGCACAGATCCATTTTTTCGGGCATTATTTCTGTTTCTATAGTCTCGCCAGTGGTCGTCGGGGTTGCTTCTTTTTCTGTGACCTTCTCTGTCACTTTCTCTATAAATTTCTCTATGGATTTCTCCGTTTATTTCCTTTTTTGGCTGCCAGTGTGTGGATTTGTGGGAGTGCTCAGTGTCAAACAAGCTAGCGGCCATTCTGTTGTCACTCAAAGAAAATCATCTTTGTTCACAAAGTATGGTAACTCGTACCATACTCCTTCTACATGTCCTTTGCGTGAATATGTATATTATGGAATTTAGCTTTAAAATCTGCTACCATCTTGTACTGGTCATACAATGTGGGTGACAGTTGCGGATTTGAATGCACTGCTTGATTCAAAGAAGCATCATACAGAAACTAGAAAAAATTGTTTTCTTTGGTACGCATCGGGTCTGAAGAGTTCCATAACGTCATATAGCACGCAGCTTCGCACATCTTCGGGTCAATTTCTGGAAATTTTGTATCTTCCGGGGTCCTCCACTCAATTAGTGCAATCAATAATAGAAGCCAAGCATGCTGGAAATGCTTGCCTTCCTCCTGGGTCTCGCGCACATTTTCTAAAATTTCTTTACACGGGTAACTGGACCAATTATAAGTCACACCTTTTTGACATTATCCTGTGAGAGAAATGACGTGCACGAGCACCTCCTTGGGTCTGCACTTGCGCATCATTTTGCAAGCCAAAATGATCGCACCAAAACGCATTGTGGGGTCATTAATTTTGTCAGCCACAACCCCTGGATTTTCCTTGTGACGTTATACTTATTTTTTATTTGGTCTGCCACAGCTTTCTCCTACGCCTTACCACTAAAATCAGAAATAGGGTCGGCTCCTTTAGCAGGCAAACCCATGATTCTGTGGATTAACTCAGCGTCAATGGGGATGCGTTCCCCCAACCATAGTGCATCATCATGTAGGTTACAGGTCAATCTGGGCATCATCCCAAAACACATATCAATATTCATTAGAGTCTATCATACTCTAAATTGGTTGCTACATGCCCTAAACAAGTCATCACATTGATGGTCTTCCTTCATGAAATTTTCATTGCCTAGAATCCAGTTGAAGTGCCCCATTTAGCCATCAACCCACCCCTAGACAGCTGTAACTTCTTTGCAAAGCATCTACTCCCATGCAAGGCTGCTTTGCAGAGGATCTAGGCCCAATTTAGAGTGCGTTGGTCGACTGGGAGCGAATTTTTCATTAGATTCTGGGAATCTTCCCAACCTCTAGTGACCTGAAAATGGGTTGGATAACTTTTTGTTCTTTTCAAGAACCTCCCACTCATTTAAACAAATAAAATATCTAGCTTGTACTTGACTCTTGCGGAAATTATTACTTGAAATAGGTGTATGATTTTTAACTGTTTAAGTGTCTTAATTCCATCTATTTTTAATAAAATTAAACGTGTATAACAGCAATATAATGCAGAAATAAAACATCCACACATAGCAGCAAAATTAATCTAGGAGTTCACCCAAATATCGTGGGCTACGTCTCCTTGAGATTTTGTCATCTTGACTTGGCTCTTTGGGATTATGGCAAAGTTTATTTTAAAAGTTCCACACTTAACTAAAATGGTTACTGAACTGAACCAAAGGTCTTAGAATACCATCTATATCCATTTCATGGTTGTCATCACTATGCAAACAGATCTATGCTCCCTTATACTTGATTCCTTCTTTCGGTGCTATGAGCTACCCTAAGCTTCTCCATGGCACTAACTCCTTCAGAATTATTGATTTGTCCCTGAAACATCATCTAATGTCTCCAACACACATCAGACACCAAATATAGGCTGATCATTTTCTCAAAACGAGCACTACATCCCCAAACTAGGCCTTCCTCCACGGTTTGCCCTGGGTTTCCTAAAACTTCCCAGAAACTTATTGAGCTCCAAAAGTCTTAAAATGGCTCTTAAAATACATTCATTGGATTCATAATCCCAAAAATAGTCATAATATACTATTTTTTCATTAAAAATGGCCTTCGGTTGCTCTGGTTTCGCCTCCAACATCTGGTGGCACCCCTTGGCACTGGGGTCACTAAAAACTTCTCTGATGGGTTCTAGACCTCTGAAGTCCTAAAAATATTCTACAAACTTGATAAATGAATTCATAAGTATCAAAACAGTTATAAATGACTATTGGTTTGCTGCATAAGGCCTCTAGCTCACCTAGGTAGGCCCTGAACTGTTGTTGGCAAAAGCTGGCACTAATGGCCCATAGAACTTCACTGAAGAATATTGGCCTTCAAAAGTCCTCTAAAGGCTCTGAAAACTACACCATTAGTTTCATAACATCTAAAACTTCCAAAATTTACTATTGGATTTCTAAATATGGCCTCTAGCTCCCCTGGCTAGGCCTCAAACTGTTGCTGGCCCATGGTGGCCCTAGTGGCCCCTAGAACTTCTTATTGGGCCAGAATTGTAATCTACAGATAAATTACGCTTCCCAATACAGGTTCTAGTCTAGAAAAATAGGTGAAAGACTATACTACCATTTCTCCTAACTCATAATAGATACACAGAGAGGATTGGAGGCTTACTTGTTCAGTCGCTTCCTAATGGCTCCTTCTGTTGCTTCTATTGCAGCTTCAAATTCAAGCGGTTTGTGAGCTGAATGCTTCCTGCAAGAAATAACACTGAAACAGAAGAAGATGCAATAATATAGATATCTATTCAAGCTAGTTAGCTAAATCAGTAAAGCATAAACTACATTCATCAACCAAGATCTTACAATATGGAAAATCTAAGTTAATACAGATGCATGTAGGGAAAAATAATAAGTACTCTTTATTGATGATAGAAGGAGAGGTTACAACCTAGTGACTGATTTGAAGTGACCTTCCAGCAAATTTCCCAAGTCTCATCATAGCATAAATCTCTCCAGCATCAGCTTCACAAATCTAGCTCTCAATTGAAAATTCTCCAACATTTCTCTACTCAAATTCTTCATTCTCAAACACTTAGATCTGTGTTCAATTTATAGATGAACTGCAGGTTGTTTTGCAATCAATAACTTTCCAAAAATAGGCAATACATGTTTCCATGCATGTAGATGTCAAATGGACACTTGGATCTGAAGCTTGACACATGTGAACTCTTCTAGAAGGCAATGGCCAAGTGGAGATTCTGGAACAATGAGAATTTCGCTCCCAATGTGACCAACGCACCTACGAATGTCGGGAAGTGCTTTGTAGAGTAGCCTTGCATGGGGCTACCTGCATATGCAACGCAGTTAGGCCCCTTAGAGCCTGCATTGGTGAGCTCTCATATGCTAAATAATAAGCTTCAAACCATGGAAACCTTTGCTTGATGAAAGTCTTGCTTGATTTGTCTTGTTTCTTGTCTTAAGGCATGCAGCAACTAAAATGATAGGGAATGATAGACCCTTAATCACTGGTCCTGGAGATGATGTCCAGTTAACCAGGTCATTGGGAATGGTGCCCAAATTGACCTATAACAATTTCCCCCTAAAGCATGAGATCCAAATAATAAGAACATTTGATTGAGATGCTTTACACTGTGATGAGCCTAGAAACGAAGCGGAGTGGTCACTTGCATCAATCTTACAATACATTACATCATGATATATCCTCTTTTGATCATAATTGTTAAGGTTAAGCATTCCCATATTCAGCACATAAAACAATCTAATAACATGTACATAATTCAGAAAGTCGTCTACATTGGAATGTTGCCCAGATGCAGACATGCCTACAGATATAGGCCCATGTTTGGATGACATTCTATATGTAAGGTCACCATATAGATGATGTGTACAACAATCCTGAAATCGCAGCCCAGATGGATGAAACTAGATCTGGGGTCTTCTTATCTCGTTCACTCGATCATTTGGGTACAAGTCTAGCTATGTGAATATATGATTTGTAGTTGAACATGGAAAGACATCGTTTTATTAGCAGCCAATGATGTGAGCTATTAACAAATGTGAGAGAACCACCATTAATGTCAATGGCCCTCAAGGTACTGCAGTACATTTCATAAGGCATGAATAGATGATTTGATGTTGAACGCCAAAAAAAATCTTTCAGTCAAAGGTCTGGAAGCGAGGATCTTGTCGATGCTATAACAAGCCTCATGGTACTGGAATCTGATGTTTCTAAGTGAACTTCCTAGATATTGATTTGTTGTCGACAGGAAGTCACCTTATTGCAAAACAGGAGTTACTGATTTCGGAGACAAGGGTATGACTTGATATAGCAATTTTCAGGGATGGCGGTCATGAAAATGAAGGTTTACGAGTATTGCAGATGGATGAGTTTTTAATCACTAGATGACTTCTCTTGAACATATCAGTGACACTGTGATGAGTTGGCAGCATTAACCCAAAACCGAAGTGAAGGTATGATGAACCATAGGTGTGAATGAACCGTCAAGATGATTACCCAACCCAAACAGTCACGGACATGGAGTGAAAGAAGTGTCATGTTCAAGAGCGACTTGCTACCAAAAAGAAACTTTACTTACTTTTCCCAAATTTTCCCCGGTCATTTGTCGACCAGTACCTCTTTATTTTTTAACAAGCTTGAGGAGGATAACATTTTCTTGATCTATAATTCAACCCTTCGGCTGAATAAAGTATCGCTATTTAATAATTTAATGAGTCTAGCGATGAATGAAACTTGATTCTTGCCATGATCGACCAGCCCGTCACTATTTTATGTTTTAACGAGCTTAACGACAGTGATAGCCCGGTCCTTTTTCATATTTAGAGAGTCTAAAAAGGAGGACGAAAGAGAACTCCAAAAGTACTTTTTCGTAAATTTGTCACTCAGATCTGAAAAAGTGTAAAATAATATCTGAGAGAACCTCTTTGGTCATGTTTAACTAGGTATTCCTTTTTCGTAAATAATCCATCTCAGTCTGGAAAAGGGTTAAACTTATACTGAGTAGATATAAATTCATTTACTTTAACGAGCTCAAAAAGACAAGTGTTTGGAAATATTTTCACATTATCGGAGTCTGAAAAGAGCTGAAAGAAGACTCCATGGGTTCCTTTTTCGCTGTTATCGAAGCTCGAAAAAGAGATAAAAGTTGGCTTCAAATCATTTTTAATTTTTAACAAAGCTCGAAAAATAAGGAGAAAAAGTATGCTTTGTGGTCAAGTCATTCTTTGAATAAATCTGCATGACTAATATGTTCATCAGTTGTATTTCCTGTTCAGAACAACATCAAATGGATTAAAAATACCTGTTTCATGATAAAAACATAATAAAACTATAGTCATAACAATAAATTTAACTTGCAAACAATTAAATGACTATAAAAAGAAGTTTCACTATTCATTTTTACCATTCCATAGTTACCATTTTCATTTTGGAGCTCTGAACTTAATTTTTCCCACGAACTTCAGTTGTGGATTGTGTGCAATTGGTAAGAATTTTTTGAATGCCCCCTGTAAGAGTAGGTGCCCCCCTAGCTTCATTTCATTCATCTAAGTATATTACTGGTTACTAATAGTTGGATGGAATGAAGTTTAATTATAGGGGAGGATTTGTTTCATTTTTTAATGAGCTTGACACAGGAAAAGAATTATGCTCATGGCACGTTTCATTTTTTAACGAGGTTAACACAGTAAAAGAACTATCCTCAAAGGCACTTGTTTCATTTTTTAATGAGGTTGACATAATAAAAAATAAGTATCCTCAAGGTACTTGTTTCATTTTTTAAACGAGGTTGACACAAGAAAAAAGAATTATCCTCATGACTCTGTTTCATTTTTTAACGAGGTTGACACAGAAAAAGAACCATCCTCATAGGTACTTGTTTCATTTTTTAACGAGGTTAACACAAGAAAAAATAACTATCCTCATAACTCTGTTTCATTTTTTAACGAGGTTGACACAGAAAAAGAACCATCCTCATGGGAACCTATTTCATTTATCGAGGTTGACACAATAAAAGAACTATCCTCAACACCTATTTCATTTCTTAACGAGGTTGACACAAGAAAAAATAACCATCCTCATAGTGCAATTGGACTAGTGAGTGTGTGCTGGAAAAGACGTAGTCTAACGGAGTCATCATTTAAGGAGTTTGATGAATACCACAAATGATAAGTTATAACATGCGTTGACAAGTCTTTTCCAGGGTTTTCATTGAATTTAGGAATGTCTGAGGGTAACATATGTGGTATCACCAGCCACCAAGGAGAGGAACCAAATAGGATTCCAGATGATGGCATGGGTGAATTCAATGGACAAAACATTCGAAAATGAAGCAACAACAGATGTTTTCACAGCTGAAATAGATGGTTCAGTCTAGGATGTTATCTCAGCCATGGTCAAATGACCCAATGTATACCCTATAGAATCTATGGGAACTCAAAGTGAAACAGGATCAACAAAAGTAGAGGAAGGTGATTGAGGAAAAGTCTCACACAGGTAAAGCTCCTACCGAAAATGAGTTGGAGTTAAAGGTGTCTCGTCTTGTGATATTTCTTCAATCTAAATCAAACCAAGTGGAATAAATTCACCTTCAGGACCAAAGTATATTTCATGTGGTTGACTGCGCGATATAAGAGTTTCAATGGCTACAGAAATTTGTGGGATGACGAAGGTAGGAACAACTTCCGGTTGTTCGACTTCAGGATTCAGATGTTCTGGCAAAGAAGAGATAGGATCTGGATCAATTTGTGATTGAACAACGTCGGGTCCAGGAGGTATGGTCTCAGCAATTGAATGGATCGTGACCACAGGTAGTTGTGAAGACTTCGTTTCAACAACAATAGACGAACCGAGATGTGTGGAAACAATTTGAGCTAGCTCTGGTTTAAAAGAAGATGACGCTTCACCACAGGTACTGATGGTATTGGTTTCGATAAACCGATGTCTACGTCAATGACGGGAGAAATTATTTTTTTCTTCCACGATGACTGATTTATTTTATGTTGATCTTGCTTAACAATTTGCCTTTCAGGTTCACCACGATGATGTATATGAAATTCCTAAAATGCAAGCTAAGAATGATAAACAAACTTTCACTTTCAGCTTTTTCAATGAAGAACCTAGCTACTAAGGGAAGAGAGCAAATAATTTGTGAGAAAACAAATCAATGAACAAAAACAAAATCAATGAATCACAAACTAAATGCAAATTTCCTAATGTTCCTTTTGCAAAAAACACACAATCCTACATGCAAATGCAAGTTTTTCTTTTCAGTTTCCTTAATGTTATGAATGAAGAAAAGAAGCTAGGTGCACTATATCAATAATTCAAATGCTTTTTAATTTTTAGAAATGAAGAATACAAACAACAATTTCACTTTTGAAGGAAAAACGAGGATTTCAACAACAATTTCTCTTATCAAGGAAATGAAGATTTTACGACAATTTCCTATTTCAAAAGCAAATGATTCTTAATGCGACCATAAAAAATACTTTGAAATCAACTTGTCAATGATAAAGAAAAACTTTTCTAAACAAACATTGAACAAATTTTCAGCCAAAGGAGGAAGAATTATATAAAGTCACTGGTCAATTGAGCATCAAAATTTTCAGAACACAGCAGCAAACAAAACTGAAGCAAGTTGCAAAGTCAAATTCAAGGGAAATTGGTCACTTTCAGGATTCAACGTAGTCTCCAAGGGGAGACAGTGCTGTGCAACGCAGGCTTGGAAGGGAGACAGTGCTCTACAAAGCACTATGTCCAGTCTAAGGGTGCATTGGGCGCAGTAGACAATAAAAAATACTATTGTTTAACTCACTGTCTTTGAAAATTAAGCTCTGGAAAAGTCTAATATTTGTGTGTAACAGCTACTGGGTGGATAAACAAATAAAATCAGAGACCAAAACACCTAGAACTAAGAGAAATGTTCCCCAGTGGAGTCTCCAGTTTGTTGGGCCAGAATTGTAATCTACGGCTAAATTATGCTTCCCTAGACAGGTGCTAGTCTAGAACAACAGGTGAAATACTATACTACCATTTCTCCTAACTCATAATAGATACACAGAGAGGATTGGAGGCTTACTTGTTCAGTCGCTTCCTAATGGCTCCTTCTGTCGCTTCTGTTGCAACTTCAAATTCAAGCGGTTTGTGAGCTGAATGCTTCCTGCAAGAAAGAACATTGAAACAATAGAAGATGTGATAATATATATATATATTCAAGCTAGTTATCTAAATCAGTAAAGCATAAACTAAATTCATCAACCAATATCTTACAATACGTAAAATCTAAGTTAATACAGATGCATGTAGGGAAAAATAAGAAGTACTCTTTATTGATGATAGAAGGAGAGGCTACAACCTAGTGACTGATTTGAAGTGACCTTCCAGCAAAGTTCACAAGTCTCATCACAGCATTAATATCTCCAGCAGAAGCTTCACAAATATAGCTCTCAATTGAAAATTCTCCAACATTTCTCTACTCAAATTCTTCCTTCTCAAACACTTAGATCTGTGTTCAATTTATAGATGAACTGCAGTTTTTTTTGCAATCAATAACTTTCCAAAAATAGGCAAGACATGTTTCCATTCATGTAGATGTCAAATGGACACTTGGATCCGAAGCTTGACACATGTGAACTCTTCTAGAAGGCACTGGCCAAGTGGAGATTCTGGAACAATGAGAATTTCACTCCCAATGTGACCAACGCACCTGTGAATGTCGGGAAGTGCTTTGCAGAGCAGCCTTACATGGGGCTACTTGCATATGCAACGCACTTAGGCCCCTTAGAGCCTGTGTTGGTGAGCTCTCATATGTAAATAATAAGCTTCAAACCATGGAAACCTTTGCTTGATGAAAGTCTTGCTTGATTTGTCTTATTTCTTGTCTTAGGGCATGTAGCAACTGAAATGATAGGGAATGATAGACCCTTAATCATTGGTCCTGGAGATGATGTCCAGTTAACCAGGTAATTGGGAATGGTGCCCAAATTGACCTATAACACTTCTCTAAAGGAAAAACCTACTCAAAAGCCCTCTGATGGCTCTACAACCCTCACCAATGAGTCTGGAATGTCTGAGATAGTCAAAATTGACTATTGGCACTCCAAAATTGGTTGAGTCTAGCTCAAGATAGAGCCTGAACTCATTTTGCCCAATGACCCCTAAAGAAGCTCCACTAATTGTGGAGAACTGCAGTTTAACTGCTAATAAGTTTGGAAATTATGGAATTTTTTGGTTCCGCCACTATATCTCTACCATACTGACCGCTGGCATTAACTTTTTTGTTTAACGTGGGCACATGGTTGAACTGATCTTTAACTGCGCATTTAACATTGAACCAAACCGTCGAGGTAACGTTACCAAAATTTCATCGTTATCTCTGCATGTGAACGAGTTCACAGTTTTAAACCGATGGAAAAAAGCTCTGGACTTCTGGCCCGTGGTTCCAGGCTATAGCCATATGGTGGGGGCTAGCCCCCCAAACCCCCAACACATATGCATTGAAAACATAAATATGACCGCCGACTATTAGTTGTTAAGAAACCTGTGTAGGCATGTTGGTAAGGCTCGACGCTGCAGGCGGGAGGTCCTATGTTCGACTTCGGTGGAGTCCAAAACATTTTAATAGACCATTCTAGGGCCACGTGGCGGCCTCTAGGCCTGCCACGTGGCAGCTTCTAATTGGCCAAAAAATTCAGAAGTCAACCCTTTAAGCAATAAGACTGCGCCAAGTGTCAAGTACTGATTGGACCAAATGGAATATTTCTGGGAATATTTTGGGGAATATTCCAAGAATATTCCCTGGAATATTTTCTTTTTAGTTTTTCCCAATCCAAGTCAAACTTGTTCAAAGTCAAATTTTTGCAGTTTACTGGACTTTTCAAACTGTGATAACTTCTTCATACGGTTTCAGTTTTTCAAACAATTCGTGGCACCGGAATCAAGATGAGATATATATGATGGCTTAGGTTCGGCACACTTCCGAACACTTTGAATTTTGAGCTATCACTTTGGTCCATGATCGAGTTATGATCACACCTCCGCATTAGGAATCTTTTTGACACCAAAAGACTGATATATTGATCTGTATAGTAAAAGAGAGTACAACACACTCTTCTTTTTAGCCTCCATACACTTTTCTTGCATGGCTAGTGCCTTTGAATGACAGCTCGAAGGTAGTTGACACTTCCCTTCCTGGATGCGCTTGTCCTCCTGTCAAGAACTGTCCTCCTTACACTCACTCAGAAATTTCTGGCGAGAATTTTACAGAAGGTAGTTGAACATTGCTACCTTGATCATTGATCCAAGGTGGCTCAAACAAACGTGAGATTACAGCATAAACACATGCATACATAACTGAAATTTTCATATGTACAAATGAGTTTATGTCTTACATCCGTTCTCACATCAATGATGGAATCCTTGGTTCCACTTTCGCCATTCTTTCTATCCTCTTGCCTCATGTGCTTAGGATGATTAGTTGGATGAAATGTCCAAAAATGGGAAACAACATGTCCCTTTCTATGGAAATGTGTGCAAGTCTTATGCACCTTCTTTGCAATTTGCCTTTGCCTCAACTGCTTCCTGTAGGCCCTCATCCTCTTCCAACATCTCGAAACAACATGGTTACACATACCACAATATGCACAACAACTCTTTCTTCCATTCACACATGAAAAATTGTCATGCCTTGCAGAAACATAATCAACTTGACTATGGGAATAATTATACCTCACATGCTTTGCATTTCCATCTTTTTTACCTTCATGAGGAGATGAACTTTTAGAGGCTCCAACTTTCTCCTGAAGACTAACATCATTGTTCTTGTATTGAAAACTGTCTGAACTTGCATGCTTGCCATAAGCTGCATGTCTACAATCTTCTTGCTGCAACATAGGCTTTAAACAATGGCAATCAACTTGAACAAGAGTTCTCTTTGAAGTTGTCTTACATGCCTTCATGGCTTTGGAGTCTTCGCCATTAGATTAAACATAACCAAGACCAAAATTCTTAGGTCGTTCCTCAACCAAAATAGGATCAATCATGCCTTGTGCATGCTTGCCTAAACCCTTGCCTTCATAGCCCATTTTAAACATTAACTTGGACCTATACCGCTAGTGTGCTTTTCAAATGAACCAACACATCTTTCTGAAGAGGAAACTGAAGACAAATTAGAGTGAATTACCTCTTCTTCACGCATGTTCTTGGTTAAAGCCTCTTGGGCTTGATGGAGATGCATCTCCATCTCATGCATTCTATGGAGAATTTCTTCCTTCTCTTGCATCATAGAAAAAAATTGCTCACGAAGTTCAGTGCTTTATCTTCTATCTTCAAACAGAATTTGCACCATGTCCTTCAATATGTAGAAGTCACACTTCATGTATTCATCGAAGAACCTTGTGAAGGAGGAGGATTTTGAAACATCACTTGAATAATTTTTCATCATGAAAATGAACTAAAATAACTTCAACAAAATTCACAAAGCTTTCAAAAACTATGACAAAGCTTCAGAACAAAATGGTTGTAGAGACAAGATCTTATTCAAGCAGCCTTTTTGCAAACAAAAAATCGACAAGAGGATTTGTGCTTCAAGGGTTTCCTTGAGTTCCTTTGAGTAAAGAATATTCCTTCAGCCCCTTCTTCCTTCTTGTCCTCTTCTGGACTTAGCTATCAGTAGCTCTCCCTTCACCTCCAGCAAACTCAAACAACAATCAGTTTGCAAATAGTAAAATAGTCAAACTTTTGCAATGTTTAAACACCTTTCAAGTCAAACAAGCAACCAATTACTCTGATACCACCTGATCTAAAAATGGGTTTGATAACTTTTTATGCTTTTCAAGAACCTCCCACTCAGTTAAACAAATAAAATATCTAGCTTTTACTTTACTTTTGCGGAAATTATTACTTGAAATAGGTGTATGATTTTTAACTGTTTAAGTGTCTTAAGTCCATTTTTTTTTTCTGAAATTAAACATATATAACAGAAATATAATTCAGCAATAAAACATCCACACACAACAGCAAAATTAATCTATGAGTTCCCCCGAATATCGTGGGCTATGTCTCCTTGAGCTTTTTTCATCTTGACTTAGCTCTTTGGGATTATGGCAAAGTTTATTTTACAAGTTCCAAACTTAACTTCAATGGTTACTGAACTGAACCAAATGGATTATAATACCATCTATATCCCTACCATAGCTTTCATCACTCTACAAATAGATCTATGCTCCCTTAGACTTGATTCCTTTTGTCAGTGCTCTGAGCTACCCTGAGCTTCTCCATGGGACTAACTCCTTCAGAATTATTTTTTTGTCCCTGAAAAATCATCTATTGTTTCCAGCACACATCAGACACCAAATATAAGCTTATCATTTTCTCAAAATGAGCACTGCATCCCCAAACTAGGCCTTCCTCCACGGTTTTCCCTGGGTTGCCCAAAACTTCCCTGAAACTTCTTGAGCTCTATAAGTCTTCAAATAGCTCTGAAAATCCCTTCATTGGATTCATAATGCAAAAACTAGTCATAATAGGTTATTGGTTCATTAAAAATGGCCTACAGCTGCTTCGGTTTTGCCTCCAACACCTGGTAGCACCCCTTGGCACTAGGGTCACTGAAAACTTCTCTGATGGGTTCTCGACCTCTAGAATCCTCAAATCTTCTGAAAACTCCATCAATGAATTTATAAGAATCAAAGCAATCATAAATTACTATTGTTTTGCTACATAAGGTCTCTAGCTCCCCTAGCTAGGCCCTGAACTGCTGCTGGAAAAAGTTAGCACTGATGGACCCTAGAACTTCATTGAAGCATATCTGCCTTCAAAAGTCCTATATAGGCTCTAAAAACCACACCATTAGTTTCAGAATATTTGAAACATCCAAAATTTACTATTGTATTTCTGAATAAGGCCTCTAGTTCCCCTGGCTAGGCCTCAAACTGTTGTTGGCCCAAGGTGGCCCTAGTGGCCCCTAGAACTTCTCTGAAGAAAAAACATACTCAAAATTCCTCTGATGGATCTGCAATCCTCACCAATGATTTTTCAATGTCTAAGATAGTCGAAATTGACTATTGGCACTCCAAAATTGGTTGATTCTAGCTCAAGATAGAACCTGAACTCATTTTTCCCAATGACCCCTAAAGAAGCTCCACTAATTGTGGAGAACTGCAGTTTAAATGCAGATAAGTTTCGCAATTCCAAAAATTTTTGGTTCTGCCACTATATATCTGCCATACTGACCGCTGGCATTAACTATTTTGTTTAACGTGGGCACATGGTTGAACTGACCTTTAACCACGCATTTAACATTGAACCGAACCGTTGGGGTAACATTGCCAAACTTTCACCGTTATCTTCGCATGTGAACAAGTTCACAGATTTAAACCATCGGTGGAAAATGCTGGACTTTTGGCCCGTGGTTCCAGGCTACGGCCATATGGTGGGGTCTGGCCCCCCAAACCCCCAACCCATATGCATTGAAAACATAAATATGATTGCCGACTATTAGTTGTTAAGAAACATGCGTAGGCAGGTTGGTAAGGCTCGGCGCTACAGGCGAGGAGGTCCCATGTTCGACTCCGGTGGAGTCCAAAACATTTTAATAGACCACTCCAGGTCCATGTGGCACCCTTCGGGCCTGCCATGTGACATCTCCTAATTATTCAAAAGTCAACCCTTCAAGTAATAAGACCGCGCCAGGTGTCAAGTGCTAATTGGATCGAATGGAATATTCCTGCGAATATTTCAGGGAATATTTTGAGGAATATTCCATGAATATTCCCTGGAATATTCTCTTTTAATTTTTCCCAATCTAGGTCAAACTTGGTCAAAGTCTAATTTTTGCAGTTTACTCAAATTTTCAAACTGCGATAACTTCTTCATACGGTGTCATTTTTTCGAACCGTTCACGGCACCAGAATCAGGTAGACAAGATCTATCCGGTCGCTTAGGTTCAACACACTTCTGGGCACTTTTAATTTTGAGCTATCACTTTGGTCCATGATCCAGTTCTGATCATCTAGTGACTTCTAGAAGTTGTTCAAGCTTTCACCTCATCTGATAGCCTCAAATTTGGAACCCATGAAGTCATTAAACCTCTTATCCTCCTATTCCCATGAACAAGGAAACCACTTCATCCATTTTTAGGAATTTCCATTCAATGATTCATTTATGTCAAACTACCTTCGTCTACTTATAAATATAGAACTAAATATAGTGCATAGGAGAGCAAGAATTCGTGTTGATTAGAGTTATGTTGGTGATATATCAACTCTTGAAGGTATTTTTCATGTATTGTGATGTTGTTGGATTGTTGATGCTGGATGTGATGAGGATGAGACTCAAGTTGGATGAGTGAAAGTGAATCAATCAACTTGTTGTGCTCTTCCTTCCACTTCATAATAAATACATTTGTTCCTTTCCTAATGCATGTGTCAATGATGTTATATGTGTATTAATGAATTTAATCGATTCAATTTTTTTAACTTGAATAGATCTTATTACCTTTATGTTGTTTTTTGTCTTCTGTTTTCCATGGAAGGTATCAATCAAGTGAGTTAAGTTGGATTGAGAGTGAGGAAAGCGACGAAGGGAGACGAGGGAAATTGAACAGATTACAATTAGGTTTCTCTCCCTTTATCTATTCACTTTAAGGAAAAGGTCAGATATATTTCTTTCTATTGTTCTAAGTGAACCACCACACTTAGGGAAAGCATACTTATCTGTAGTTTTGTATTTTCGTGAAACAAATTGGCGACCATACTAGGGATCGACGAATCATCCTTGGTGGTTTTTTCCTTGTCCATCAACATCTAGTAAACTTTATGTGCTTATTTTCAGTCATTTCAATGTGTCTTAGCAAAAGTAGTGTTATTGCTTGCTTTTTCAGAGAGTCCTCTGGCACCAACGCATTGTTGGTCTTGACACAGTGCTCTGTATAGAACTGTTGGCTTAGGCACAGTGCTTTGCAATGCATTGTCTCCCACTCAGGGGTGCGTTGCCCCTATGACGAACCAAAATCTATCTGTTTTGTCTTTTTGCAATTCATGTCAGTGTTTGCTTGCTAAATTTTTGAGTGATTGATTGCCTCTAGAGACAATTTTTCCTTTACTCTTCTTGCCTAACTTTGGATTTGTTTGATCAATGTTTATTTGTGTTTTCTTTATCATTGTTGAATATTTCCAAAGTTAAATTTTACATTTAATCAATTCATTATTTTCGAAAAGAGGAATTTTCGTTTCAGTCTTTGTTTCTCTTGAAAGTTTTGAGTGATTTTTTGTGCATTAGTTTCTTTTTTGTTCATCTAAACTTAAAGGAAACTGAAAATAAAAACATGCATTTGGATTTATGGATTGTGAGTGTTGCTTAAGGAATAGTTTAGAGAAAAATTTCATTTAGATTTTCTAATTTATGATTGCATACAATTTGATTTCTCTATCCATAGTAGCTAGTTTTTCATTGTCGAAAATCAATTCGAACTGAATGCTTATCATTATAATTTCATTCTATGAGTGTTCAATACATCTCGCAGTGAACCTAAAAGAAAAATTGATAATAAAGATAAACATTAAATTTATCTGAATTTATCTAAGGAAGCATTGTAGCATTAATGATAACATTTATAGGTCTATGTTAGAAGACATGTTCCGGCGTCATTAAACATAGCATCTGTCATTAATTGTATGCGATACATTCAGACTATGATACCTCATTCCACGTAAAAAAAGTATAAGTGGATGCTCTCACTGTGCGATTTCCCATTAGACAGCGCTAATACGGATTGGGCCTCCACGTACCTTCGTATATATTTGGGAGGAAAACTTTAGGTTTCTTATCATCCATAGGTAACTGAGTCGACCACGTTGTACCTGTGATACACCGAACAAATCATTCAGGGATATTTCATGCACGTATAATAAGTCCTTGGTTTACTGAGGTAGTATATTGCAATTCACAGTTGCTTGGTAAACATTTTTCCTAGTATCACCCTCTTTTTGTTTATTTGTTTTTTTATAAAATCAATTAGAAATAATGGAAGAAGATAAACCCCTTCCCCATTGTTCGTGTAGGATAGCGAATAAACCTCTGTTACCATCAAAAGTTACACCTAGTAGATGAAGGCATGTTTGTCCTACTGATTCTAGTACCTCTGGAACTCTTGGTGCTACATCATCTGATATACCAGAGACATCTGATCCTTTGAGTACCGAGTCTCGAGTCATTTCGATTGATCCCAGTTTATCTGCTACTGTCGAGATGGAAACCTCATAGTTACCTAAGGACACTGAAATTCAATCCAATGAAACGGTAAATCCAGAACCTGAGCTTGTTCAACTAGAAGTTGATCCAGAAGTTGATCTCAAATTTAAACAAAAAGAAGTTATTCTGGTGCAACCGTCTTATCCTCAGTCATCCGTAACTGTCAAGTCTTCCTCTTTACCATAGATTTTACAGCTTGAAATTTATCTCGAGCCTGACGGTGAAGTACTTCCACCTGGTTTGATTTCTATAGAGGAAGAACTTCGGGAAGATATAACCCCTTCATGTCCCACTCATTTTGGGTAGGGGCTTTATTCATATTCTTCTTTTCCTTGTTTGACCTACTATGCTCCTGTTGATCCTGTTCAATCTCAAGTTCATGTAGATTTGTTAGAGCATTTTCTGGGTTATTTAACCATACTAGCAAAGACTGCATCCCAGATTGTGCCATCTGTTACAGATGTGACAACATCTTCTATTTCTTTATCTTCGATGTTTTCAACGACACCCAGTCTCAGAACATTGGTGTAGGACTCTTTAAGGATCCTTCCCTAATAGGCACCTTTTTGTTACCGTCGCCTGTGACATCGATGAAAATCACCAATATAGAGACCTGTAATATTATATCTTCCACTTCATCTAACTTAAGAAAGATTCCCAGTGATTCTGAAATAGATGGGTTGGGTGAATTATGAGAAAATTTATTTTGATGTGTCAACCTCGTTAAAAAATGAATCAAGTAATGAGGAAAGTTCTTTTACTGTGTCAACCTCATTAAAAAATGAAGCAGGTAATGAGGAAAGTTATTTTACTGTGTCAACCTCGTTAAAAAATGAATCAAGTAATGAGGATAGTTCTTTTATTGTTTCAACCTTGTTAAAAAATGAATCAGGTGATGAGGATAGTTCTTTTACTGTGTCAACCTCATTAAATGAAGTAGGTTCCCATGAGGAAAGTTCCTGTTACTGTGTCAACCTCGTTAAAAAATGAGTCAGACATTGAGGATGGTTCTTTTATTGTGTCAACCTTGTTAAAAAAATGAATCAGTTCATGAGCATAGTTCCTTTTTCTTGTGTCAATCTCGTTAAAAAAATAAAACAAGGTTCCATGAGCATAGTTCTTTTCCTATGTCAAGCTCGTTAAAAAATGAAACAAATCCTCTCCTAATTGAGTCAAGTCTTTGACTAGATCTCGTAAATGAACCTTCATTCCATCCAGCTATTAGAAACCAGTAGTCTACTTAGGTGAATGAAATGAAGCTTGAGGGGCATCTGCTCTTGCAAGTTATGCTTAGGGGACATTGAAACTTATCTCAAGCACAGTTTTCCTACGTTTCAAGCTTGTGTAAAAATGAAACCACTCTCAAGAATAGTTTTCCTTTGTTTCAAGCTTGTATAAAAATGAAACCTATCTCGAGTCCATTTCAGTTATTATTTTCAAGACACATTAAACTCATGAAAATCCTGAGCTTATTTTTCTATTCTTTTCACTCTCGTAAAAACATGAAAATGCCGAGTTATTTCCATCTTTTCCTGCTTGTAAATTAAATTTAAATTCTATAATATGAGTACATTTTTATCACTTTTTCGGACTCGTTAAAACTTACGAAAAAGCAAAACCGCAAAGCACAGTTTTATCTCTTTTTCGAGATTTGTTAAACATGAAAAAGGAACTCAAAGCATAGTTTTATCTCTTTTTTCGAGCTTTTTTAAACATGAAAAAAGAATTCAAAGCATACTTTCATCTCTTTTTAGAGCTTTTTTAAATGAAAAAAAGGAACCCCCCTGGCCCTTCTCTTTCAGCTCTTTTCAGACTCTCAAAATATGAAAATATTGTCGAGCACTTGTCCTTTCGAGCTCATTAAAGGAATTGAAACGACATCTACTCAGTATAAGTTTAACCCTTTTCCAGACTGAGATAGATTATGATTATGAAAAAGGAAAACCCTAGTCGAACATGGCTAGGAGGTTCTCTCAAGTATTATTTTACGCTTTTTTGGATCTGAGGGACTATTATACGAAAAAGAACTTGTGGAGTTTTTTTTAGTGCCTTTGTAAAACTCTCTAAACATGAAAAAGGACCAAGTTCTCACTGTCGTTATACTCGTTAAAGCATCAAATAGCGACGGACTTTTCCATCATGACAAGATAAAGTTTCACCTTCGCTATACTTTTTAAAGCATCAAATAGCGATGGATTCACCCGAAGGGTGGAATTATACATCAAGCATATGTTATCCTCCACAAGCTTGTTAAAAAATAAAGATGGCCTGGTCATTAATGACTGGGGGAAATTGGAAAGGGATAAAACACTTTATGGTAGCAAGTCACTCTTGAACATGACACTTATTCACTTCATCTCCGTGATTTTTGGGTTGGGTAATCTTCTTAACAGTCTTATATTATACCTATGGTCTATCATTCCATCCATCACTTTGGTTTTGGGTCAAATGTTGCCAATTCATTTAGTCATCGATATGTTCAAGAGAGGTCACTCAGTTATTCCTCATCCTTCGCAATACTCATAAACCTTCATTTCATGATCGCCATCCCTAACATTGTTTCATTAGTCACATTCTATCTCAAAAATCATTACTCTCGTTTCATGTCGTTGATGAGGGAAGAATAAATGCCCTCCTGCGACGAGTCACTTCATGTCGACATCAGCTCATTATCTAGGAATTTGACTTAGAAACAACCTTTCAGTACCTTGGAGCTTTCTTACATCAACGAAAGTTTTCTCACTTCCGGCGACAGGTTGACATCACAGGCCTTTGACCGAAATACTTTGTATGGTGTTGTACATCAAATCATATATTCACACCATGCAGAATGTACTGTAGTACCTTTAGAGCCATTATCATCAATGGTGGTTTCTCTCGCGTCTGTTAACGGCTCACATCATTTACTGGTAATCAGACAGTGTCTTCCCATGTTCGACTTCGGATCACATATTCGCATGGTTAGACTCATACTTTAAGCGGTCGAGTGAACGAGATTGAAGACCCCAGATCTAGTTTCACCCATCTGGACTACGATTTTAGGAGAAGTACCAAATCATCCATACGATGGTCATTACTCAGATGGTAATCCTATCATGGGTCTATATCTGTAGACAATCTATATCTGTAGACGACTTTATTATGTTATGAGAGTTTATGTGTTGAGTATGGGATATGCCTCTCTCAGAAATTCATGTACAATATGAACAGATATCATGATGTAATGTATTGTAATTGATGCAGTTTCCATCCGCTTTCGTTCCTTCTCATCATGTCGTAAAGAAAATCACTCAACATTATCATTCTTGACTTCATGCTTTAGGGGGAAGCTGTTACAATTTGATTTGGGAATCATCACAAAACACAAACTCTAAATTGGTTGCTACATGCCCTAAACAAGTCATCACATTGATGGTATTCCTTCATGAAAGTTTCATTGCTTAGATGCCAGTTGAAGTGCCCCATTTAGCCATCGACACACCGCTAGACAGTTTTAACTAATTTGCAGAGCATTTACTCCCATGCAAAGCTGCATTGCAGAGGATCTACACCCACTTTAGAGTGCGTTGGTCGACTGGGAGCAAATTGTTAATTGAATTCTGGGAATCTTCCCAACCTCTAGTGACTTCTAGAAGTTGTTCCGGCTTTCACCTCATCTAATAGCCTCAAATTTGGAACCCATGAAATCATTAAACCTCTTATCCTCCTATTGTCCTTTGAGATAATTGGGGTCAATAATTATGCCAAATAATATATAATGTTTTGTTGTGTTTTGAAAGTTTGGATGACCAATGTATAAGATAACTTTTGCAAACATTTATTGATTAAATATTTTAGATAATATCAGAAAATATGAATAAGGGTTGCTTGTTTATCTCACACAGTGATTAAGTTTTTTTAAATGGTTAAGTAGACTTATGTAATAAGGTATGATTATCAAATATTCAGATTGAATTCTTTAATTAATCATAAGTTTTCAGACCTTTAAACAATGTCTAAAATTTCAACAGAATACATTTAAAATTATCAAGATGCTGACAATTTATAAATGAAAGGGACTTACATCAACAAACTATTTAGTAAATCATTCTTTATATTGATAGTAACTTCAGGAGGAATTATAAGATAACTGAAACATAGTTAATCTCACCTGGTTATCTTGATAACAATTAAACATATGAAGAGACAACATGTAATGAAAACAGGAAAAACTCACAGAAGGAACAAAGTTGTATGAGAAAAATTCAGAATCCTTATTCTATTATTAATGATCGAAAAACTTGTACAATTATGCTTACAAAAATTTGCTTATCCAAGGATGCAACCCTTAATAACTCGAAATGAGAGTTATTTATACTAATTTCTAAAACTCAGAAATATCTTAAACTGATGACAATAATAGAATAGAGAAGAATAGAAGAAGTAAATAGATAGATGATATGTCTCTGTTTTCATGGAAGCTGTTGATGACTTCGCCCCTTTTGATGGAAGTTTATGATGACTTGGCCCTTGAAAATCTGTTGTGCAAGCATGCTATAAAATCACACTTTTACTCGATGGTCTCACAAAATTTATTCCACTTGTCTTGACTTGGGATTTCTACACTCATCATCTTTCTGAAGATTTCATCTACCTTTGAATATATGTCAAAATTAGGCCTTTGAATGAATAAATGTTTGATTTGATGTTGAATGATCAAATCAAACTACAGAGCTTCTAGAAATGCTTTCCCTGTAACTTGTCCTTTAATACCTGCAAATTTTGACTTATCCACTGCAATAGTATATAAATTTTTACAATAATCTTCTAATTTAATCAATTTATCATCTAATCCTACCAATCCTGGTAGTCCTTTATGATTCAAGACATTAAACTTTGTATGAAATATTTGAGCAACAGTATTCAAAGCTTCACATTTTGTTTGTAGTTGGTTGATTAAATTCCTCTTCTGTAAAACTTTCTTGATCTCTAAGATTGTTGCAGTTATTTCCAGTATGTTGATTTCTTCCAACTCTTATTTTTTCTTTGAGTTCAAGACCTTGATCATGTCAGTGGCTTCACTTGGATTTTTCTTGAGATTCTCCTTCAACTCTTCTATTGCTTTTTTGCACTTGGTGATGAGCTCTTGTTGTTCGAAAATAATCTATATGGATGGCCATACTTCTGTCATAGACTTGTTGATGTCTTCCCAAATTTTCTTCTTGGTTTCAGCCAATGTTCTTGCTATTAGAGATTAACTTTCTAATTATTTTACCTTAAGTCCCAACTTGTGAGACTTTTTCATTTTCTCCATGTATAAGGTATCATTTTTTATCTTCTGTGATTCTAGAATTTGAAACCTCTGCTGCACCTTCTCATGTGCCTTCTTCTGAGTAGCCAGATCATGTGCCAATTTTGTTGTATCAATTGTTGTCAAGGATGCTGAAAGCTCTATACCTGAAAAATATGTTTGAGCTATTGTATTAGGATCAGTAGCCACTTGTGTCGTTGATTTCTCTTTTAGTAATTCTTCAATCTGTTCTTCCATCTTTCTGATTTGAATATTTTGATCAATGATCAATCTGAGCATATCCTCTTTGTTGTATTCATTTTATACAATATCCTTTGTTTTTGGATCTTTAGTTGAAGGTAATTTGAGTTTTTTGCGTAGAGAAGAGATGTTTGCATTCTTCTTTTTGATAATTTTCTCAACTGCCTTGCAGTCTTTTGGATCATATCCAACTTTCACTACAAGGTCCTCTAAAGACTTCAATCTATTTTCTTTGGCCAATGAAGATAGCTTTTCAATCTTAAGTTGATATTGAACATTTGATAATGCAGTCTTTAGTTTGGAGAGTGACATGGTTGTTGTTGTCATTTTTTAAAATAGCATCTCCCCATACTATCTGTGCATGTCCATCTAATCTATTGGATGGATCTGGCTTGCATCAAAAGAGAACACAGTCTTTTTTATTCAGCATGAGTCTTTAGAAAAGGGATTGTTGCCTGCAAAAAGGTCATTTGCATCCTTCCTTTCTCATTGTCAAAGGTAGTGAGAAGCCTGTGTTGGAAAGTTGATGTTTGCTTCCAGAACTGACTATAGACATTAGATTTTAATGCCTCATTTTTATGCTTAATGTATAAGAATATAAAGAAAATATTTTGTTCTTCAGAAGAACTGGCATCTAAGTGTTGGATAATCTCTAGAGGTTCTCTAGCAGGTGATGATGATGGAGGATTCATAGGAACACTTGTCGATGTAGAAACTTCAGTCTCTCCCAAATCGATAATATTTGGTTGTTCTCCCTCTGAAAGTAAAGTTGAACCAAGATTTGGCTTTTTTTGCTACAATATAAACTCCTTCATGATTTCTTTGGCATGTGGAGGCTCTTCTCTGATTCTTTTTTGTTGCTTACTGTCAGGAACTAGGGTCTGCACGTTAGAAGTTGAAATAACTTGTTTATCTGCCTCCTAAAGAGTACCTTCAACCCATTCATTTTGATTCATATATTTCTCTATTTCTAATATGGACGTATGAGTATAGGAAGTTGTCTTGAGTTTGACTCTCAGAGCAAAAATAATGCCATGGGGGTCATAAGAACAAGTGAAACTTGGTTGGAAAACCATTTTCTTTAACATTGCATCACCTTCAACACCAGCTGATCTGGTATTGCAGATAAAGGATCCAATGCTTGCCTTGAGCTTGAACTGAGCTTTCCTCTTCCCTGAGACAAAATGGAGATCATCCATGTTTATCATTTATCTAATATAATCTAAGGGAAATGCTCTCATAGGGGCATATCTTGGAAGCTTATATGGTGGGAGTTCACAGCCATATACTCTAATTTCTGTGTAGTTTTGGTATATTTACCAATCCCCAATTTTGGCTTGCTCACTTAGGTGTAAGATCCTTTTGATTCCTTCCCCAATTTTGGGTTTTGACTGACTAGTAAGTAGTTGCTTCACTGGGTGTATGAAGGAATATATGAACTCTGCAAAAGTAGTTGTTGTTGATGTAACCCTGACTAACTCTGTCCAGTGAATCACTGATTGATTCACTAATTGTGCATCCTATTTATTGAAGTGGATAGGCAGCAGGTTATGAAACCAGCTCAAAAAATAGAAGAGAAGAGAGATCAACGCTTTAGAAATCAGCCACTTCGAGAGGGAAACCTCCAATACATTACATAAATGAACAATTCTTGGATGATACAAATGACAAAACCTCCTTCTATATATAGGGTTCCATGGGGTCACAATATAATCCTAGCCGACCTAATAATAATAATGTAAGGAAACAATAATAACAATATGGGGGTTACAGGGGTACAACAATAACACTAAGGGGGCTACACTAATAACAATAAGGGACTACACTAGTAATATGGGGACCTAACATGCCCATCTCCTTCCAAAAAGTGTTGTCCTCAATGCTTGAGTAGCTCTGGAAGCTTATGTATAAAATTCTCATCCTCCCATGTAGAATCTTCAGTGGGTAAGTTCTGCCACTTGATGAGATACTCTGAAATTGATCGATTTCGTAGTTGTCGAGTTCTTGTTTCCGTGACTATTTGAGGTTGCATATGATTTTTCCTTCCTCATCAAGTTCTGACAATATTGTTTGAACTAGAATTTTTTCACCTATAACCTTCTTTAAGCATGAAACATGGAAAACTCGATGCACTCGTGAAGAAGCAGGAAGCTCCAATTTGTATGCCATAGTACCAATATTTTGCAACACCTTGTAAGGACCATAGTATTTTGGCGATAATTTATTATCCTTCTTAGCTTGCTTGAGGAACATTTGTTTGTATGGTTGTAGACGTAGAAATAAATAGTCTCCTACATTAAAAATTCTCTCGTTGCGATGTTGATCTGCCTGTCGTTTCATTCAATTTTGTGCCAAATTGAGGTTATCCTTTAAGAGTTGGAGAACTTGTTGTTGATGCTCGGTGTGATCTTCCACTACTTGCAACTTAGAATTTTCTCCTAAAGTTGATGTGATGGATGGTGGATGATATCCATAAAGTGCCATAAATGGGGTCATTTTTGCTATAGTATGGAAGGAAGTGTTATACCACCATTCTGCCAGAGGTAACCACTTGACCCATTATTATTTTTTATCATATACAAAACAGCGAAGATATCATTCCAGACATTTGTTCACTATCTCAGTTTGACCATCAAGTTGAGGATGATAAGATGAGCTATGAGCTAGTTGAGTACCCAAACAAGAAAATAATTATGTCCAAAAAATTCCAGTAAAAATTGGATCTATGTTGCTTACCATAATCTTTGGGTTTCCATGTAGCTTTTGAATTGTTTCCATAAATGCAGTAGCAACTGTACTTGCTTTAAATGGATGAGATAATGCACAAAAGTGTGCATACTTGGTAATTATATCAACTACCACCATGATGACACTCTTTCCTTCGGACTTAGGTAAACCTGTGATAAAATCCATTGAAATCTCCTCCCAACGTTGACTTGGAATGGATAAAGGTTGTAGAAGTCCCGGGGTCTTAATTGTCTCAACTTTATTCTGCTGGCAAACCAAACATTATGCCACAAACTTTTGAATATCAGATTTAAGGCCATCCCAAAAAAATTCTTTCTTCACCCTGTGGTAAGTTTTTAAAAATCCTGAGTGTCCTCCTAAAGGAGAAGTGTGCAATTCCAGAAGAATCTTTTGTTTTAGTTGGGAATTCTTACAAAGATATAAGCGATCTTTGTACCATAAGGACTCATTTTTCCAACTAAATGTATCAGATGCACTAGGATCTTGCTTCAAATTTTGAATGAGTGTCCATACATCTTTGTCCTTCTTCCATTCATCTCTTGCTTCGGTTATCCAATCTGGTTGGATAATAGAAATGGCACAAAGCAATGCTTCCACCTCTTCATTCTTTCTTGAGAGTGCATCTGCAACAACATTTAGCTTCCCTTTTTTGTAGATTATTTCAAAGTCATAACCTAACATCTTTGTGACCCATTTTTGCTGCTCTTTTGAAGATAGTCTTTGTTCCAAAAAGTGTTTAAGACTATCATGATCAGTTTTTACCTTGAAGTGTCTTCCCATTAGGTAAGTTCACCATTTCTTTAGTGCATATAGTATTGCTAACATTTCCTTCTCATAAATAGGTTTCTGTAAATACTTTCCTTTGATTGGACGACTTTCAAAAGCAATGGGTCTTCATTCTTGCATTAAAACAACACCAATTCCATTTCCTGAGGCATCACATTCCACAATAAAGGTTTTTGTGAAGTCTGGCATAGCTAAGACCGGTGCTAGGCACATTGCCTCTTTAAGATGTTGAAAGGCCTTAGTTGCTTCAGGAGTCCATGAAAATGCATCTTTCTTCAATAATGTTGTTAGAGGTGCTGCTATTCTCCCATAATTCTTAACAAACTTGCGATAATACCCTGTTAACCCGAGAAATCCTCGCAACTGCTTTATGGTTGTGAGGACTTTCCATTCCTTAATGGCTTTAATTTTGTTAGGGTCTACTTTAACACCCTCGTGAGATACAATATGACCCAGATATTCCACCTCTTGTACTCCAAAGAAACATTTGGATTTTTTTTCATATAGTTGTTTCTCCTGCAATAGTTTGAGCACCCTGTCAACATGTTCAACATGATCCTTCCAAGACCTGCTGTAGATTAGTATATCATCAAAAAATACTAGCACAAATTTTCTAAGGAAGGGTTTGAAAATGGAATTCATCAGCCCTTGAAATGTAGAAGGTGCATTGGTAAGGCCAAAAGGCATGACCAAAAATTCATAATGACCCTCATGAGTTCAAAATGTTGTTTTCGGAATATCTTCAGTCTTCATTCTAATTTGATGATATCCTGAACGAATATCCAAATCTGTAAAATTAATTGCGCCATGTAATTCATCCAATAATTCATCAATCACAGGAATGGAAATCTAATCTTTAATAGTGAGCTTATTGAGCTCTCTATAATGCAGACACATGTGCCATGATCCATCCTTCTTGTGCACCAATACTACTAGAGTACAGAAATAACTTTGACTAGGTTGAATTATACCAGCCTCTAACATTTCTACAATCACATGTTCAATTTCTCTCTTTTGGACATAAGGATATGTGTAAGGCCTGATGTTTGGAGGAATACTTCCTGGAATAAAATGAATAGCATGATCATGATCACGAATAGGTGGGAGTCCTTTGGGAGTATCAAACACCTTGGAATGATTGTCCAAGACTTTTTGGAGATCTGGAGAAATAGATGATTTTGATGTTGGAAATTCTAGTGAGAAAAATTTTTCAATTACGCCTCGTTGTTATTTCTTCAGAAGATTTGTCATGACATTAGAGCTTATTATCTTTCTCGACTTCCCTGTGATACCCTGTAATTCGATTTCCTTTCCTTTCGAAAAAAAATTCAATAAAAGTTCTTGAAAATTAAAAGCTACCGTCCCCAAATATTGTAACCATTGTACTCTGAGTACAACATCAGCACCTTCCATTGGAATGGAAAGCATTGGACTCTTCAATACATATTCCCCCATGGTTAGCTTGATATTATGGCATTTTCCAAGCAATTTATAGTTCCTCCATTTGCAACCATCACTTGACATTCTGGTGCTGGGTATAGGAAACAGTTCAATTCCTTGGCTACCTTACAATGAAAAAATTATGGGTACTACCCGAATCAATCAACACTATTACCTTTTTCTTCTTGATATGTCCTTCTATCTTGAGATTTTAAGGAGTGTTAATTCCTGCCGATGCATTACACGATATGGTCAGACTCATTTCTTCTTCTTCTAGGGTTGGTTCCTAGTGTATATCGTCTTCTTCTGAAGTTTCTTGTTCATTTTCTTCCTCCTCTTCACTATCTATGTAAAATAATTTCTTCTCAACACACTTATGACCTTTAGTGTATTTTCTATCACAATTGTAGCAAAGCCCTTTTGATCTTTTTTCTTCCAATTGTTGTGATGTCAACCTTATAGGTTGTGGAATTCAAGGAGTAGCAACACTTCCATCTTTATAGATGTGAGTGGTAGGCTTCCTTGTCGCCATAATTTTACATTCAATTTTTCTTACCAACCTGAATGCCTTCTCCAATTAATCAGGTTCCCAAATGCAAACTTCATGTTGGATGTTATCCTTTAAAGTCCCTATGAAGACATCAATCATGTGTTCCTCTGGAATATCAGTTACCCTTATATTCAATTTTTGGAATTCCAATGTGCTCCACCACTGAACCCTTTTGTTTGAGATTTATCAATTGGCTAAAGAAGGTGTTGATCTTTGTATCCTCAGAATGTGCTATCATTTCCTCCATAAAAATTGACCAAGTGAAAAATATTTTACGCGAGCAAAGCCGTCGATACCATACAAATGTAGTTTGTTCTAAATGTAAAGTTGCAATGCGTACCTTTTGTGTGTTTTTCACATTATTGAGATCAAAATATTGGTCCATCTATTGTATCCATGTTACGGGATCCTTGCCATCAAACTTCCTCATATCCATCTTTGGAATATGGTGGTTATTCCATCCAACATTAGAGTTTATGAAATCACAATTAACATTTATTTTGTTCTCATCATGAGTTTCATCTACTATATTTTCGGCATTAGGAAACATTTATTTTATCAACTTTGTCAAACCTTCCATTTCTGCTTTTAGATCATTCTTCATGTTTTCCATGTTGTCTTTCATGTCATCCATATTAGCTTCCATTCTAGCTTCCATGCCATCCATCTTAGCTTCCATTCCTTTCTTCAAACCATCCATCTTCGCTTCCACGCCTTTCTTCAAAACTTCCATTTCATTTTTTGTTGCTCTTTGCGAGAGCGAAATTCGGTGCACTTGCTCTTGTAATTTTGAGAGATCATGTTGCAATTATTCATATTCATGAGTCATGGTAGAGTATTCTGAGGGCTTAATGGGTGTTGAATTATTTTTAGGGGGAATCTTAGAACCCAATACTGATATCTATGCTCAATAGGTACTTAGAATCACTTAAAACTAATTTTCAAACAAGACTTATGCAATTTGAAAAAAATACACACCTTTTTCTTGCTTTTGAGGAGCTCAATATTGAAAATGAATTATATTTGTAATTATGTATCTTCAATATCTAAAATTTGGTCCTGTAGTAGCCCTCTAAATCTTCTTTCGAATGCCACTGGTCTAACCTATTTTGGACACTTCAAGGAAAATTTATGTTGAATCTCCCACAATGACCTAATTATGCATTGGTTCAGTAGAGCGCACTTGTACGTTGTGCCACGTCTCACTGCTTCCTCCTTCAGATGTGAAATTGATATACAGGAAACTACAGTCTGTGTACTTGCGTCCACTTTTTACATAATTCCAATCTAATGCTCAGAGATATAGTTATGACAATTTTCCCAAGGTCGCCTCTTTGAGATGATATTTGGGAGCCTGGAAAAGCCCTAAATTCCACAGACCATATCTCTGAAAATTTGTGAATCAAGCTCTGAAATTTTTCCACGACGTTCCTCCAGATTTTAGCTTCGCTCTGTAAAAATTTCAGCTTTTGAACCCTCGTAGAAAAAAAATTATAGCGAAAATTCCACGATGACATGTTCAGGTTAAATTCAGGAGCCTGCAAAAACCCCTAACTTCCATAGATCATATCTCCGAAAATATTGCGAAACAAGATCTGAAATTTTTTCACGTTGTTCCTCATGATTTCAGCTTCGCTCTGTAAAATTTTTAGCTTCTAAACCTTCATAGAAAAAACGTTATAGCGAAAATTCCACGATGACCTGTTTGGAGCAGCAAAACCCTAGAATCCAAAGCTTTGATACCAAATGTTATGAAACAAGCTCCAAAAATAGAAGAAAAGAGATATCAACGCCTTAGAAATCCGCCACTTCAAGGGGGAAACCTCCAATACATTACATAAATGAACAATTCTTGGATGATACAAATGAAAAAACCTCCTTCTATATATAGGGGTCCATGGGGTCATAATATAATCCTAGCCGACCTAACAATAATAATGTAAGGGAACAATAATAACAATATGGGGGTTACAGGGGTACAACAATAACACTAAGGAGGCTACACTAATAGCAATAACGGACTACACTAGTAATATGGGGACCTAACCTAGCATCCCTGCTTGTTGAAAAAGAAACATGTTAATAATTATAGAAGTGCAATTAAATACACCCTGTGTTGTAAAATTCATGAATTTCTCATGTATATTTTCAGCCAAGAATTGGTTGTAATCATACATGAACAATGGTGATTTTTCTTTACTAAAAATGGATAAGAACCTTCTAATGGGTTCATCAACTATTTGTTCATTTGGGTATCCTAACAGATATGAAAGAAGTGAAATGTAGTGTATAGAGGCTTCAAGAAAGATTGAGGATGAGTATGGTGGATTTTTCTTGGGCAATTTTGAATCCTCAGGTAGGAATATCACAAATATATGGGCTCTCTGTGGGAAGTTTATTTTATGGTAGAGGTCCATTAGAGCAGCAGGTGAAAAATGGGATAGAGAATCAGATGAAGGGATGAGGAGCATTTGGTTTATGGTCTCTGGGGAGATAGTGATAAGAATATTTCCATTCTAAGCCATCACTCATCTCTTTATGGGATCATACTATTTTTGGCAAAAAGAAATTAAATCGGGGAAATAATGGGTCTATGGAAAGGCAAATAAGGGCAACATAGATTCCCAGAACCTAATAGCATCCTGATTATCTATGTGTTTTTGTTTTAGCCATAGATATAGCTCATGGGAATCGAATTCGCAGTGAGCATCTAAGACTTTAAAGAAAGTGTCTATGAGGGGTATGAGATTGAGGTTGAGCTATGGTGTAGGAGCAGCAATTTCTTCTGAAACCGGGTCAGTGACCTGCACTTCTTCAAATACCTATTTCTTCACTTTGCCTTTAGGGGTCACCTGCGTTTTGGTCTTGGATTTTGGGGCCATTTTAACAAGGATATACACTGGGAGAAATAATTTGAAGATCGGCGGTTGTAGAAAGGGTGATAGTGTTTGCAGAAAGGGTGATAGTGATCGCAGAGTGCAGAGTTGGTGATTTGGAACATAATGCAGATATGTCAAGTCGTGAAAAATAGATGAGAAAGTAAAGTGATATAAGGGACTTCGCAGGTTATTTTATAGGTGGGAATACGAGTTTAACGACCTGGATAGTGACCGTAGGAGTATAACAGTTCAGGAGATGGTTTTTAATGAACAACGATGCATCAAACGGTCAGGGGAGGATCATGTGAATAACGGATTACAACGGTTAGGAGTGGAGACATTGGAGGGTAACGGTTGGATAACGTGGTGGGGTGTTATTGGTTGGATGGACAATGGTTATGGTATGGAGGGAGGATCCGTTGGCTTGAGGCATGGGAGGAAACGATCATTAGAAGAAAAAACACTAGTGGATTTCGGGGGGGGTACCTCTTGGTTTACAGTTTTGGGCAGAGGGGTTGCAAAGTGTTGTGTTGATGACACGTTGCAAAACATGGCGGCCATTAAAACCGCACTTTGGACCCCCGCCCCTCGCGTTAACGAGAAATGGTCGCGGGGGGGGGGGGGGGTCGCGAAGTGGTCCTCCACTATCGATATTGAGCAGGTGTAAGATCCTCCGTTAAAACTTTCCAGCGCTTTATTCCTTGTGAATTGACCTTTTTGTCCTATAGTGACTTTAGGATAAAAACAAGCTATATCATCTGCTTAATTAATGAAAATATAAACCCCTTTTAAATAATTTAATCATCATTAATTATTTTTTAATCTTTTGGTAACTCGGCGCATTTAAACAGGCAGCCATGATTTATTTCTTAAGGCTGAAGCATTCACATTTTTATTTTGTTTGCTTCCAAAACATTTTTTATTTTTGCCTTCTTTCTTTAGAGAAACTAACTCTAACATTTTTATTTTGACATGGATGCATAAAAACATAATTTTTCCTAACATTTTTCAATTTTTCTTTTTCATCCATATCCTAACTTAGCATTTTATTTTTATTTTTTCAACTAACATACTAACTTATCAAAACCAAATAAAGTTACAACACCTCCTATTCCCATGAAAAAGGAAACCTCTTCATCCATTTTTAGGAAATCCATTCAATGATTCATTTATGTCAAACTACCTTCATCTACTTATAAATAGAGCACTGAACATAGTGCACAGGAGAGAAAGAATTCGTGTTAAGTAGAGTTATGCTGGTGAGATATCAACTCTTGAAGTTCTTTTGCATGTACTGGGATTTTGTTGGATTGTTGATGTTGGATGTGATGAGGATGGGACTCAAGCTGGATGAGTGACTGCGAATCGATCAAACGGTTTCACTCTTCCTTCTACTTCATAATAAAGACATTTGTTCCTTTCCTAATGCATGTATCAATGATGTTATATGTGTATTAATGAATTTAATGGAATCAATTTTTTTAATTTGAATAGATCGTCTTTCCTTTATGTTGTTTTTTTGCCTTTCGTTTTCCATGGCAGGTATCAATCAAGCGAGTTAATTTGGATTGAGAGTGAAGAAAGCGATGAAGGGAGGCAAGGGAAAGCGATAATATTACAAGTAGGTTTCTCTCCCTTTATCTATTCACTTTAAAGAAAAGGTCAAATATCTTTATTTCTGTTGTTCTAACTGCACCACCACACTTAGGGAAATCATACTTATCTGTAGGTTTGTATTTCCATGAAACAATGTACTAAATCCAGCAACTGTCTGACACAGATATCATTTATGGGGTTGCACCCAAAATGAGGGATCTGGAGAAAATTGAGCAGGCCTGCCTTGTGCAAACCTAGGACCCATAATTTTTTCTCGAGGCACATAATACCTGCTTCATAAGTAATCTGGTCTAGGTATAGCTTCAGTGAAAGCTCTGGGAATTTATCGACATCAGCGATGTCCCAATCATCAAATATGAGCTGTGAAATCTTTGTGAACATGTCCCCTTCCATCAGGACATTCTTAGGGATTAGGGGTATTTGAATACCCGCACACACCTTTTATGGGTCCTTAGGGACTCTAAATGATGGTTTTCATGGCGCAATATAGCTTGGCAGCCACAAGAATGGGGCCACTTCGACCACATCCTCCTCTTCCTCCTCAATAGTTTTAGGGACTTCTGATATGGGTTGTTTCATATTTTCACCCGATGAAGGGCGCGGCCTTGGGGTCTTTTCTCGGGGAGATTTACGCGTTCCAGAAGATTTCCCCTTCTTAGTCTTAGAGGGCGCGGGCATTTCCATAATTGGAACTTTAGGTGTAGCAGGGTCATCACCTGGTCTTGTGGCTATCATATTCTCAGGAATAACGTAACCGATCCCTGCTCGACACAATGCGTCCTCGAACCCTGGATCCCAACCAGACATAGACACAGAATACATAGTGATAATCAAGGAGCTTACGGCAAATAATTCACTCATAAAGCAAAGGGAGTTATTGCAACCCCATAGATCATATTTATACTTAGGGCGCGTCTTCAACGGCTCCTTGTGCATTAATGAGGCTCCATTACTGACAAAACGGTCCCAAATATGGAAAAATCCTTGCATTAAATGCATCCTAGGCGCTCCCAAAAATGGTGATAAATCTATATTTTCCAGTTGTACTGTTCCAACGGCTAGTTTTTGACACCTATGCGATCGAGACAACCTCCTCACGTGTGTGTCGCACCTTACTGCACATATATTCCAGAGCTAAAGATAACCATCTACATATTGTCCCCCCCAACACAAGCTTGTTGACCAGGTAATTCAAAACATATTGAGTAGTGTTTGTCGCATCCCTTAACAACTACAAACTTTTCCGACATTTGTCATCCCAATGGAGTGTCACACCTATTCTGAATAATCTGGTCATGGGTGCAGTTATCAACTCATAGTTTGAAAAGATGGAGGGAAGCGGAGCGTTTGTTCGTGGAAACCCTAGGGCACTGGACTCGGCTTCTCTGCCTTTTGCGGCGGCGGACCATGATTCAAAGGCGCCGCACCGGTCATATGAGCCTGCTTACTTTTGTTTGGTGGCAACTCGCTCATACCCCCTCGTTTGCACAGACCTCAGGCCACTATTTGAGGCAGAATACAAACATTTTAGAGGATTACGGGGCACAGAGCGGCGTCCATTTCGTGGAGGAATCTCTGTTTTACGTTATCACAGTCCTGGATCGGTTTTGGTGGTATTCTTCCAACGGAAACAGATATTCGCATCTGCGGGCAATGGGTATCTTACCTTTCTTAGATGCAGTATTCATCGTGCTTTTTGCTGGGGGTCTCGGTTGTTCGCCCCTGTTCACATCCCTTCTGCGTCGGATGGGCCAAAGAACAATCGGTGCGGCTGCGTCACTGACCTTGATAGCCGGGCAGGTTCTATGCGGACTCTGTGGCAGCCCTCGGACCTTCCATGCCAAGCACTGGCCCACGACCTGAATGATGTGCCTACAGTCAACAAATGCAGCTCGCATATCTGCAACATCGACCCACAGGTAGGCTCGAAACCTTACCAAGTTTTCATTAAGCCTCCTGTAGGTAACAGCATTATTCTATGGATTCGAACAACAGACTCTATACCACATCTGAAGGAAGAAATCCGGACTGTGGCGGGTTACCCAGTTCATTCAAAGTCACTGATTTTTGGGGGAAAAGCATTAGCTGACCATTGCACTCTTAAAGACTATGCCATTGGCTCTGGATCTTCCATCTGCCTCAACCTTAGACTGAGGGGTGGAATGATGGGCCAAAACAGGGCACAAGGATCCTCCATGGGAGCAGGTGCATCCAAAATAGTTCCCTCAAAAGGTTCATACCGGAATGTATTACAAGGGGACAAAAACAGTCCCACAGTACCTGCTGCCCCTGCTGAAAGTTCCCCAAGCCATACATTGTAGAACTGTAGGACAGCGTGCCTGAAATAAATATAGACAGTCTAGACATTGATATGCATAGAACTGCCTACAAATCCCAAGCAATTATAGGCAGATTCAACTGTTTCTGGCCCAAACCAATGGAGTTGTTCCATTGGATTTTTACAAACTGGACCATGGAATGTGAAACACACCTATTTTCTAAGGGATTCTTCATTGTCAAATTTTCATCTACTGAGGCCAGAGATGACATTATCAGCCAGGGACCATGGTTCTGGGGCTCCACGGGACTCTTCATTACACCATGGTATTCAAATTTTGATGCCAACACCATGGAGGTGACCAAAATGCCGGTCTGGGTAAGGCTCTACAATCTCCCGCTACATTTTTGGAATGAAAATGTTCTTGGCTGCATTGGAAACACCCTTGGTAGATACATTAAAACAGACACACAACGCCTGGAGGAGCGCATATTCACCTTCACACGAATCTATGTGGAGGTATACTTGAGCAAGGGACTCCCAGAGTCCATTATGCTGAACAACAAACAACAGAGATGGACAAAGCATTTAGATTATGAGAACACAGCCTTCAGATGCCGGATATGTAGGTGTACAGGACACCTACAAAACTCATGCCCGGCAGCCAAAAGGGATAACAGGAAAAAGAAGAAAACAGGCAAAGCGGAAAAAGGTTGGCAATTTCCCTCTGAAGAGCCAGAACTACAGGAAGAAGAGGTGGAACCAACACCACAAGAGAATCAACAAACAGATACTTCCTTGGGCACACAAGAACAGGAAATGCAAGATCCTCTCGACACCACCACAAAGACTCAGCAGGAAATGGTACCTGGAACACTAGACAGTGGGGGATATAAATGAACGCATACAACAGACACATCAGACTCTGATAAGGATAATGGAGCACCAATGGAAGAAAATCAGCTCGTCCTTATCGAGACCGGGCCAACACTTGGTGCTTGGCATAAGGTTGAAAAGAAGAAGGGGAGAAAATCCTAATTGTATCTCTTTTGCTTATTTTTTTGCGGCATTATGAATTTCTTTGTACATATATCAGCTCATACAACATGTAATTTTGTTTTCTCTTAAATAAAATTACGAATTTTTTCTTTGTGAAAAAAAAATCAACTCATAGTTTGGAATGCGCTTCCAGTAATATCCAACAAGGCTTATCATTGAGCGCACTTGTCTGACATTCATAGGCAAGGGGATCGGGGCTCCATCAACCACGCGCGGTTCCCTAGATTCCACAAGTGCCAATTATCTACAATTCACAGTCTCCATTATCGTCACATTAATCATTTATGGAAATAAATCTTGATCAAACATATAAACTCCACTCTCAAAACTAAATGTAAGAATAAAACTCTATGTCAGCACAAACCATTCACTAGTGCCTCTGTGCAGCGCTGTCTCCAAGTACCATTCAATAGGAACCTTTCCCAACGTGTGAATAAATATATGAACCCATTTAGGTCTTGGATCTACACCCCATACCTGATTCCATCTTGCCAAATGTCTATGTGGATCCTCTTTTCTAGAGTACACGTCTTCCATTTTTATAACTGGACACTCAAACCACAACATCATCATGCACGCACATTCCTCCCAATAGCCAATATTTTCCTTATGAGTTTCCCACCATCTTGTTGGAGTAGCATTCAAGCCAAGATCCAAAGCATGGAATCTTTGTCCTTTAGGAATATTCCTTTCAAGCTCTCCTATAAACATGTTTACGTCAGTCGAGCCATCAAAGTGCGGTAAATCATGTACCTCAGATGTTATACATTGTAGAGATTGAGTCACGCGATTACAGTGCAGCTCAGACACCTCATGCAATAGGTTCTACCAATTTTCTAGTTCTTCATCAGAGTCTGAAAAACAAGAGTTATCTTTCTCCCACTTAAGATTCCCATCTGCCATTGGATTAATCTAGTCTTCCTCACGCAAATGCAGCTTATATATTTGATGGATATCATCCTCAACGCGCATTGGTTTAGTATACCTTCATCCTTCTACAGGATCTAGAGGAATGATTACCCTGACTCCACTTCTTTCAGATTCCATCATCCTTTTCTTCAGATTGATAACACCATCCATGTCAATGGCCCAATCCAATCCTAGCATCACAGGATAGGGATCAGTATCATCTACAATTTGGATAACTTTGAAGTCTGTCGTCACCCTAATGCCTTCTATATGACCACAACCTACGACAGCCTTTCTAAAGGAATGATATTCTGCTGATTGGCCATGCGCAGTTGAATGGTAGACCACTGCAGCTTTGGCTCTCACATGCACTACCATATTTTCTTAGGTAAAACATTAGCATCTAATCCCAGGTCTAAAATAACTTGGTCCATTTCATAAGCACCAATCTACGCGGTCATATGCATCTCCCTACCCGTTCTCTTCTTTTTCTTGTATATTTTATTAACCACTCATTGTTTTACAATGGGTTGTTCCTTTTCTGAGCAATTATCTATCAATTCCTGCAGATTTAAGATTGCCTTCTTGTTGCGCAGAAACTTTATACATGCTTGTAGAAATGGTTTAATCTCCTCATCTCCTCTTGCTTCCTTCATTGGTCTACTGGATGTGGACGCGCCCCTTTCTGCAAACTATTTCTGCGCTTCAATAAAGGTCTCTTTTGCGCGTTGAAGTTTAAAGCCTTATTTGTTTTCAGGTGCTTTTCGGATCCATACTAGTGGCTAGTTGCTTTCCTTTATCTTCATTTGTGGCTACACCACTCCTAGTAACCACATTCACACTGGGATCTTCTTCACGAGTTTATGCTTGAACCATATGAATATTTTTTTTGGGGGTATGTGCCTTATTTTCTTGTATTTTAGCAATCAATATAGGACAATCTTCTATGACATGATCAGATTGTCTACAATACCTGCAGGACTATCGTGCTGGATTCGAATTGTCATGCACATAGTGGCCAGCATCTCCATAATTATAGCAAATGACTTGTCCTCTTCCTCAGCCAGTTGATCTGCCTCCTCGGCCTCTTCCTCTTCCTTGGAATCCTCTGCACCCAGAAGGGGATGCTGGTGATGTAGGGTCAGCCTACATTCTATATATTTCTGCTTTATCTAACATTGTATCAAAAGTGCGACAATGCTACTCATCATGCCCTAATGACAAATAGAATTTGCAAAACAATTTCTTCAAGTCAAGTTGATATTTTCAAATCCTTGGGCAAGAATCTATGTCATGTAATCCCACTATTTGATAGATAGTGCACCATACAAGATTATTCAATGGACTAGGACCTCCAACATTCAGATAATTTTTGAAGACAGGACATTGGTCTTTATGGTGCCCAGATTCCTTACATTTTATACACCACACCTCTGCGCAGACCTCCTTGCCCTTGTCCTTATGCAGAATTTGAATTTCTAGATGCATGGATTCCAACTGATTCTAAATATTTTGAGTTCCCAGTGCAATAGGTGTTGGGGTAGCCTCCAATTTCATTGCAACCTCCACAACCTCAGCTTGTGTGGCAATATTTTGCTGACATAAGGGCTAGCGCGGATGTAGGAGAAACATAGCAATGAAACATTCCTTATGTTGATTATCATCAATAACAAATCCACCATCTCTGATGGTGCGCTTCAACCTTTAATCAGCTTCCCATACACATTCATTAGCCTCTTAACGAATCTCCTTAAATTCAGTCACCAGTTACGCATATGACTTAGGCTTCTTAAACTTCTCTTTCAAGGCTACTTTGATTTTTTCCAAAGTAGCATTAGGGTTTTCTTGATCATACCTAATGTACCAATCTAATGCGCGATCTTGGAATGCAGTAGCCAGCTATGCCTTCCTAATATAAATATTGTTAATTTGTTGAGCCTACCATACGGCCTCAATCACAAACCAGAAGTGATCAATATCCTCATTTCCAATGCCTCTGAAATTAGGTAACTTCATTGATGCAGCCATATCTACTTTAGAGGGAGGTGGCGGTGGTGGTGGGATGGACTGCAATGTGGAGTGGGTGATCTATGATGTGAGTTTAGAAGTGGAATGGATGGGGTTGGAAACATACTCAAGGGTTTCTGGTGTGATGAGCTTTCTCCTTCAGAGTCACTTGAGCTAGCAGTTTCTAGTTCAGGTTCACTATCAGATCTAGGCTCTAGAGGGCTATAAATAAAGTTTCAGAATCTTTGCGGTAAAATTTTCCACTGCCGATAGTTATAACTCTTTGATGCATTCAAGTAGTATGTTCGCACAGACAACCCCGTTCACACAATAGCATTTTCATAATTTCAATGAGCACATGAGCTTACCTTTAGGGTCTTTGAAAAACCTTCTTTCTGCTTCAGAATATGACACAAATTGATCAATGGAAAATTCAGTGACAAATCCTCCCAAGAGGCGATCGATCTAATGATCTAACACGTCGGTGATCTTATTATCAAACTTCTCTACTTGCTGGATCAATTCAAGAGTACACTCAGTGATTATGTCATATTTTATGCAGTGATGAAATTCAGCTAAGCGTGACAACCACTCCTGTAGTTCGTGCACAAAGGAACAAAAGAATATTTCACGCACTTCTTTATAAATATATTTTTTCACCCATTTTTCGTGAGACAACTTAGTACTTCAATTCTCTTGGAGTGTGAATTCAAGAATATTTCTATCTAGCCAACCTTGAAATTTGTTTCATGAAGGATGCCACAACATCAAATCTCCCTCCAAATAATCTCGGTCCTGGAAAAGGAACCATTTGTTGGCTTGAGGGGTCCTGGCCCAAGTTCAAATTTTATGGATAAACCAACAAACCCTCCAAAAACTGGCCCTTTCGGCAATGACCTGCTTGCGCAGTTCAAAGTCTCAACTGAAGCAGTATGGGGGGGACGATGGAACTAGGTTTCTGCACATTGGGGAAGAAACTAATGAAGTGGTCCTCAGCAAACCGAATGAAAACTTATACCAATTGTAAACAGATGCACGCAACAGTATACAGAAAAATCACAGAGAATGTGCAGTCTTTAACAGAATAAAACAAAGTCATTGTTCGCCTTAGCATAGACAAAGTATAACATAAATAGATCCAAGTCTAAACAATGTTCAACTACTTATCCAGATTCATCAACCATCAATAAGCATTCATAATCACAAAATATATCCTTTGTGCGATGATCAATGAGAAATATAGATAATGTGATCTTAACAAAACATAAACGGTAAACAACTCAAATGCATAACACAGTAAGCTTGCCAAAATCTGTCATTTCTATTAGCTTCGGATCTGTTCAATAGATCAAACTTTCAATACATCAAATTTCCCTTACAAAAAACTTCCACACACATATCCAGGACTAGGTCTCCACGCACATAGCCAGCAGGAGCCTTTCAACCCAACCCAGACAAACCCTTACAATGTATTACAAACGCATAAACATCAATAATCCATGAACTTAACTTAGCTACTTTTCTTAGACTCCATCTATTTATTTATATTCTCCTAGCGCACAGAAACTATGGTCTCAAACCATGGTTTGAGGCCCAGAGATTACCCTTAAGCCCATTTACATCAAAATTAGGGACTTTGACCCACCCCAAAGCCCCTTGACTCAATTGCGCAGTGCACACATACATAATTACATCGAAAATTGTGCCTCAGGGGACCCTGTCCAATAGAGATGATTCAACAATAAATTAAGTTTTAATCATGGTTTTTGAAGTCTCAACTAGACATTATAAGAAGATTTTGATGGATATATGGAGAATAGACTAGTGTAGATACTCAGTGATATAACTAATTCGATTTTCCAGTGCAGGTGATTCAGTAGGAGAGATCAAGTAGCAGGAGGCAAAGGCAGTGAAGGGTAGAGAAAGTGAATCTGGTGGAACTTTTTCTAGTTTTGGTGAGAAGCAACAAGTAACAGAGTATTCTATAGAGAGGTTTCATAGAGGTCTTCATAGGGAACTTCACAGGCAGTTTGATTTAGCTAAGGGGAATACTGGTTCAGCATCCAGAGGCTGGGTATATTTTCCAAAGCACCAGAGAGTCACTTCCAGCAGTAGATACATGCACGACGACTTGTTGCGAGGGTGTTTCAGCCACACGTGTGTGGGACCTGGGTAGAAGCGTTTGCGCAAAGGTTGGATGACTAACCTTCAAAGGGAGCCAGTAACTAGGATTGTCAGTGGAGAGAGAGAAATTCACTCTGATATTTTTGTGAGATTTCTTGTTGTGAATTTCTAGTATTTTGGCATCTAGATTTTACTCAAATTATTTCACTATTGCATAATAATAAAACCCTCATCTGTTGCACCAGTTTTCCCACATTGGGTTTTTTTTTAGGATAATTTTCCAAAAATAACAATGTCAATTTGTGTGTGTGCAAGCATATTTCTCGGTTCTAGTTTTTTATTTTCAGCAACGTCTTTTATTGTGAAGAAATTGCAGTGTGATTAATTCATTATTTTTTTGTAGCAAATAAACTGCTTAATTTTTTAATCAGTTAGAAAATTTAATTACATTTATTACATTTTAAAAGAATTTTCACATCGTACCAAAGCATAATTGACAGACGGGAGGCTCAAAGACAAAGAGGGAGAGTTTTGTGGCTCAGAGGGAGCAACAACACAAATTTTCTAGGGACTGTGTAGTACCTAACCAGGTCATTCGATTTGCTGGACAAGGTTCAATTTTCTAGTTGCAGGTGGTAGGAAAGTTTGATTTTTCCGGGAAGTGATTCTAGCAGGCAGAGGGAGAAACAACTCTGTATTTTTGAAGAGTAGATTTCTTGTCTAGGCACAGTAGGGTTTTGTAGCGGTTTGCAGTAGAAAAATCAACATCGAGTGGAAGAGAAATTACACACATAGAGGGAATTTCTCTTAGAGGGATTATAGTTTCATAAATCCAAAATTTCCAGTTGTAGTGGGCATATTTTCTCACTCCATGAAGGAGTGTGAGTAGTAGTGCTAGCAGCAGACAGGTGAAAGAGGAAGAGTTTCATCCTAGGTCGATTTTTTGCAATGATGGCTTCAGCAAGACTCTGAGATTAGGACAAATTAGAGGGTGTATCCAACTATTGTATCTAGAAGGCCAGGATGTCCTTCCTACTAAATGAGCATGGTATATGTAACAACCCTCGTGAAAATTCCCTGTAATAAAAGTTAAAAATAAAAACCACGGTTGATGGGACACTTATTCCAAGCTGAATGTTGGGAAAAACTGTAATATTCCAAATTTTCCATCAAATTATTGGAATATTAGAGTTCTTAATTTTCTTAATTAAGTAAATAAAATGGTGGAGGGACCCATAAACCCCGTAGATGAATAAAATCCACTTTTGTTGTGTGTATGTGGGTTAATTAGATAGTAGATCAGCATTATGGAGTAGTGGAGCAGCTTATTAATGCAGGAAGAATGGAGATCATGCAGCATTAATAAGGAAGATCATGGAGATAGTGAAGGGGTCAAAGTAATATCATGGAGGAATAAAATTAAGATCATAGAGAAATCATGATGAAGTGATGGAGGGAGCAGTGCATTAAATGCACACATGATGGAAGAGTGGAAAGTAAATGCAAATATCATGGAGATCATGGAGAGATAGCGGAGTCTTCATGGAGACTAGTGGCCACATGTGCAGTAGAGTCATGAGGTGGGCCAAGGCTAGGGAAGGCTCACAACCATATAAGGAAGGTGAGGGAAGCAAATCAAATCAGTCTAGAATTTGATATTGTATTTTTGTTTGACATTCTTTTCACGCTTCAGTTGTTTAGCTAAGTCTGTTGCGTTGTTTAGCACACGGGTGTTCCCAGCGAGAATCCCACCCTTACCCACGAGGGACTTCGAGTGCCTACTCTGGGAAGGTTTGTTTGAGCAGAAACTCATCATCCAACATTGGTGCCACATCCATCCCCTCTCTACCGCACATACAACTTTAGGAATTACGCATTCATGTCTTAGGGTTTGAGAGGAGGAGGTAGTTCTTAGCATTTCGACTAAGGAACCAGTGGAGGGATCATCCCTTTCATCTTGTGATTCATTTCATTCTTCCGAGATCAAAATTGCTACATCCAGCATCAGGCCATAATTTCTACACCTCCACGCAGTAGCAGTTCCTTAAGGAATTTCACAATCCAGTTTGGTAGATCTAAGGGAGGAAGGAAGTTCCAAGTATTTCAGCTTGGAATCTTGTGAGGGGTATTTCCATCACTCTGGATAGATCATTTCCATCAAATGTGAGATATAATTCATCACCTAGTAGTAGGATATAGCTTCAGCCCTCTTGACAGTCCAATTTATTCCAGCAATTGTGCAATGTGCAGTTGCAACTTGAGTAGAGGAAGGAGGAGCTAGATCTCAAGCTTCTAGCTTAGAGATCAAGAGAAGGGACCAACCCTTCATGTATTGAGTTGATTGGGTGTTGTTGTAACTGATAGATCATTATTTCAGCCCCATATCAGCAGTTTTCTTCAGGGAGTGCGAAACTCAGCCAGTAGGGGTGTAGTGTGCAACCCAAAAAGGGTCGAGAATCCAAAGTTAAAATCTAGCCAAACCATTTATGGGTTTTTCTGGGTTTTTTGAGTAAAATATATGGTTAAAATTCTAGATCATTGTGAGCACTCTAGCAACCTCTCACACATAGATCTTCTTCATACCATAAGTAGTTTCCAACAATAACAGCACACATTTCCAGTGCTAGTATTTGTGTATTTCAGCCATCTTGTGGCTTGAGTGCATTCCTTTTGGAGCAATGTGTACTTTATTTTGTTGTTGATTATAATGATATGACCCAGTTTTTTTTTGCTCGTAGATTATGATGTCTTAATGTAATTTCCAGTTGCAGCATATTTCCGATTTTTTCTAGATCTTAGTGCTATGTTCCTATTTTGATTTATTTGGAATGTTGCATGTGTCCTATATTCCTGTCTTTTCCATTTTGGAATATTACAGTGGTATCAGAGCATGATCGTTAGCTCAGCTTGTGGGAATTTCATGACATCATAAGAATAAGAAGAAGTCTACAATGGCGAAAGGATTGAATTTTTCCACACTTCTCTTAAGATGTATGCAGGATCTCTCCACAGAGACTAAATAAATGAGAAGGGGAAGGCAAAGAGAAACCTCAAGCGGGTTTCAAAATGAGGAAGGTCCAAGCACTTTCTATCAACAACATAAACACCCGGCCATGCATAGAGCTCCACAAAAATCTACTATGTCCACTTTCTTTGAAGAGGAAGGTGAATGGCATGGAGATGGAGGAAACTTGGAGTATGAGACTCTAAGTAAATATTTGGAAAATTACAAATCACAGTCTATAAAATTCAAGGAGAATCTAACTCTCCAACAGTTTTTGCAACTCAAAGAGGAGAGGAGATCCCGCAGCAGTAATAGAAGAAAGAGGCATATATTATTCTTGCCTACATTTGATGGATCTCCCATAAGAACATTGAGGGATTGGAGGGAATATTTAGCTACATTATTTCAGCTATATCCTTTAGTAGAAAGAGAGGTTGTGGATATTGCAGTGTTGCACCTAGATTGGTGGTTCAGTCATCTATCACATACGAAAGTGTTTTCTTATGCAGATTTCATTCAGAGACTGAAGAAGAAGTTTGGTAGGAAGAAACTGGAGACATCATGCTTTGTGACATCTCCCATCGTTGTTGAGATAGTACATGAGGATCCAAAGTAAGATGTCCTCATTATTACTTCGGAAGAGGAACCCCTACCTCCACCATCAGCTGCAGAAGTACTTGCATCAGGTGAAGGAGCACTTGCATCTTTGCAAGATGGTCTTGAGCACTTGACATTGAGAGTCCCATGCATGATTCAGGAGATGCATGAGGAAGAGGAGGCAGATACCAGCATCGGTGCAGTAGTAGAGGAACAGCCATCACCATCCCCAGCAATTGGAGAAGCCATTGCACCGGTTGGAGGAACTCTTGTAGCTTTGCAAGATGTTCCTGAGTTTCAGCCGATCCAAGGTTTGCAAACATTTATATTCCCTATTATTTCAGCACCTCAATTTAATATTTGTGGGATCATGCCATCAAGGCAAATTCATAACCAAGGGTTAGAGCACCTTGCTGATTTGGAGCAATAAACTATCATTGTGCAGAGGACCCTTGACTTTCTCAAGGAGGAGATGTATAGCCATCCTAATTTTTCATTGTTGAGCTACACACAACACTTTGTGTTGAAGTGTGGAGTTTCGAAGGATGGGATGAGCATATTCCTAATCAGTACAATGTCGGGCTATGAATTTAGCATTTTGTATGGCCATGAGATAGTAGATGCACCATCATGGAGATCAGCAGCTCTGTTACTGAGGAGCAGTGATGAGTTGGGGACCCAACTATTCTTGGAGCATTCTGATGATTGCTTCACTTATGAAGCATTGGATGGGCAGATGATCGATGATAAACATCTTGTGATGGATAACATCTTCCATTATTATGATAAATCATTCTTGATGAGCATCTCAAAGCTCAAAGAGAAGTTTCTACCTACAACATATTCAAAATCTTATGGATTCTAACGAGTCATTGATGAGAGGTTCTCACGGAGAAATATCAAGGAAGATGCACTTCAACATGTCATGGAGTGAAAAGATTATCAGTGTGAGGTGGATGATATTCTCCGTTGGGTGGATACCAAGCGAGAGCATGATAGGAGTCATCACCCACAATTGGATGGATGGGTGAGGATAATGAGCAAGTGGTTGGTGAGATACTTGTAGATCTATGACATGGGGCAGCAAGAAGCATGGCTACGCTAGTTGCTTTTGGATGAGTATGGTTACCACCCAACATCTCATATTTGTATGATCGATGTTTTATATATTACTGGTGAGATGCAGCAGCAGGAGGCATGGTTGCACTGGCTACTCTTGAGAGAGTTTGGCCATCACATGACATATCCTATGTCAATGCATGTGTTATTGTTTGGGGCATTGCATAGCACTCACATGATGTGGAAGGAGGGAGTTTGGGCATGTTGTTCGGATGTGACATTCTACATTTCTATCAATATATTTTTGCTCTATGATCTACATCATGATGATGAGAGGTGGCAACAAGAGTCCTTGTTTCTTTGGTTACTCATGGAAGAGTATGGGCTGACTTTATCCCATATATTACTTGATGATGATGGAGGATGGAGACATGAGGCCTTACTTCGTTGGCTTCTATTAGGAGAGTATGGCCACCACACTCGGTATGATGATGAGGTGATGTGACATCAAGAGTAATTGATGCAGTGATTGCTTTTGGGATAATATGGTTCAACATCTCACATGTTAACCCATATGTCTCTATTCTTTCTTTTGCATTGTGTTGAGATGATGCTTGGAGCCAGCAAGGCCAACAGGGCCAATGATGGGAGCATGGAGAGATGCAATCTACTCTATGTAGCATGGGTTGGAGAGATGATTCAGGATTTGGGACTTTCCATTTTGGGAAGAAACCACTTCATTTTATATATCTCATGCAAAGAGAAGATCCTTGGACAACATATGGTTTCCACTTGGGGACTTATTGATGAGGAGAGGCATCTAACTACACAGTTGGAGGCCATTCTAGATATTCTAGAGAGGCGGGTATGGAGTTTGACATTCCTAGCACATTGTAGGAGATGGGAGTACCTTCCATATGAGGACATCATTTGGAGGGGGATGGATTATTGTAGCATCTACTTTTGCATTTGCTTGAGGACAAGCAACATTTTGGCGAGGAGGACTGTGATATTCCAAATTTTCCATCGGATTATTGGAATATTAGAGTTCTTGATTTTCTTAATAAAATAAGTAAATAAAAGGGTGGAGGGACCCATAAACCCCATTGATGAATAAATCCACTTTTGGTGTGTGTATGTGGATTAATTAAATAGTAGATCAGCATTATGGAGTATTGGAGCAGCTTATTAATGCAGGAAGAATGGAGATCATGCAGCATTAATAAGGAAGATTATGGATGTTAGTATGAATCTTTTGTCGAAGTGTACGAAAAAAGACCACTTTAGCTACGCATAACTTATAGCCCTAACATCAAATGTGGCTGCCAATATCTTCAGATCTGCAGTTAGTTGATCAAGACAAGTGCTGCAAAAAACCATATCTATGCATAGAGAGACATTAAGCAGTAAAAATAAAGTTTTGCTCCATACATCCAATAGACAAGACAAGAACAATATTTTTTGAAAGAATTTTTGTATTAAGGGCACCTGGGAGGAAAACAAGAAGGTGTTTCCAATTCTCCTCAATGGGATGGCTTCTTGGAAGTCCTCAGCACTTCAGATCTAGTATTTCTCTCTCTTGTTGGTGTAGAAAACCCAGACAAAGATAGAACTCAAAGGTAGCTCACACAACAAATAATGGAAAATATGACAATGATAATGACTCAAAGTCAGACCAAGAGTTTAGATCCAGAGTGATCTAATAGGCAACAAAAGGTGAAGAATGATAGGAAAAACCCTCCTATTTATAACAACATATTGGGTCATTCTAGATCTTGGTGCATGATTAAAATAACATTAACCAAATCTAGATCCACCTTTTATGGAATATTTTATTATATTTGTTGGAGGGAAAAGGTATTTGACTTGGGTCAAATCCCTTTATTTGTGAATAATAAATAAATAAATGATTTATTTATCATTTTAAGGAAGTGGTTGAAGGATAATCAAATAAATAATTATTTATTTAATTATTTATGGGTGATTTAGTCATATTTAACAAGGAATATTATTTAAATAAGATTTAAATAATTATTCCTAGAAAATAATAAGACAAATAAAGATTTATCTAATTAATTTCTTTGTTTTAGGTTAAACATGACCAAGAATAATAATTAAATTATTGTTTAATTGATTATTCCTTGAGGAAAATCAAACAAATATAGGTTTGTTTAATATTTCCTTTTGGGGTTTCCTGTTTAGACCATAAACAACCTAATAAATGTGTTTTATTAAGTTATTTTACATAGTGAAAGCAATTTTACTTAGGGTAAATTGGTCTTACATGGTGTACTTGGGTCCATCTAATGATAGTAGGTTAGATGACCAAAAAATGGTGTAACAGATTGCCCCCCAGCGTGCGAGTGTTAGGAGAAAATCGTATGACCGAAGTACGTTGTAAGAACTCAATCACCAGACAGCAAAAGGGAAGTCGGAGAGAGAGATGTAAGGTAGACTAATGTGCTGAAGAACTAGACCCTGAGGAGACGAGACTTACAGGTGCAAAAAGTCTCTTTTTATGAGAGGGTACCTGTGCTAAAGGCGGCGGGGGAGGCATACCTATGCCCGCTGAGACAAAGTACAAAAGAATAGTGTGTCCAGTAAACAAGGGACCGAACCATAAAGTACAGCCGGCATAAACATGAGCCAGATAGAAATACAATGAGGGATCCCATATACATGCTGTGCCTGGGATAACAGGCAAGACTTATACAATAATATCTAAGTACATGAGATACAAATACAACCCAAATGCCCCCTACAAGCGGGGAAGAGCTCACAAAATCTGACTGATACATGAAAATCAAAGAGGGGCTGCAAGCGGTGAAGGTCGACATCATCAAATATATGGAGCTGCATCGAAGGCTGCAATGAAGAGGTCATCCAGGCATGTGGGGGGCTACCTGCAGGGCCACCCCCTCATGAGGGCTGAGACATCTCACACACACCCGGGCATCACCAATAGTTGTTGCTGCATCACTGGACCATCAAGCATACGGATCTCGATCATGCTGAAAGGAGCTGGAGTGGAGAAACAAGAAAGTCAAAGGGAAATGAGAGATCCCTTTGCCTGCTCTGAGGCACCGAACAAGAGTGGAAGCTGGAACCAAGGTACACCGCTCTCTAGACCTGTCTTATGGAATGAAGGAGCTGATGTCGACAGAAGGAGGTCCGCCGTAGGTGAGGCAATGAGAGATCCTCAACTAAGGCACGAGAGAAAATAGTAGAGTCACTGACAGATTAATACCAATGATGATGATGGAATGGAGGGGACTGAGTAGCAAATGGATGACTTCCCTTTCTAGATCATAAAGGACATGAATGACATGGCAGCGACTGACACAGTATCATGAGGGATAGGGGACAGTGGGACTGACGGTCATAATGTGTGACACAAGAGAGAGACCAAGCAATGAAGGATGGAGGACTATAGCTGGGTACAAAGGGACTCGGGATAGACTCCATGAATGTGATGATGGCTCAACTTGGATGCTCTAAACAAGGGTGACTCGATGGTGCTGCCACACAGAAAAGGTCCCATGGGGGACCGAGAAAACATGAGTACAAGATGGTATCTCATGACGAAAATCGACACGAACAAAGACAAGTATGGAGGCAAAGTGGTGCCCCAAGTACAAGTGTTGTAAGTGAGGAAATTCGATTTTGGAGGGAGGTGAAGTGACCCATCTTGGACAAAATGTGTCCTGGTGAAGTATCAAATCATGAGAAACTAACAGATACACATTTGAGGGCTCGGTGAGAGCTTTCCAACGGTGCAGACGGTTTGTCAAACGGAACTACGGTGTGCTCGCAGCAGGCGAAAGAAAAAACGAGGGTTGTCTTTTAATAAGGCAGTTTTCCCTCCAAATTCACTCATTTGCTAGTGTTGCAATGGTGAATGTAGAGAGGAGGGAAGGCCCTAAATCTTGTGGCGAGCATAGCGGAAAAACCGACCGTGGGAATCGAGATCCGTCAGTTGTAGGTAAGAGGCCTAACCTTACTCTTTCATTTTGATGGATTGAAAGTTCAGATTAGGGCCCAGAATCTCAGGAACAGACCCTCTTTCACCTCTACGGCCGGGTCGCACTTTTTGGGCCAAAAACTGTGACCTGGGAAGCAGGTTTTGAGCCAAAAACTGCAACCTGTCCCAAGAATGGGCAGAAAAGTGCGACCTGGAGGGTGAATGAGATTTGAGTGCTGTTTTAGGGCTGAGATGTGAGTTTTTGTGATTGGTTACCGTGTTTCCTATCTGTATACTGACAAAGATGATGTGTTTGTGCAGATATGGCAGATATACATGTCAACTAGAGAGAGAGAGACTTGGGTACATTACGGTCAGAGATCCAGGCAGATCAGGGTGTCCATCATGTATTGGCCAGATTTGGGGTTCTGAAGTTTCTGGAGAACCCTTTGATGAGAGCAGGGGAGCCCTTGTTGGCCCGGATTGTCAGTTATTGGGATCTAGATCATGAGGTCTTTATAGTGCAGGGAACAGGATCGAATTGACAGTCCATGATCTGTATTTCCTGACTGGTCTTCCACCACTTGGGATGGTGGGAAATACGCAGCCAATGTTACCGCGGGGGCAGAACATCATGGAGTTTGTGGAGCGACATTGTCGACCGGGTCTCCAAGTCAAAGGGACTCGGATACCGATCGGGGACCTAGAGAGATTAGATACCCGTGCAGTGGCCGCAGCGGTGCTGCGGATCCTGGGAAACCAGGCGCTCCATCACATCACTGGGGGGTAGATGATGATTGTGGAGAGTGTGTTGAGTGGGACCTACTATGGGTGGGCCCAAATGCTGTTGGTGTCGTTAAAACGACAGTTGTCGCTTTGCAAGCGGCAAGTGAACCACGATTGCTCGTATGGGACTTTATTGTGCTCCTTCTTTTTTGAGAAGATCCCGACCTTACGACCTCATATACAGCTCCCAGATGGGGGCCCAAGAGAGCCCAGGATGCGCCGGTGGGGGCAACTACTGTGCAGAGGAGGAGGGGCGGTCGGACGGGTGTTTCGACCTGAGTTCTTTGCCCATTGGGATCAGATGCCGTTATACATAGATGACTATCCCTATAGTGGGATGAGTTATTGTGGGGATCTGGACCTACCACTTCCGCCTGGTCGAGTATGGGGACCCGATGGTAAGTGACAAGTAACTACTCTTTTTTGGGAATGTCAAAGTTATTGAACAGTGGATAGGGTACTGATTCATGTACTTTTGGTATGCAGATATAGCTCCGGTAAAACCGGCCGGATATATGGGACGACCGGCAGCATCAGGAGCTGCAGGCCCGAGTGGATCGAGAGCGGCGCATAATGAGGATGCGGCCGCCCTCATGGAGGACATCCGCCGTAGATGCGAGAGGTTGCTGACTGGTCTTTCAGAGCGCGGGTGGCAAGACTTAGACGACCAATACATAGAGCCATGTATTGGTCTACCCTCGGAATGGCGGGGTGTCATGCGGCGCATGGCGATGGCCGGTCAGCGGATACGTGATCTACAAGCTGCAGGAGCAGAGCCATTGGCTCGGGATCCGCCAGATAGTGATTAGGTGTGGGACAGGTGGTGCCCCCCAGTTTTGAGTTTTTTGTAACATGCTATGGGCATGTCATATGTATCAGAGTAGATGGACTCTAAACACATGTTTTGCGACACATATTATGGATATGCATCTTTTTAATGATTATGATTGTTATTGTCTTGTATAAAATGCGTGTGATAAATGCCAATCTAGAACATGGTTTGCAATGCTATCTACATAGTGATTTTGTTCTCGAGGTACATGGTTGAAATTTATGGTTTCAAATTCACGTATCAAGAGTTTCACTCGTAAATATCGTCTAAACAGCACAGGATTATGCACACGATAGACACCATTTAGTTGCATGACAAGAATTAGGGAATCTAAACGAACATGAAGATGAAGGATGCGATGAGAGATGGCATCGGCTAAAATACCCCGCACTGCATCGTATTCAGCCTGATTATTGGTGGCAGGACCAATGCAGACCCCGTTTGAGAGAACAAGGGCATGCAAGGGGGTGAAAATGGCCCAACCTACCGAGGCTAGATTCCGGGGGTAACGACTTGCACCATCGGCGTAACCGATATAGGGTGTGGACGGGAGGTCCTGCGGAACAGTGGTACAAGACAAAAAAAAGGGAGGAGGAGGAACAATGACGGTAGCGTGAGTGTATAGGAGACATCGAGTGACAACTATGAGAGGGAGTGCGATGGGCAGGATGGCTATGACTCATGTACGAACTAGATGGTGGTATAAGAGGGCTATAGGAGGAATGGCTGGGACTCGGGCTGCGGAGGTCAACATGGATAAGGGTGGTGTTATCCCGGTTATGGGCGGGAAGGAGGAGGTCAGGGGTGGAGAGGGCTTCCAAGAGGACATCCTGACAGGAACAGAGGGGATGACGAGAGGAAGGGAAACCACATGACGCGGCAAAGCTACCTAGATCATCTATATAGGAAGAAAGGCTAACATATGGATCGTCACGGGGGATGACAGAGGAACAGATAAACATATGGTCAAAGGATGTTAAGCCCAGGGTGGTCGCTGGAGGGGGATCGAGCGAAACAACAGGGGAGGATTCAGAGGGAATGTTCTCCAAAGGTCTCACAGAGGATGATAGGTAGAGAATGTTGGTAGTAGACTCCGTCATCTGGACATCAGGGGGGGAAATGTCAATGGTAGCGGAGGGGTCTTCAAGCTGTCCTGAAGCATACTGCGCAAGTATGGGAGAGGCGGACTGATTTTGTTCAACCTCATACTCTCGAACTACCTCTAAAGAGGTGTGGTAATGCGTCAGGTGAGGACAATGGTGGGAGTAATGGCCATGGACACCGCATAAATCACAAGGTTTGTTGGTGCGAATAATCTTTGGGTTCTTGGTTACAGATGAGGACGGAATAGAGGGGTCAGGGACCGTAGACTCAGGGAACGTGACTTTAACCATGGGTTGAATACGGGGCGTGACCGACGACATCACACAAGGCGCAAGGCTTTGCGGGCGGAAGAGGAGTCGGGTCAGTCGGGGTGGCCTTGTCTTTGGCTGCCCCCTTGCGAGCTTTGCCTTTCTTCCCTGGAGTTTTCACCACAGGGGCAGGGTCCTGGGGAGGTGCGAGGGGTATGGTGGCAATGGAGGAAGCGAGGGGGACCGGTTGAATCGGTGTCAAAGCAAGATAGGGTTTGGGGTGACCAGGTGGGGTAGCGGCTGGAGGGTCAAGGTACTAGACAGGTATGCCAAGGGTCAAGTTAGGGAGAGGAGGGTGGCCATGACGGGGACCGTATAGACTCCGGGAGGGGGAGCCAGGAAAGGTATCTGACCAGCGGATAATGACCAGGAGGGATGGCTCCGAGATGGTTGAGGCCTGGGGGAACCGACCCAAGAGGATAGAGAGGTTCAGGGATACCAGCTGTAGGAGAAGGGCCGGAAGGAGGAGGTCCGGCTGGCTGAGAGGAATGGCTAGGAGCGGGTTGCGGTGGGCGAGGTTGAGTCTGGGGTTGCTGACTAGCCGAAGCGGGTCGCTTAAGGGCAGCCTGAAACAATTTCATCATGCAAACATTCGATAAGCTGGGATCAGAGATAGGAGGAGGAGGGAGACCAAGGAAAGTTCCAAGCAAAGAGGAGTCTTTGTAGACGCCGGGAGATACACTGGTCAAGGAATCGACGGTTTGCTTATTGGCTACAGAAGAGATGGTCGTCTCAGGGGAGGTCTGAGACTTTGGCTCATGATAAGTCAACTGGTCGATGGTGACTAGCTTTCCATTGTGATGAAAAGACATCTTGCGAAAAACCGCGGATGGGACAGCAGACATGGCATAGGTGTAGCTTCACCCCAATAGAATGTTATAATCTAGAGGGGCATCGATGACTTCGACGTCAACGCAAACAGTCTTGCCCGCAAGAGTGATAGGACAATTACGGAAAAGGCCAATGGGCTGGGAGGCGTGGCCATCCCACGCTCGAAGGGTGATCGTGGAAGGGGCCAACTCAGGAGATCTGAGTTGCTTCCAAACCGAAGCGGACATCACATAGGTGGATGCCCCCTCATCAATTATACACCGAGAAACGTTAGTGTTTCGGATTTTGACTGGGATTTGGAAGGCTATGGAAGCAAGAAGGGGAGGATGTTCCGATTGATGGGCATCGAAAAAAATCATTTGGTCATCAGCAGGATCTACAGTGCCCATGGTAGATAGTAGAGCCTTCTTTTGGGAAGGGCACGATTGGAGGAGTTTCAATGTGGAAATGGCAGCAGGAGATTGCGCCAAATCATCTACTACGCTATACGAATGAGCAACTCGACCAGGAGCAGCATTTCGGCGTAATGGTCCTTTAGGAATCTTGGTATGAACCTCAACTTTGGGTTGAGGGATATGTAAGGGACCATTGGATGTCGAAAGAGGCCCAGTCCTTGGGCGGGGACTCGGGGGGCATCGAGCGGGAGGCTTGGGGTATCGGCGAGACCGAGTTTGAAGGGTGAAGGTCGACTTGCCAGTATGACCAAGACCCATCACATGATCCGGGGACCCGAGGAACCGTAAGGGGAAGGCGGAGTGCATACCCGTCCGTACTGTGCGGGTTGGGGCGGCACCACTGACCCCGGGCGCGGTGTGGTACGGATCAAAGAAGCTGCTCGCTGACAGTGTCATTGAAGGGACAAGGAGGGGAGGCATGTTGTCCTCGCAATGTGGCTTGAGACTCCCACATTTGCCGCATCTGTGGTAAGAGGGGACAATCGTGAGTGTAATTACTGTAATCACCGCAACACGAACAAGGCTTATTTGTGCGAATAGGCCTGTCCGGCTTGGGCTGATTGCCCTGTTGCTGGTTAGCAGTGTTAGGGTCAGTACCTCGAGGATTGGGTCCACAAGTACCAGGGGAAAATTTATTTTGATTGCCTCTCCACCTTCTTTGAGAGGAAGGAGGATTAGTCGCACCCTGTTGTGCAAATACTTGCCCTGGAGGGGGCTGTAGGTGCTGTTGCTAGTGTTGAGAAGGCAAGGGAGGTGGAAGTGCATATGCTGAAGGAGCTGGAGCACCAGGCTGCGGATGAGGATAGTGGTTAGGTTGGGCAACATTGAGGTAAGCAGGAGGTTGGGCAAAATGATAAGGCATGCCATATCCTGGATACATGCTACCTGGAGGGGGAAAAGTGCTAGAGGTGCTGGCCCCTCCTGGAGGGGGACCATAGCCCATAGGAGGTTGAGCATATGGATGAGAAAGGGCTCCAACGATACCGTCGGCGGAAGGAGATGCCCCCGGGGCGTTAGCGCCACCGGGCCTGGGGAGGTCAGGAAGGACGGTATAAACATAACCAGACTGAGCATAGATCAGGTCATATTTCAAGGCGATTTGGAGGGCAGCTTCTTCGGTTTGAGGGAAATGAGAGGCGACATCTTTGCCAATGGAAGGTAAGAGAGTGTGAAGGAACCAGTCCATATAAACCCAATCTTCGAAGGTGGGAGCTTGACATAAGCTTCGTCTTCTCCGCCATTCCTGGACATGAGTGGAAAGGCGGGTTGAAGAGGTTTGACGGAAAGAAGTCAAAAGCTCTGTACCAGTGTCGTATCGGAGAAGGAGCTGGAAATAAGATAAAAAGGCTTGGGCAATGGTCGCAAAGGTGGTATGGGAAGAGGTGGCCTAGTCAACATACCATTTAGAAGCTTCGCCCGTAAGCGTGCGTTGGAACAACCGAAGACGAATGGAATCATCGGTAATGGAATTGGAGGAAAACCACATGTGGAAAGATCGGACGTGGTTGGTTGGATCTTCTCCAGCGAGGCCTTCGAACTTAGGGATGTCGGAGGGGAGCTTGGTTGGCATAGCAGGCCAACCAACATCGTGGCGGATAGGGTCATTGATCAACTGATTGAGATCGGGGAGACTGAGGCCTGCCATGTAAGGGAGCAAGGGTGCAGCCGAGGTAGTTCCTGTGGCGGTTCCGCTAGTAGACAGACATAGGCCCTAGCGTTAGGCCCTGGACCAGACATAGTGAAGGTGACAGGGGGAGAACCAGAAGTAAAAGGAGAACCCAATGAATCAGAAGAGGAGTTGGAGTGCGGACTCGAGGGAGGACTAACTCGACGGCGGTGGGACGGAGTAGGTCGACTGATCAGAAACTGAGGGTGAAGGCCAAGAAGTCTCCGGGAGGTGCGCCTTGGGGGTGCAATGATGACAACACAAACATGGCACAAGGGGAAGAAGAACGACCAACAAGGGCATGGAGGTGCAGAATCAAGTGATTACAATGTCGAAACAAGGGCAGAAAAGGTGCAGTGTCAATTGATTTTACAATGTTTTAAAGTCTTTGCCTGGTGGTGTGAACCAAGCTCTTCTTTGCTTAGGGTGAGTGTGTGGCGTGCGTTAATTTTAATTTTTAAACCCTGATGTTTTGAGAGAAAAAGAAAAAGTGTGCTGCGTAACTGAAAATAAATCTGCAGAGAACAGTATATAATGCTGAAATAACAGAAAATTAACAGCTAACAATGCATCAATCTAACCCAAAAAGGCGGGTCTCTCAAAACTAGTCTAACAGAGGGAAAAAATCTAGTCAAAACACACTACAAAGAGGCCAATAGATCTAGGGTCGAAAGGGACAGGGATCTAAAGGAGAAACCTGCTGAAAAGAGGTGCAGAGCACAGCCAAGAGGCAGAGGCAAGGTGGCTGGAAAAAAAGGAGGAAATCAGCAAAAGGAAGAAGGGACAAGGATGAGGCCCTAAAGGTAGATCCAAACAAAACTTCAGGAGGTGATTTGAAAGGGAGAAGAGCTGATTAAAAGGGGTCTGAAAAGGAGGTATCAGATCTGAAAAAGGGGTGGCTGAAACTCTGAAAAAACAGACACCTGAAACAGTGAAAACTCTTCCACAAAAAGTGGAGGGTACTAAAGCCCTAGGGGGCTAGGTTCCCACTTAGATGAGTAAAACAGATCAGAAACAGGTCCAAACGAGCTGACACAGAGGCTGGAAAACCCTGACAGAAGCTTCAGAAAAACCCAGACAAATTGTAGAAAAAGAGCAGAAAAACTGGCAGGTCGCAGGTTCTGACCTGTTTTCTGTGCAGGTCACAGATAATGGGCTGAAAAGTGCGACCTGGAGTCCAGGTCGTAGGTTCTGGGCTGAAAAGTGCGACCTGAAGTTCCGAGTGTCCCAGCGGCAGATTTCCGAAAAATTTGTCGTCTCAGTTGCGGCTGATGTCTGTCACCTACGCAATAGGTCCAGAAACACGCGGAAGTTAGAAATTTTAATGTTTTAGGGTTTTATAGATGAAAAACAACAGAAAAATAGGAAAAACAAAAAGCTAAAAAGAACCCTAGGGTCTGAAGTAGCTGGATATGCAGGAATATGAAAAACGACAGCGGTCGTAATTGAAAACCCGTGTGGAGTCGCCAATTGTTAGTATGAATCTTTTGTCGAAGTGTACGAAAAAAGACCACTTTAGCTACGCATAAATTATAGCCCTAACATCAAATGTGGCTGCCAATATCTTCAAATCTGCAGTTAGTTGATCAAGACAAGTGCTGCAAAAAACCAGATCTATGCATAGAGAGACATTAAGCAGTAAAAATAAGGTTTTGCTCCATACATCCAATAGACAAGACAAGAAAAATATTTTTTGAAAGAATTTTTGTATTAAGGGCACCTGGGAGGAAAACAAGAAGGTGTTTCCAATTCTCCTCAATGGGATGGGTTCTTGGAAGTCCTCAGCACTTCAGATCTAGCATTTCTCTCTCCTGTTGGTGTAGAAAACCCAGACAAAGATATAACTCAAAGGGAGCTCACACAACAAATAATGAAAAATATGACAATGATAATGGCTCAAAGTCAGACCAAGAGTATAGATCCAGAGTGATCTAATAGGCAACAAAAGGTGAAGAATGGTAGGAAAAACCCTCCTATTTATAACAAAATATTGGGTCATTCTAGATCTTGGTGCATGATTAAAATAATATTAACCAAATCTAGGTCCACCTTTTATGGAATATTTTATTATATTTGTTGGAGGGAAAAAGTATTTGACTTGGGTCAAATCCCTTTATTTGTAAATAATAAATAAATAAATGATTTATTTATCATTTTAAGGAAGTGGTTGAATGATAATCAAATAAATAATGATTTATTTAATTATTTATGGGTGATTTAGACATATTTAACAAGGAATATTATTTAAATAAGATTTAAATAATTATTCCTAGAAAATAATAAGACAAATAAAGATTTATCTAATTAATTTCTTTGTTTTGGGTTAAACATGACCAGGAATAATAATTAAATTATTGTTCAATTGATTATTCCTTGAGGAAAATCAAACAAATATAGGTTTGTTTAATATTTCCTTTTGGGGTTTCCTGTTTAGATCATAAACAACCTAATAAATGTGTTTTATTAAGTTATTTCACATAGTGAAAGCAATTTTACTTAGGGTAAAATTGGTCTTACATGGTGTACTTGGGTCCATCTAATGATAGTAGGTTAGATGACCAAAAAATGGTGTAACAATGGAGATAGTGGAGGAGTCAAAGTAAGATCATGGAGGAATAAAAGTAATATCATAGAGAAATAATGATGAAGTGATGGAGGGAGTGGTGCATTAAATGCACACATGATGGAGGAGTGGAAATTAAATGCAAAGATCATGGAGATCATGGAGAGATAACGCAGTATTGATGGAGACTAGTGGCCACATGTGCAGCACAGTCATGAGGTGGTCCAAGGCTAGGGAAGGCTCACAACCATATAAGGAAGGTGAGGGCAACAAAGAAAATCAGTCTGAAATTTGATATTGTATTTTCGTTTGGCATTCTTTGCATGCTTCAGTTGTTTAGCAAAGTCTGCTATGTTTTTTAGCACACGAGTGTTCCCGAGCGAGAATCCCACCCTTACCCATGGGGGACTTCGAGTGCCTACTATGGGAAGGTTTGTTTGAGTAGCAACTCATCATCTGGAATTGGTGCCACATCCAGCCCCTCTCTACAACACATACAGTTTCAAGAATTACGCATTCATGTCTTAGGGTTTGAGAGGAGGAGGTAGTTCTTAGCATTTCAGCTAAGGAACCAGTGGAGGGATCATCCCTTTCATCTTGTGCTTCATTTCATTCTTCCAAGATCGATATTGCTACATCTGGCATCAGGCCATCATTTCTACACTTCCATGTAGCAGTAGTTCCTTCAGGAATTGCACAGTCCAGTTAGGCAGATCTAAGGGAGGAAGGAAGTTCCAAGTATTTCAGCTTGGAATCATGTGAGGGGTCTTTCCCTCACTTTGGAGAGATCATTTCCATCAGTTGTGAGCTATAATTCATAACCTAGCATCAGGATAAAACTTCAGCCCTCTTGACATCGCAGTTCATTCCAACAGTTGTGTAATGTGCAGCTACAACTTGAGCAGAGGAAGGAGGAGCTAGATCTCAAGCTTCTAGCTTGGAGATCAAGAGAAGGGACCAGCCCTTAATGTATTGATTTGATTGGGTGTTTTTGCAGCTGATAAATCATTATGTTAGCCCCATATCATCATTTGTCTTCAGGGAGTGTCTAACTCAACCAGTAGGGGTGTAGTGTGCAACTTAAAAAGGGCCGAAAATCCAAATTTAAAATCTGGCCAAAAAATTTCTGGGTTCTTCTGGATTGTTCGAGTAGAATCCGTGGTTAAAATCCTGGATCATTCTGAGCACTCCAGCATCCTCTCACACATATATCTTCTTCATAGTAGCAATAGTTTCCAGCAGTAGCAACAGTAACAGCACACATTTCCAGTGCTAGTATTCTTTAGTGTATTTCAGCCATTTTTTGGCTTGAGTGCATTCATTTTGGAGCATTGTGTACTTTATTTTGTTGTTGATTATAATGATATGACCCAACTATTTCTGCTCACAGATTATGATGTCTTAATGTAATTTCCAATTGCAGCATATTTCCGGCATTTTCTAGATCTTAGTGCTATGGTCCTGTTTTAATTTATTTGGAATGTTGCATATGTTCTATATTCAAATATTTTCCATTTTGGAATATTACAAACACATCCTAGGGGGTGTTAATTTGGTTTATTATGGCTAAAGAAATTGGAAAAGGCTATGAATAAGGCATTAAAGAGGCAAAAAGTATTTTTGTCACATTTATTTATGAAAATAATGGAAATTAGGAGAAAATGGAGATGAAAGGTCACGGGTTGCATGTGAGGAGGAAATTGAAGGAAAATTATGGAAAATGAAGAAAATAGAGGCCTCTTCTATAAAAAAGGCTTATGAGGATCAGTTGGTACCTTTTGTCAGTGCATTTTTTATATCTCTCTTGTTATTCTCTCTCTCTCACTCACTCTTGGAAACGTAGAATTTTCTTGGAGCACTTGGGCATTGGAGCAAGAAAGGAAAATCAAGCAAGGAAGAGCACGATCAAGTGGCTACAATGGGATTCTTCGCAGGTATCAATTTTTATATGTGATTTCCTTGATAGATATAGCATGCATGGTATTTCATGTGGTTTCTTATTGTCTTCGCATGGGTTTTACCATGTATGACAGTGTTTTCAACCTAGCCTTTCCATTTCCATATAGCTTTGATGAGATGGGTTTCTCATACTTAGATTGAGCTGGATTGTCAGATGGATTTGAAGCTGAGTGGGGTGGATCTCCAAAATAATAACTAGTGGTCCCTGAACCGGACTGTGGATCATGGTAAAGCCACTGGCCTAGTAACCCTAAGATAGATTGTGGGTTGCGGTAAAGCCATATTGTGTGCCTTGATAGGCCTAGGAATCCTTTTTGGTGAATGGAAGGATATAAAACAAAGGCAAGAGTTGGATTTATCTTTTTTGGGCCTAGTAGTCCCAGGATGGGATGTACTGTAAAGACTGGAGAGATGGTCTTGGTGTAGGGCTAGTGACCCCTGAATCAGACTGTGGGTTATGGTAAAGCCTGAGAGACTATGTGGCACTCAAATTCCTCATAGTGTGGGTGGAGAACTCCAGTAGCATCCATTCTTGTTTGGTTCCATTTCGGTTGGTTATGAGTCCCACATTCATGCTTGGAATATGGCACGAGGGCGATTGGCTGAAGAGAGATGTAGCTCAACCAATCTATGGTCGGGTAGAAAGTGGCGGTCCCATCCCCGGTTGGTTCTTGAATTCATTATTGAGAAATTCATTCCTTTGGTAATTGATGTGTAATTGTACTAATTATTATGTGGATTTTATTGTTGTTGTATCTATTGTATTTTTGTTGTTATTATGTTGGTTATAAGCATGTAATTTATCAGTGATGATTTATGCATCTCTCCATGTTTTTACATGTAAATGAATACACCATGTATCTTTGGTCAAATAGATTGCATTGCAGCTTATGATGTAACAGAGCAATGCTTCTTAGCGATTCTCAGATAAGTATGAGACACATATGTTTAAATTTGTTGTTTATACCTGTAGATGCAACGTTTGTGACATGTTTGACCAAATTCATGTCATGGATACGAGGGGTCTGGATGAGTTCATGATAATGTGATTGCTTTCGTACCTTTATTTTAATGTTATTTATCATTTCGTACAATGATCAGGTGCTCAAATTTATTCTCAAAAATGAAATTTTTTGGAATGGTGTGCAACCTAAATGACCATGTAGATCTCGTCGTTCTGTAATTGACACAACTCGTTTCGCAGAAAGATGATACATTATGCTCCCAAATATGACCAAACCATTTCTGGGTTTTTCTGGGTTTTTCGAGTAGATTTTGTAGTAAAAATCTTGGATCATTCTGAGCACTCCAGTAACCTCTCACACATAGATATTCTTCATATTAGCAGTAGTTTCCAACAGCAACAACAGTAACATCACACATTTCCAGTGCTAGTATTCTTTAGTGTATTTCAGCCATTTTTTGGCTTGAGTGCATTCCTTTTGGAGCACTGTGTACTTTATTTTGTTGTTGATTATAATGATATGACCCAACTATTTCTGGTCATAGATTATGATGTCTTAATGTAATTTCCAGTTGCAACATATTTCCAGCATTTTCTAGATCTTAGTGCTATGGTCCTGTTTTAATTTATTTGGAATGTTGCATATGTTCTATATTCATGTCTTTTCCATTTTGGAATATTAAAAAAACATCCTAGGGGGTGTTCATTTGGTTTATTATGGCTAAGGAAATTGGAAAAGGCTCTGACTAAGGCGTTAAAGAGGCAAAAAGTATTTTGTGACATTTATTTATGAAAATAATGGAAATTAGGAGAATGGAGATGAAAGGTCACGGGTTGCATGTGAGGAGGAAATTGAAGGAAAATTATGGAAAATGAAGAAAATAGAGGCCTCTTCTATAAAAAAGGCTTATACAGATCAGTTGGTACCTTTTGTCAGTGCATTTTTTTTAGCTCTCTCATTATTCCCTCTCTCTCACTCACTCTTGGAAACTTAGAATTTTCTTGGAGCGCTTGGGCATTGGATCAAGAAAGGAAAATCAAGCAAGGAAGAGAAGGATCAAGCAGCTACAGTGGAATTCTTTGCAGGTATCTATTTTTATATGTGATTTCCTTGATAGATCTAGCATGCATGGTATTTCATGTGGTTTCTTGTTGTCTTGGCATGGGTTTTACCATGTATGACAGTGTTTTCAACCTAGCCTTGCCATTTCCATATAGCTTTGATGAGATGGGTTTCTCATATTTTGATTGAGCCAGATTGTGAGATGGATTTGAAGCTGAGTGGGGTGGATCTCCAAAATGACAACTAGTGGTCCCTGAACCATACTGTGGATCATGGTAAAGCCATTGGCCTAGTAACCCCTAAGCTAGACTGTGGGTTGCAGTAAAGCCATATTGTGTGCCTTGGTAGGCCTAGGAATCCTTGTTGGTGAATGGAAGGATATAAAACAAAGGCAAGAGTTGGATTTATCTTTGTTGGGCCTAGTAGTCCTAGGATGGGATGTACAGTAAAGACTAGAGAGATGGTCCTTGTGTAGGGCTAGTGACCCCTGGATCAGACTGTGGGTTATGGTAAAGCCTGAGAGACTATGTGGCACTCAAATTCCTCATGGTGTGGGTGGCAAACTCCGGTAGCATTCATGCTTGTTTGGTTCCTTTTCGGTTGGTTATGAGTCCCACATTCATGCTTGGAATATGGCACGAGGGTGATTGGCTGAGAGAGATTTGGCTCAGCCAATCTATGGTCTCATAGAATGTGGCAGCCCCATCCCCAGTTGGTTCTTGAATTCATTATTAATAAATTCATTCCTTTGGTAATTGATGTGTAATTTTACTAATTACTATGTGGATTCTATTGTTGTTGTATCTATTGTATTTTTGTTGTTATTATGTTGGTTATAAGCATGTAATTTATCAGTGATGATTTATGCATCTCTCAATGTTTTTACATGTAAATGAATACACCATGTATATTTGGTCAAATAGATTGTATTGCAGCTTATGATGTAAGGGAGCAATGCTTCTTAGCGATTCTCAGATAAGTATGAGACCCCTATGTTTAAATCTATTGTTTATACCTATAGATGCAATGTTTGTGACATGTTTGACCAAATTCCTGTCATGGCTAGGAGGGGTCTGGATGAGTTCATGATGATGTGATTGCTTTTGTACCTTTATTTTAATTTTATCTATCATCTCCTACAGCGATCAGGTGCTCAAAATTATTCTCAAAAATGAAATTTTTTGGAATGGTGTGGAACCTAAACGACCATGTAGATCTCGCTGTTCTGTAATCGACGCAACTTGTTTCGCGGAAAAATGACATAGTATGCTCCCAAATCTCACAAAACCATTTCTGGGTTTTTCCGAGTTTTTCGACTAGAATCTGTGGTTAAAATCTTAGATCATTTTGAGCACTCTGGTAGCCTCTCGCACATATATCTTCTTCATAGTAGTAGTAGTTTCTCGTAGCAGCAACAGTAACAGCACACATTCCCAGTGCTAGTATTCTTTAGTGTATTTCAGCCATTTTTTGGCTTGAGTGCATTCCTTGTGGAGCACAGTGTACTTTATTTTTTTTTTTATTATAATGATATGACCCAACTTTTTCTGCTCATATATTATGATGTCTTAATGTAATTTCCAGTTGCGGCATATTTCCGGCATTTTCTAGATCTTAGTGTTATGGTCCTGTTTTAATTTATTTGGAATGTTGCATATGTTCTATATTCATGTCTTTTCCATTTTGTAATATTAAAAAAACATCCTAGGGGGGTGTTCATTTGGTTTATTATGGCTAAGGAAATTGGAAAAGGCTATGACTAAGGCATTAAAGAGGCAAAAAGTATTTTTGTGACATTTATTTATGAAAATAATGGAAATTAGGAAAAAATGGAGATGAAAGGTCACGGGTTGCATGTGAGGAGGAAATTGAAGGAAAATTATGGAAAATGAAGAAAATAGAGGCCTCTTCAATAAAAAAGGCTTATGAGGATCAATTGGTACCTTTTTTCAATGCATTTTTTTAGCTCTCTCATTATTCTATCTATCTCACTTGTTAGTCATCAATATTTTTCATTATTTGTAGATGACTAAAGATTGGTTATAGATTCTTAAAAACAACGTTCTTTGAACATTGTGATTTTTAGAAATCTCACTGCCTTCATTATCCTTATGGAAAAATTTTCACTATTTCATCAGTTTTCCATTCCATGGTCGCCCTGTCACTCCTAAAAAGACTCCTTATAGGCTTGTTCCACTCATATCCATCCTTTTTCTTGCCTATGTCCTCATTACTCTTTTTTCTCTTGCCCATAACTCCATTTTCCATCTAGGGTTACCTATAGCCTAACTCATTCCCATCACCTAGGGCCAGTTTTTCTTCAAACTATGTTTCTGACCAAACAAAGATGAATTTGACAAAAGTGAGAGAGCTATTTGTCCATCATAGGTCCAATAAGAAAAACCTCCTTCATATTTTACATATATGTCATGGTTTTATAGCAATGTCAAAAATATAGGTGTCACGGGAGAATTGCTGCACTTCTGGATAGACCTTGGAAAAATCAGGTTTTCTCATAGCTAGAGTGTCCAAATTACTTTCTTGATTAGTCAAATGATAACTATACTAGAATATATTTCCAATGAGATATCATGAGCTCAATTTGGAGTTGTGGAAGGCCTCCAAAAGTTGTCTGCACCAGCACTCTGCATTTTTGCACCATCATTCAGCACTTTTGACCAGTCTTGGGAGAATCAACTTTTGATAGGTCAAATCAACTTCAATTAGAGAAAAAAGGTACATTTGAAAATCATATTGGATAATATTTCCAATGAGCTATCATGGGCCCAATTTGGACACCGGGAAGGCCTCCAAATTCCCTCTACAAAAAGGCGTTGCGCCTTTGGATAGGAAAAGCTTCTAAGCCCTCTAACAACTCAAATCACCTCAAAAGCTTCCAAACTCTTGCTGAGGGTCCTCCAAACATATTTTAAAATTGATGACGTAAGTGGTTTGTCCCTAATGAAGAACATCTTGAAGCAAATAAGATAGGAAGCACTTGGATTTAATAAGAACTAGGGTTCTACACTTGGTGGTCCAGCAAAGTGCCAACACGGTGATCAAATGTAGAAATGGTATGAAGAAAGTGTTGAAGTTGTTGCTAGGGAGAAATCCTCCCAAAGGTGTTTGATGAACTGCCAAACAGGGAGAAAAATCTAAGTTTCATAGTGTTGACCACACAAGATTTTGAAGAAGTTGTTATCAGGCTAAGTCTCCAAAAATGTTTAAATAATTGTCATGCCCAAATAAGCAAAAGAGATAAGTTCAGATCCATCCTGCATGCAAAGGAATGATTAAGAAATTGAAGCTTATTTTTGTATGCAATCAACTCAGAGGTGTCAAAGGGAACATACCAGCCTCCTTGACCAAAAGAAATCAAACTCATCAAAACAAACCTGCAGAAGGTAAATAGTATCAGTGTGAAAATTCCAATCCATCATCTCAGTCACCTGCAGGCAAATAGTGAAAGAGGATTAGTAAGAAAGGGTGAGAGGTTGTTTTTAAACCTCATGATGGAGACTACACAAGAAATCAAAGATGCTACTGTATGTATGCAAATCTCCTAAAAAAGGAAAATAAACATATCAAATGTCAAAGAACAAATGAAAGGCTAAATCAATGATTTCAACAATCCATAGACAATGGCATAAAGAGTTATCAGTTGAAAAAGAAAAAAGGCTTAAAAACCTTAGAAAATAGGTTTTTCAAGCTTAAGATCAACTCATAAATCCTATAGAAACTCATTTACACCTGAAAGTATCCTTGATTCCTTGCAAAGAGTTAAAGGTATTAAGGAAGAAGAAAATTGGAGTTGTTGAGCCAAACTTAGGCAAAATTTCCTAGCGCTGCACATTCAGGGCTGCGTTGCACGTTCAGGGTCGGGCGCTATGCCTTTGGAGAAATTTCCTTTGTAAATTTTCTCTACACTGCGCGTTCAGAGGCACGCACTGCGCATTCAGAGGCACGCACTGCGCATTCAGAGGCTCGCACTGCGCGTTCACCCAGAATACCCGACATGCTACCCGACTACACATTCAAGCGGTGCACGTTGGACCTGGAACACCTCTTGCACCTGCAAACACTCAAATGACCTTAGAAACACCTCCAAGTTGCCTCCAAAGGTCCTTCAAGCATTTTTAAGGTGCAAGGTGAGGTAAAGCAAAGTTTTTCAAAGGTAAATAGAGGGAGATAGTGGCAGTAATATTGAGTCTCAAATGCCAAAAAGCATGAGCACAAAGGTGCAGAAATAACCCTCCTTCATCTCCTTTTACACAAAATCCTCACCATCACCTCATGGCACTAATGCATCTGACTGTAAGGAAGGTGACAATGAACAATCTAATGTCAATAAGGGTGAAGGAAATGAGAAGTCAAAAAATGATGAATCAAGCAATGAAGAGTCATGCTATGGAGGAAGGCAACGATGATAAATCAAACATTAATGAAAATGTCAGTGAGGACAATGTGGACAGTAAAGTTAGTAAAGAAAATAGTGATAAAAATAGTGAATAAAACAGCAGTACAGAAGACAATAAGGATGCAGAAAAAAATGGAGGGGATACCCCTAAGAGATAAAACAGATGAAGAATCAAATAGTGAGGAAATGAGCCATGATGAAAATAGGTCAGAGGAGGCAGATATCAGTGAAGAGGAAGAAATTGAGGTTGATATCAGTAAAACAAATATCAATGAGACTGAAGACACTAAAATGGTGGACATATAACCTTTTTCTTTAACCCACCAAAAGAAAAAAAAATCCAAGAAAAAATTGAAACGTTATATGATGCTTTTCTATAGGCATCCCATATCCCATGAGGAAGATGATTACAAATTTTGGCAATTTTTTGACATTTTTTGGTTTTTCACTGATATTGAGGGCCGAAAGCGCAGCACCCTTGGCACTGCGCTTTTCCTACAGGAATCCATTGGAGTTTAAGTTTACATTTTTGGATTCATTAGCCCAATTATATCATGCACACCAAATTTCAAAGCATTTGGAGAAGTTTTGGTCCCTCAAAAGGCCTAAACATGCCAATTTTCACCTTTCTGCTATGTTTTCAGGGTTGGCGTTGCGCCTTCAGCAGCCTTGGGAGATTTTATTTTTGAATAGTTAATGGAACCTAATCAGAAAACCAAAATCAGTTTTGGAAAGTAGACTCAACAGGCTTTCCAACGAGCCAACACAGAGCCACTTCTGACATCGGGAAGGCCTTCAAAACTTGGCTACAAGAGGACCCAGTTTTCCTATGCAGGCGCTGCACCTTCAGACCTCACTGTTGTGCCCTTATGTGCAAAAGTCAAGAAAAGACAGTCATTTCTTGCAAATATATATTTTAGTGTTTTTTGGGGCAAATCACTCCAAAGTTAGGTGTTAGAAGTTATTTTTGCATTTATTTCATTAGATATTTTATGCCTTGGGCCTTGCATGGTCTCTTGTACATAAATGGTATTTATGAGTAGTTGTTGATATTTTCAAACCCTAGTTAGGGTTTTGGTATTCCTTGAAAATTAAATAGAGCATGGAGGCCTCATTGTAAATGTTGGTTGATTGTGGATAAAACCTCATAGACTTTGAGTTGTGAGGAGTTTTTGGCTCTGGAGCCTTAATTTTTGGACTAAATGACAATGGAGCCAAGCACTTTGCAAGATTCATGAACATCGAAAATGGTGATGTCTTTCTTGTTTTGTTATCATTTTCTTATGTCTTACATCTTGTTTCATCTTTCCCTTGCATTAGAACAGAATTTTTATCTTAAGGTATGTTGTCAAAGTTCATTAAGTCTGTCTGCTTCTCTTGCTTTCATGTTTTTCTCTGCTAGGTCAGTCTAGAGAATTCTTAGTTGCTCTCTAAACCCACTCTGCTTGTTTATCTCATGAATGATTCAATGGAGTGAGTGTGAAAGAGTTTTATGGTTATCCCTGCCCTTTTCCATCACTTTAAACATTTTTTTTGAGGTCTTTACTTCAAATTATTGCTGAGGTTTAGCTAAAGAGGTTATGATTTGCCATGCCCTTTTCCTCATCTGAAATACTTTCCTTGAAGTTTATCTATAGACTGATTAATGAATTTAGGATTTCCCTCTTCTTTGATCTATGCTATATGTCATCTTGCATGTTTTCTTTTTCTAAAGGTAGATAGCTGGAGAGGTTAGGAGTTCCCTGCTCTCTGGGGTTTACTGGATTTTTGCCTTAATGTTTGCTTGCCAGGGTTAAGTCAAAATATGGTATGTCATGTCTTTGGTTTTGTATTCATGCATAGTATTCTTAGATGCCTTTCTTGTTATAGTATTTTAAAAGGGATTCTTAACTGCCCTTTGCACCTAATTTTTTCACAATTTGATGTTGATTCTATTCACCTCAGCCTTGAAGATCCATTTATCCTTGTTATACTTCCCCTCTAAAGCATCCTTGATATATTGTTGTACCTTTTGAGGCCTTTTGCAAACTCCATAGCCCAATGGTATAAACCTCTCCTACTCTATCTGTTTTGCTTGAAAACCTACCCAACCAAACAAACAAACAAACAAACAAACCCTAATCTTCATAACTAGCCTAAAAACAAAAACCCTAAATGCTATCAAGTTAGATCCTTTACACAAGCATAGAGAGAGCCCTCTCTGAGTCCAGGAAGGCTAGGTCCTAGGACTCCAAAGATTGGTTTGATGTTACCTTTGTTCATTTTTTCTGCCAATCTAAAAAATTACGGGGACCTAACATCACTCACTCTTGGAAACTTAGAATTTTCTTGGAGCACTTGGGCATTGGATCAAGAAAGGAAAAGTAAGCAAGGAAGAGTAGGATCAAGTAGCTACAGTGGGATTCTTTGCAGGTATTTATTTTTATATGTGATTTCCTTGATAGATTTAGCATGCATGGTATTTCATGTGGTTTCTTGTTGTCTTGGCATGGGTTTTACCATGTATGACAGTGTTTTCAACCTAGCCTTGCCATTTCCATATAGCTTTGATGAGATGGGTTTCTCATACTTTGATTAAGATGGATTCTGAGATGGATTTGAAGCTGAGTAGGGTGGATCTCCAGAATAACAACTATTGGTCCCTGAATCGGACTGTGGATCATGGTAAAGCCACTATCCTAGTAACCCCTAAGCTAGACTGTGGGTTGCAGTAAAGCCATATTGTGTGCCTTGGTAGGCCTAGGAATCCTTGGTTGTGAATGGAAGGATATAAAAAAATTTCAAAGGCAAGAGTTGGATTTATCTTTATTGGGCCTAGTAGTCCCATGATGGGATGTACGGTAAATATTGGAGAGATGGTCTTGGTGTAGGGGTAGTGACCCCTGGATCAGACTGTGGGTTATGGTAAAGCCTGAGAGACTATGTGGCACTCAAATTCGTCATGGTGTGGGTGGTGAACTCCGGCAGAATCCATGCTTGTTTGGTTCCTTTTAGGTTGGTTATGAGTCCCACATTCATGCTTTGAATATGGCATGGGGGTGATTGGCTGAAGAGAGATTTGGCTCAGGAAATCTATGGTCAGGTAGAACGTGGCAGTCCCATCCCCAGTTGGTTCTTGAATTCATTATTGAGAAATTAATTCCTTTGGTAATTGATGTGTAATTGTATTGATTATTATGTGGAATCTATTGTTGTTGTACCTATTGTATTTTTTTTGTTATTATGTTGGTTATAAGCATGTAATTTATCAGTGATGATTTATGCATCTCTCCATGTTTTTACATGTAAATGAATACACAATGTATCTTTGGTCAAACATATTGTATTGCAGCTTATGATGTAAGGGAGAAATTCTTCTTAGCGATTCTCAGATAAGTATGAGACCCCTATGTTTAAATCTGTTGTTTATACCTGTAGATGCAATGTTTGTGACATGTTTGACCGAATTCATGTCATGGCTAGGAGGGGTCTGTATGAGTTCATGATGATGTGATTGCTTTCGTACCTTTATTTTAATGTTATTTATCATCTCCTACAGTGATCAGGTGCTCAAAATTATTCTCAAAAATGAAATTTTTTTGAATGGTGTGGAACCTAAACGACCATGTAGATCTCGTCATTCTGTAATCGACGCAACTCATTTCGCAGAAAAATGACACAGTATGCTCCCAAATCTCGCCAAACCATTTCTGGGTTTTTCTGGGTTTTTCGACTAGAATATGTGGTTAAAATCCTGGATCATTATAAGCACTCCAGTAGTCTATCGCACATAGATATTCTTCATAGTAGCAGTAGTTTCCAACAGCAACATCAGTAACAGCACACATTTCCAGTGCTAGTATTCTTTAGTGTATTTCAGCCATTTTTGGCTTGAGTGCATTCTTTTTGGAGCACTGTGTACTTTATTTTGTTGTTGATTATAATGATATCACTCAACTATTTCTACTCATATATTATGATGTCTTAATGTACTTTCCAGTTGCAGCATATTTCCAGCATTTTCAAGATCTTAGTGCTATGGTCCTATTTTAATTTATTTGGAATGCTGCATATGTTCTATATTCATGTCTTTTCCATTTTGGAATATTACAAAAAACATCCTAGGGGGTGTTCATTTGGTTTATTATGGCTAAGGAAATTGGAAAAGGCTATGACGAAGGCATTAAAGAGGAAAAAAGTATTTTTTTTACATTTATTTATGAAAATAATGGAAATTAGGAGAAAATGGAGATGAAAGGTCATGGGTTGCATGTGAGGAGGAAATTGAAGGAAAATTATGGAAAATGAATAAAATTGAGGCCTATTCTATAAAAAAGGCTTATGAGGATCAGTTGGTACCTTTTGTCAATGCATTTTTTTAGCTCTCTCATTATTCTCTCTCACTCACTCTTGTAAACTTAGAATTTTCTTGGAGCACTTGGGAACTGGAGCAAGAAAGGAAAAGAAAGTAAGGAAGAGCAGGATCAAGCAGCTATAGTGGGATTCTTTACGGGTATTGATTTTTCTATGTTATTTCCTTGATTTTTCTATGCATGGTATTTCATGTGGTTTCTTGTTGTCTTGGCATGGGTTTTACCATGTATGACAGTGTTTTCAACCTAGCCTTTCCATTTCCATATAGCTTTGATGAGATGGGTTTGTCATACTTCAATTGAGTTGGATTGTCAGATGGATTTGAAGCTGAGTGAGGTGGATCTCAAAAATGACAACTAGTGGTCCCTGAACGGGACTGTGGATCATGGTAAAGCCACTGGGCGAGTAACCCCTAAGGTAGACTGTGGGTTGCGGTAAAGCCATATTGTGTGCCTTGGTAGGCCTAGGAATCCTTGTTGGTGAATGGAAGGATATAAAACAAAGGAAAGAGTTGGATTTATCTTTTTTGGGCCTAGTAGTCCCAGGATGGGATGTACGGTAAATACTGGAGAGATGGTCTTGGTTTAGGGCTAGTGACCCCTGGATCAAACTATGGGTTATAGTAAAGCCTAAGAGACTATGTGGCACTCAAATTCCTCATGGTGTGGGTGGAGAACTCTCGTAGCATCCATTCTTGTTTGGTTTCTTTTCGGTTGGTTATGAGTCCCACATTCATGCTTGGAATATGGCACTGGGGTGATTGGCTGAAGAGAGATTTGGCTCAGCCAATCTATGGTCGGGTAGAACGTGGTAGTCCCATCCCCGGTTGGTTCTTGAATTCATTATTGAGAAATTCATTCCTTTGGTAATTGATGTGTAATTGTACTGATTATTATGTGGATTCTATTGTTGTTGTATCTATTGTATTTTTGTTGTTATTATGTTGGTTATAAGCATGTAATTTATCAGTGATGATTTATGCATCTCTCCATGTTTTTACATGTAAATGAATACACCATCTATATTTGGCCAAATAGATTGTATTGTAGCTTATGATGTAAGGGATCAATGCTTCTTAGCGATTCTCAGATAATTATGAGACCCCTATGTTTAAAATTGTTGTTTATACCTGTAGATGTAATGTTTGTGACATGTTTGACCAAATTCTTGTCATGGCTAGGAGGGGTCTAGATGAGTTCATGATGATGTGATTGCTTTCGTACCTTTATTTTAATGTTATTTATCATCTCCTACAGTGATTAGGTGCTCAAAATTATTCTCACAAATTAAATTTTTTGGAATGGTGTGGAACCTAAATGACCATGTAGATCTCATCATTCTGTAATCGACGCAACTCATTTCGCGGAAAAACGACATAGTATGCTCCCAAATCTGGCCAAAAAATTTATGCGTTTTTCTGGGTTTTTCAAGTAGAATCCGTGGTTAAAATCCTGGATCATTCCAAGCACTCCAGTAGCCTCTCACACATACATATTCTTCATAGTAGCAGTGGTTTCCAGAAGCATCAACAATATTGGCACACATTTCCAGTGCTAGTATTCTTTAGTGTATTTCAGCGATTTTTTGGCTTTAGTGCATTCCTTTTGGAGCACTGTGTACTTTATTTTTTTGTTGATTATAATGATATGACCCAACTATTTCTGCTCATATATTATGATGTCTTAATGTAATTTCCAGTTGCAGCATATTTCTGGCATTTTCTAGATCTTAATGTTATGGTCCTATTTTAATTTATTTGGAATGTTGCATATGTTCTATATTCATGTCTTTTCCATTTTGGAATATTACAAAAACATCCTAGGCGGTGTTCATTTGGTTTATTATGGCTAAGGAAATTGTAAAATTCTATGACTAAAGCATTAAAGAGGCAAAAATTATTTTTGTCACATTTATTTATGAAAATAATGGAAATTAGGAGAAATTGGAGATGAAAGGTCACGGGTTGCATGTGAGGAGGAAATTGAAGTAAAATTATGGAAAATGAAGAAAATAGAGGCCTCTTCTATAAAAAAGGCTTATGAGGTGTTAGCCCCCCTATGAAATTTTTGACAAGCCAATAGGGGGCTAAATTATTTTTGAGTCTTCAAGGAATGCATTTCCTCTGAAAACACAGTCTCCTTGAAGCCTCCATGTGTCTTTTATCCTTTGATAGTTTCCCCTCTGCTGATCCCCCTTTTAAAGCCTCTCTGCTATGAAGAAATGCCCAAAGGCCTCCTTTCCCCTTTATTTTTTCCTCATTTAACCTCTTTTTCTTCCCCTTTTTCTCCCCTTCTATTTCCCTATTTACCCCTCAAATCCCCCCAAGATCCCCTTTAAATTCTTCCCCTGCCCTTTGTTTTCCCTTTTCTCCCCTTTATTCCTCTATCGTTCCCCTTTAAACCCCTTAAAATCCATTTAAAGGGGCTAAAAACCCATATTCCGACCTTGTTATAGGCCTAGCCCCTTTCCGCAAGCCCCTCCAACCACTTCCCCACATATGCCCGTCACCCAAGACCAAGCGCTTAAGCCTTGGGGGCCAATCGCAATCGAAGCAACCGGCGGGTGCATTCCCTCTGTAACACTCAAAAAACCCGATGCGATTGCTTTATTTCGATAAGTCCCGCGGTGCGTTCCGCACCGTTGATCTACCCTGATGATCCAACGGCTATCGCTCTCCCCTGTCGATCGCAATCGGAAGTTTGTGAGTGTCTCATTTTTGTGCCCTTCCGATTGCATCTCTTCCGATTGCATCCCCTCCGATTGTGTTCTCCACCGTTGATCTCCCCGCCAGATCGACGACCAGCGCTCACCGCTCGTCCCCCCTGATCGCAATCGAAAGTTTTTATATGTGTCACCCTTTGTTCCCCCCGATTGCAGTCGATCCGATTACATCTCCGCCATTCGTTTCCTCCATGATCAGACGGTTCAGGTTTAATCGCCCTCCGCCTCTGCCGGGTCCCACGTTCGCCCCTCCGCTCCAGTGTTTTTCTTCCATTTCCTTTGTAATTCGCCCAAAGTTCATCGTTGGGCTTTTACGTTGATTAACCGTTTCCTCCGCCGTTTTCACTGTTCCTCCGCCGCTCCGCCATCATTCCTCCGCCTCTGCAGCATTTTTCCGTCGCCACTGCCCGGTTTGTAACAGGTCTATTCATTTTGCAGATAGTACAGAGATGGCCAGTTTAGCATTGCCAACGACCAGCAGAAGGAATTCAAAAGGGGGTTGGTGCCTGTTATTAATGAAATTAAATATCCTGCCCCGTATGCAAAGGATCAAGGCATAGTTCGAAGACCAAGAGCACGCGGTAAAGTCTTATCTGTGTTTATATATCAGCAGAAGTACTCTTCTCCAGAAGGACATCTTCCTACAAGAAATCTCCACGCCTCCTTGAGCCCTTAAACAGATTAATACACTGACAGAACTTCTCAGGAGACAGTCAAACAGCATTAAAGAAGCGTGGAGGGACCTGTAGATCATCCCATCCAGTTCATTTATTTCAGAGTGGCAACACAGAGCTCCAGGCGCCGAAAGGACTCTAAAATAAATATCTGAGGTCAATCGGCCTGACAGAGGCTTCCCTAGCCGGCATACAGAGTACACACAGCGCTGCATTCTGCCATTAAGCAGCATGGGCGTGGACACTCCGCCGAGTCTGTCTTAATGAGATTCATTAATTGTCTATCTACCTCTGTTTTCTCTCTTCTTCTCCTATAATAATTCCCAGAAACGAATGGTAAAGGTTGTTGTTCAGTTGCTGGCAGTTCGCTGTTAGAGGGATTCATTTGACTGTTAGAACAGTCGTGGGAGGGAGTAGCAGAGTAGCTGTATGTAATAGGCTGGGAGGAGAAAGTCTGGGCTGTAACAACCATTGAGCCATATTGTACATGACTGGTTTTGCATCTATTAATCAAAGCACATTTCACAGGATCCTGGTCTATTACTATTGGTGATGTGTTTCTTAACTCTGTTATTTACATTTCCATATTGTTTCATGTTCTTCTGGTAGGCATTAGAATAATGGTATAGGATTCACCCTTGTTAGGTGCCCTATGCTGTCTGCTCTCCCTATCTTTATGTTTTCTGCTCTATGTGCTATCTAAGAGTTGGTTTCAGTTGATTTAACCAGCGCAGTGGATGTTATTGCCTGCTGGCTGATGTATGAATTAGTTGAAGCTATTCCTTAGATGTTCTTGTTGGGTTTAAGCTGGAAGGCTTGGGAACACTGGGGATAAGAGTTAGCCCTGTCCACTAGGATCCTTGCACGACCGGCTTACCTTTCTAAGATCCCTTCGTTTATCTTATATTCGTTTCCCTTGGAGTTGCTAAAGCAGACCTGGAGTTAAATGACCTCTGGTCTGATCTATAAGCAGCCCCTTTGTCTCTTTGAGAGCTGCCTTTGAGTATGTCCAAGCAGGTCTGGAGTTAAATGACCTCTGACCTGATCTATAGACAGAAATCTGGTTGTTCTCCTTCTTTCACTTTCCTTCCTTAATGTTCCACCCCACTCTCTAATCTAGAGATCCTTTAGTATTAGATGACTTGCCCTTTGAAAGCCTTGGCTAGTGGATGCAAGTAATTCCCTCTCATGACTCCATAGCCCAATGGATGGCACGGTCTTGGCCCATCCTCTCTGCCGAAATATCCTGCTGCTTTGTTCCTTTCCTCCCATTGCTTTCTCAGTCCATGATCTCGTCACCAACCCAGCAACCCTTCAACCAAATTATTTAAAACCCCCCTCTGTGCTTCATAACTAGCCTAACATCCTATTTTTGAGCTTCAAAGATACATCATTCTTTGCTCTATTTGGAGAGATCCCTCTCCGGGTCCAGGAGGGCTAGATCTTAGGGCCCCAAAGTGGTTTGATGTTGTCTCATCTTTTGGTATTGCCAAATCTGCCAAAACATGGGAACCCCAACATGAGGATCAGTTGGTACCTTTTGTCGGTGCATTTTTCTTAGCTCTCTCATTATTCTCTCTCTCTCACTCACTCTTGGAAACTTAGAATTTTCTTGGAGCACTTGGGCATTGGAGCAAGCAAGGAAGAGCAGGATCAAGCAGCTACATTGGGATTCTTTGCAGGTATCGATTTTTATATGTGATTTCCTTGATAGATCTAGCATGCATGGTATTTCATGTGGTTTCTTGTTGTCATGGCATGGGTTTTACCATGTATGACAGTGTTTTCAACCTAGCCTTGCCATTTCCATATAGCTTTGATGAGATGGGTTTCTCATACTTCGATTGAGTTGGATTGTCAGATGGATTTGAAGCTGAGTGGGGTGGATCTCAAAAATGACAATTAGTGGTCCCTGAACCAGACTGTGGATCATGGTAAAGCCACTGGCCTAGTAACCCTTAAGCTATATTGTGGGTTGCGGTAAAGCCATATTGTGTTCCTTGGTAGGCCTAGGATGTTGGTGAATGGAAGGATATAAAACAAAGGCAAGAGTTGGATTTATCTTTGTTTGGCCTAGTAGTCCCAAGATGGGATGTACGGTAAACACTGGAGAGATGGTCTTGGTTTAGGGCTAGTGACCCCTGGATCAGATATTGGGTTGTGGTAAATCCTGAGAGACTATGTGGCACTCAAATTCCTCATGGTGTGGGTGGAAAACTCCGGTAGCATCCATGCTTGTTTGGTTCCTTTTCGGTTGGTTATGAGTCAGACATTCATGCTTGGAATATGGCACGGGGGTGATTGGCTGAAGAGAGATTTGGCTCAGCCAATCTATGATCGGGTAGAACGTGGCAGTCCCATCCCCGGTTGGTTCTTGAATTCAAATTGAGAAATTCATTCCTTTGGTAATTGATGTGTAATTTTACTGATTATTATGTGGATTATATTGTTGTTGTATCTATTGTATTTTTGTTGTTATTATGTTGGTTATAAGCATGTAATTTATCAGTGATGATTTATGCATCTCTCCATGTTTTTACATGTAAATGAATACACCATGTATGTTTGGTCAAATAGATTGTATTGCAACTTATGATGTAAGGGAGATATGCTTCTTAGCGATTCTCATATAAGTATGAGACCCCTATGTTTAAATCTATTGTTTATACCTATAGATGCAATGTTTGTGACATGTTTGACCAAATTCCTATCATGACTAGGAGGGGTCTGGATGAGTTCATGATGATGTGATTTCTTTCGTACCTTTATTTTAATGTTATTTATCATCTCCTACTGTGATCAGATGCTCAAAATTATTCTCAAAAATGAAAGTTTTTTGAATGGTGTGGACCCTAAACGACCATGTAGATCTCGTCGTTCTGTAATCAACGCAACTCATTTCGCGGAAAAACAACACAGTATGCTCCAAAAAATGCGTTATGTCCGCTTTGACAAACAAGCAATTTTTAAAAAAAATGCAGGACAGCCCAGTCAGTAGTCCCGTAGAGCTGACTGGGCATGCCCATGTGGCTGGTTGACTGGGTCAATGGATTTCCTCCGGTGAATCATATTCTGCCAAGTGGCACATTTTCATTTGTTTGTTATGGTGTGTTTTGTTTGTTTATTAGGTGTCCAATCACAGGCTGCCACATGGCAGCCCGAGGGGCCACCAAAATTATGGTAAGGGTCAAACCACACCCCGTGGGGGTCGAACAGAAGACCTCGCCACCAACAATGAACCACATTACTGTTGTACCACAACTTTGTTACTTAACCTATAGTGGTAGTGGATTATATTTGTTGTGCAATAGTTTTGGTGTTTGGGATGGGGGTCGGGATCTAACCCCAGCCCTGGTCACCACACCGGGGATGGGACCATGGGTGGGAGGCTAGCCCCATGCCCCCCCCCCCCCAACATCTCCTAACTGTAACAATATATGCCTAGGTCCATGTGACAATTTTCGAGACCGCCTCCCGGATCGCCGACTTGCTAGCCGCCCCACTAACCGTTAACATTTAAACCTGTCCATGGCTCAATGTGATCACTCCAGAGTTAATCGTTGGTGGTTATCAAACTGTCTGGCACATTTTTTTAATAAAAAAAATATTATGCGCCCAAAAAACATATAGTTTGAAATCTGGACTTTAGGCGTTAATGGAAAATTAATACCCCGATAATTTCACCTACTTATTGTGCAATTTGGCACTCAATTAGCGGAATTAGATGCGAATTTGTAGGTTCAGTGCTGGATTTGGTGGAAATTATGGAGCGGTTAGTGCCAAAACTTGGGGAAGCCATAACTAATTTAGTTTTTAACCAAATTCGAAGCAGAAAGAGGCTACACGAGAATTTTTTAGCATTCTAGAGCCATTGGAACAGGTTTCATATTTGCTTGAGAATTGTAAACATATGTAATCACACATTTGAGAATAATATAAGAGGGCCAAGCCATTGGAAGTTGGACCAAGGAGACATAGCCCAGGTGGGGTGAACTCCTTCATCATGTGTTGTTGTGTTACTCTTTATGGTGATGTTCATGTCTATTAGATGTTGTTGTTAAGTATTTTTCTTATGTTAATTTTCTCAATAAATTCACATAAAAAAACATTAAAAAAAACTCATGGTTAACTTGCAATTTACCTCATAATCCTCAAGCACTTTTTTTATATTCTGAATTGCAATTTAGCACAGAAAACACTAATTTTCCCATTCAGATCCAGTTGGTATCAGAGCTCTAGGTTTACTTGTGCAAGGATGATTTAATTGTTTTGCAAGTGTTTAAATGCTTACAAGGTTGAAGCTCAAGACAGGAGAAGGCAAGCTTGTGGGTGCAGGTTCTCTAGTTGGAGCAAGGAGAAGGAGGGCACAGTTGCCACAGTATCCACCACAAGATTCACCTCCTATTATACTTGAGCCTTCAGTAAGCATGTCTCATGAAGGAGGAAATGATAACATGACAAAGGATGAGAAGGATTTTAGGAAGGCTTTCTTTGACATGACAGAGATCGTGAAGGTCCTCTATGAAGAGAGGAATACAAGGTCGCAGGGTGAAAGCTCCAAGCCTCCAAGAGGATATGGTTATCTAGGAGGAGGAGGTTATGGAAATGATGATAATCCATCATCTAACCCACCATCATACGCACCACCATCTTCATCCTCTTCCACTATTACAACCCTTACTCATACTCATCAATATACCTCAAAAGGAATTGGTAAAACACCCTTGTTAAAACTTGATATTAAATTGAGTTGCCTATGTATAATGGTGAAGTGAATGAAGAGAAGCTTGAAAATTGGGCTTGTCAGTTGGAGGTCTACTACAGGATTTAAAACCTTTAAGATGATGACACAAAGATTCAGTTAGATTCCTTGAGACTAGAGGGTGCAACACTAATATGGTGGGAATCCAAGACACAAGAAGGGATGAAAAACCATGGTAAGATTTTAATATCTTGGTCTGCTTTTATTGCTGCAATTAAGAGGAAATTTTACCCTCTAGTTTATATACATAAATCTAGTATGGACTAGCAGAATTTTAAACAACTAAAGGGACAAAGTGTTCAAAATTATACTCAAGAGTTTAGGAGAAGAGCACTAGTTTTGGGTGTCAAATTATCTTCTCAAGACACTATGTTAAAGTATATTGGGATTTTGAATAGATATCTTAGACATGCTATTCTCATGTTCAATCCCACAAACTTAGATGAGGTTTGTGTTCAAGCCACACATCTAGAAGCAAGAGGGAAACATAGTGCAGATGAGAAAAGTGATAGTTCCCTTGAGTATGAAGGAAAAGGAAAGGGCGAGTTTAAGGGAAAAGGAAATAAAAATGGTTCTATTAAATTAGAGAAAGAGAAACTCACATGTAAACATTGTTTGAAAAATGGCCATGATGAAGACCATTATTGGCAACTCCATCCAGAGTTGAAGCCCAACAAACTTAAAACCAAAGAGAAGGAGAAAATAGCTGCAATCATTGAACATGACTTAGGTTCAGATGCAGAAGATGAAACTAATATTACAGCAATGGGTTTGAAAAGTAAGAACATAGTAATCACTATTTCTTCAAGTTGTTCTAATGTAACTCAATATGATGATACAAGAATTGAACTCTTTCATATTAGAATTGATTCAAAGCATGCCAAAATAGACACACTATTTGATAGTGGTTCTCAAGACAATTTGATTTTTGAAGAATTAGTTAAGAGCTTAAATTTATAAACTGTTGCACATCCAAGACCTTATCCTTTAGGCTGGATATGCAAGAATGCAAACTTGCAGGTAACAAGTGCATCCTAAGGTTTTCGGTCAATTCAAACTTTCTTGACAAAGTTGAACTTGATGTAGTTCCGCTTGAGATTTTAGGTATTGTTTTGGGAAGTCCTTATCTTTATGATAGGAGGGAAGTACTTCATCGCCATGAGAATAAGTACCAATTTTTGAAGAATGGAATTGAGTACATAGTTAGAGCGCATAAGAAGAATATGAGTTTGTCTCTTATGCATGCATGACAAATGAAGAGAATAGTGAATGCAAGTCAAACTTTTGTTTTGTTAATGTTCAAGCATAATGATGTTTTGAATGATACCTTTCAAGAAGATGCATCAAATTAACAAGATGATTTCATTGAATTTGTTAATGGTTTTAATAAGATGTTGAAGGTCTCTAAAATTTTGCCTTTGAAAAGAGGTAAACAAGATGTGAAATATTTGCAGCGGTCCACATCATTGTTGAACAGTGATGGGAACAAGATGTCGGTGTTGAATGGTGCAAAAATCAAAGAACAAGTGCCAAAGAAATATGACAAAGAAGGCATAGGTTCTATAAGTACTTCTTTTGGGTTTCAAAATGGTACATGGAAATGGCGAAAACACTTGGTCAAAAGTCGACGCAAGTACAAGGCAAGATAAGCTAAAAATCGCCATGTCGACAGTATTCGAGGTGAGAAAGTTTTCAAGTTATTCCAGTTTCCTTTGATTGACGACCAAAGAAGGAACATGTTTGTTTATTCAAGGATAGTTTGTTGTATTTAAAATTCTGGGAAATTGCAGGAGGATGGTATCTACAATAGCAAAACAGGGTCTCCAGAATGAAAGAAAAAGTTCAGTTTTCATGAAAAGCTCAAATTTTTGAATTCAGGCAAATTCCATTGGATTGAGACTGGAAGGGTGAGGGGGTTGTGCCGTCATACACATGTTCAGTAATGAAAGATATTTTGGGTTCCAATAGCTTCAAGTGGGGAGGAGTGATCAGGTGCTCAAAATTATGCTCAAAAATTAAAGTTGTCGGAATGGTGTGGAACCTGAACGACTGCGTAGATCTCGTCGTTCTAAATCTGGCGCAACTCATTTCATGAAAAACCGACACCGTATGCTCCCATAAACGTGTTTTTTCCACTTTGTAAGATAGGCAAACTTTAAAAAAAAAATGCGGGACAGCTTAGTCAGCAGTCCGTACAACTGACTAGGCATGCCCATGTGGCAGTTTGGCTAGGTCAATGTATTTCCTCCGGCGAATCCTATTATGCCAAGTGGCACGTTTTCATTTGTTTGTTATGGCATGTTTTGATTGGTTATTGGCAGCCAATCATAGGCTCCCACATGACATGGCCAGGGGCTGCCATGTGTCAGGCCAAGGGCCACCAAAATTATGGTAAGGGTCAAACTGCACCCCATGGGGGTCGAACACAAGACCTAACCGCCAACAACGAATCACATTACCATTGCACCGCAACTTTGTTATTTAACCTATAATGGTGGCAGATTATATTTTTTGTGCAATAGTTTTTGTGTTTAGGGTGGGGTTCGGGGTCTAGCCCAGCCCTGGTCACCACGCCGGGGGCGGGATCATGGGCGGGAGGCTAGCCCCGCGCACCCCCAATTGTTCCTAATAGTAACAATATATTTCAGGATCCATGTGACAGTTTTCAAGACCGTCGGCGTGCTAGCCGCCCCCATTAACCGTTAACATTTAAACCTGTTGACGACTCAATGTGACCATTCCAGAGTTAACCATCGGAGGTTATCAAACCGTACGACACAGTTTTTTAATAAAAAAATATTATGCGCCCAAAAACCATATAGTTTGAAATCCAAAGTTTAGGCATTATTGGGAAAATTAATTCCCTGACAATTTCGCCCAGTTATTATGTAATTTGGTGCTCAGTTATCATAATTGGAGGCAGATTTGTAGTTTCAGTGTCAGATTTGGTGGAAATTGTGGAGCGATTAGTGCCAAAACTTGGGGAAGCCATAACTAATTTAGTTTTTGACCAAATTCGAAGCAGAAAGAGGCTACACAAACATTTTTTGGCATTCTGGAGCCATTGGAATAAGTTTAAGAGATCTTTGAGACTTATAAACATAAGTAGTCACACATTTGAGCATAATAGAAGAGGGCCAAGCCATTGGAAGCTAGACCAACGATATGTAGCCCAGGCAGGGTGAACTCCTTCATCATGTGTTGTTTTGTTATTATTTATGGTGATTTTAATGTATATTAGATGTTATTGTTCAGTGTTTTGTTTATGTTAATTTGCTCAAGAAATTCACATTAAGAAACTCATGGTTAACTTGCAATTTACCTCATAGTCCTCAAACACTTTGTTTATATTTTGAATTGGAATTTAGCACAGCAAACACTAATTTTCTCATTCGTATCATAAAGTTTGATGAATTTTTGGGCAGTGGCCTGGGCTCTGGGGCTAAAACAGTGGCACAAATACCATAGTTGCATGCACATAACTGACCAAATCGGGCCCTGGCTACTACCTTGCCTTAGCATGCCCGCGGTTATAGGATTTTAGCCATTACCATGCCTTGGCATGCCCACGGCTAAGGCTCAAATTGGTCAAAAATTCTGTCTCCCTTAGGTTTCAGGGGCCTGGAAGGTTGGGTTACCTCCTGAGGATGTTTTTAATGTTGTGTAAGGTGTATTTGTCTTGTTTCCGTCAGTTCCACTTCCTTAAAGTCATCTAGGAGTTTGAATCTCATATTAGTAGCCTCTCATTGCATTTTTACCCCGGTTGGCTGGTTACTTGGGTAGATGTGGGAAGAGGGTTTATAGAGTGGTATCAAAGCATGGTTCAACTCTTGAAATAGATGGATAGTGTGTTGATCATGCATTATGTTGGTTGCTCATTTGTTTTTCATACCTATTGTGTATGCGTTTGTTGCGTCTGTATCATGTTGGCCATGGTGGAAGTGGTGTCACCATGGGAGTGCTTATGGTGTCCTTGTCAACATGTGGCCATGTGTGTATGATTGATTATGTTTTTCATGTTTGTGTATTGTGCATGCACATTGGCTTACATATTTTTACATGTTGTAAATGCATTGCTTGTTTATGCTAGGTCAAATATTGGTCATGTGTGGGTGTTGTACGTGTATGCGTACTTGAGTGATGTAATATGTTGAACATCCATTGGTCGGTCATGCCTGGTTACATGTCACTTATGTTGGTGTATGGTTTGTGCTTGTGATGTTGTGTGGTCAAGTTGCATTGGTATGGTTATGCATTAGGTCATGTTGTGTATTGTGTATGGTCATGCATTGATGACTGGACTCCAACTAGAATGATGATTATGTGCTAGTATACCATGTGTTATGAGTTTATATGTTGTTATGATTATGTATATACATTTACTACGCTAATTGGTTGATCTTGCGGTAAGTGTCCTCCCCAAATTACACTAAGGTACATTGGTTTATTTTTATTTGGTTTAGCTGACATATTATGCTTTGCAGGAGAAATATCAACATGGATAGAAAGATGGTAGACTACCAGGATTCTCCCTATGAGTTATATGAGCAGCATGGTGGGCACTCTTCTGATTTGGCAGACACATTAAGAATCCTAAAGGAATAAATAATGAGTTGTAAGGCAGACAATGACAGAATCATACATGCACAAGAGAAACAAGAAGAGGTGAATGCAATACTTATTCAGATATTGTCAGAGTTGCAGCAGCAAGGGACACTTCGGATCAGCCATGGGCAGGAGGAAAGAACTAATGGGTAATCTGGCAGTAGGTCTCCTGGTAGACACAGGTAAAATAGAGTTGATACAGTGAGAGATGGCAGGTTGTTAGACACTCTAGATAGGAGTGATGAGTATAGGTACCATTCTAGTTTTGGTTCAGATAGACATCATTATCGTCATCGATATCATCCTTATAGGAGGAGTGACAGGGGATACTTGAGAGATAAATTTTAAAAATCCAAACCACCAACTTTTGATGGAGACTTGAAGAAACTAGAAGATGCAAAGGCTTGGATGCTTGGAATGATAAAATTCTTCGAGTTCCATGAATATACATATAACATGAAGGCTATAATTGTTATCTTCAGTTTGAAAGGTAAAGTAGACATATGGTGGGAAGATGTGAAGCAGGTCAGAGACATCAGAACAAAGGACTTGAGATGTCATGAGTTCAAGAGGCTTTTCAGGAAGAAGTACTTGTCAAAGAGGTACTATGATAGTAAGGCCAAAACATTTTATGAGCTAAAGATGGGGTCAGTGACAGATGAAGAGTACACAACCAGGTTCGTCTAGATCCATTGAGGTATGTGCCATGTCTTAAGGATGAGAAGGCTAAAGTTCAACTATTTGTTAGTGTTTTTCCATTAGAGTTTAGAGACCGGATTGGGTATGATGAGCGTTGGTCACTTGAAAAAGCCAACGGGAAGCCGAAGCATTGCTATGAACAGTTAAAGCACAAGAATGAGTCTCAATAAGGATAGAAAGGGAAATACCAAGGTAAAGGTAAATGGAAGCATAAGAGAGCAACGCCTCATAATGTAGATGGGATAGGAAATGTGGCACCACAAAAGAAGTTTAACGTAGGTGGATAGGAACATAGGCCACAACAACAACATATATCATAACAGCAACATGGAGGTAATGGTATGGAATGGTTGGAGTGTTGGACATGCGGTGAGGAGTACCTTAGGAGAGATTGTCCACAGAACTAGGGTTGTAGGCGTAAGATATACAGTGTACAGGAGGCACAAATTATTGTGGATGTTGGGCATAGAATTCCCCGTATTTATGTAGCTATGGACAACGGGTAGGCAGAGCACCATTCATATATCATTGAGATGGATGGTAAAATTTGTGATCAATTTTTTCTATTTGTATTTATCTTGGATCTAATTATAGCTATGTTAGTCCTGACTTGTTGAATAAGTGTGGCTTGAGTACATAAATGCATGCAGAATCTTGGTTAGTGCATTTTTCTACAAGTACGAAGAAAAGAGTTCACCATTGCGTAAGAGCACGTGCATTTGAGTTAAATGGTATGCCTACAACATTGCACTTGAACATATTTTCATTGGGTTCCTACAGTATGTTATTGGGTATGGATTGGTTATACCTTCATAGGACCAAGGTAGAATGCTATGACAAATTTATTGAGTGCTTGGATGATAATGGGGAACCAAGAGTCTTACAGGGAAAGAAGAAAACCACGTTAGTTAGGATAGTGACAGACATGCAGGCCAAGCGTAGTCGCACGAAAGGGTGTGTGCTATTCGCAGTTCATATCTCTAGTGACAAATGTAAGGAAGTTGAGGATGCAGAAGTTTGAGAAGATATCTAGTTTTGTAGTTGTTTCAGGATGTGTTTCCAGCAAAGATTTCAGAGTTTCCACCTCACAGGGAGGTATACTTTTCTATTGAGTTGATGTCAAGGGCAGCTCCAGCATCAAAAACAACTTACAAGATGAGCACCCCTAAGTTGGTAGAGCTAAAGTTACAACTGAAATAAATGTTTGACAAGGGTTACATTACACCAAGTGTATCGCCATGGGGTGCACCAGTGTTGTTCGTAAAGAATAAGGATGGCACTCTTAGACTATGAATTGACTACAAGCAGTTGAACAAAGTGACCATCAAGAATAGGTACCCATTACCAAGGACTGATGATTACTTCAAACATCCGAAGGGAGAAGCAATTTTCTCTAAGATCGACTTGAGATCGGGATATCATTAGGTACATATCAAAGAAGAGGACATATACAAGACCACATTTAGGACCAGGTATGGGAATTATGATTTTTTTGTGGTTCCATTTGTTTTGACTAATGCCCCAGCTACATTTATGTGTTTGATGAACAGTGTGTTGCATCCTTATTTGGACAAGTTTGTGATTTTGTTTATTGATGACATATTGGTATATTCTAAAAATGAGGAACAACATGATGATCATTTGGCAGAAGTGTTGAGGTTGTTGAGAGAGAATCAGTTGTATGCTAATCTCAAAAAATGTGGTTTCTTCCATACTAAGGTACACTACTTAGGACATGTTGTCTCCAAGGAAGGCATTGCAGTAGATCTATAGAAGATAAGCCATCATGGAGTGGGTAGCTCCTAATAATGTAGATGAGGTGAGATCATTCATGGGATTGGAAGGTTACTACAGGAGGTTCATCAGGAATTTCTCACATATTTCTTATCCAATTACACAATTGCAGAGGAAAGGTAAGAAGTTTGATTGGATAGAAAAGTGTGAGGCTAGTTTTGAGACTTTTAAGCAGTTGTTGACACATGCTCTAGTTCTAAAGATTACATATCTGGACAAGGAGTTTGTAGTGTGTACAGATGCTTGCAAGAGAGGACTTGGTGGGTTCCTTATGCAGGATGGACAGGTGGTATGCTATGAGTCACGGAAGCTAAATGAACATGAGCATAACTAACCAACACATGATCATAAGCTAGCAGTGATCATTCATGCATTGAAGATGTGGAGGCATTATCTTCTTGGTAGGCATTTTTTATTGATGAGTGACCACATTGGGTTGAGGTACTTGTTTTACTAGCTAAATTTGAATGCCAAACAAGCTAGATGGTTGGGCACAATCAACGAGTTTGATTTCGAGATCAAGTACATCAAATGAAAGGAGATGAGGGTCGTAGATTCTCTAAGAATGTGGGTACAGGTAAACCACTTAGCAATGATGAGCTCCTATGGGAAAGACTCACAGGATAGGATCTTGCAGGCAGGTCAGCAAGATCACAGGATATGGAGATTGGGCACAGGTTGCAATAGAGTACAGGTATAGGTACAGGTGTTGGTACAAGTAAAGGTACAAAAGTTGGTACATGTATAAGTACATGTACATGTGGTGGTATGGGTACAGGTACACGTGTACAGGATTTGGACTATCGTCTTACTGCAAATGGATTGTTCAGGTTTAGAAACAGGATATATGTGTCAGACACCAGTGAGCTCAAGAAGGTGATATTGAGAGAGTTTTAACTGAAACCATATTCAGGTAACCCAAGCTACCAAAAAACATTGAATATAGTCAAGAGAATCTACTATTGGCCGAATATAAAGAATAATGTGGTGGAGTTTGTAGCCAGATGTATGGATTGTCAGATGGTCAAGGCAGAGTGTAAGCATCCAGGTGGAGTGCTACAATGGATCACGATACCAAAGTGGAAATGGGAGGTCATTTCCATGGAATTCATCACAAGCTTTCCTAAGACAACTAGACAACATTACTCCATCATGGTTGTGGTGGAAAGGTTGAAAAAGGTTGCACATTTAATTCCAATGAAGACTACATATTCAGTTAGTGATGTAGCACAAGTGTTTCTCAGAGACATAGTCAGATTGCATGGTGTTCCAAAGAAGATTTTGTCAGACAGGGATGAAAAGTTCACTTCCAACTTTTGGAAGGAGTTGTTTGCAGGTTTTGGGACTTAGTTGGCCTTCAACACAACTTATCATCTGCAGACAGATGGACAGAATGATAGGGTCAACAATATACAAGAGGATATGTTGAGGATGTATGTGATGCATCAGTAGCTGAAGTGGGAAGAGTATCTTCCACTTGTAGAGTTTGCCTACAATAATGGGTACCAGGAGTCATTGAGGATAATTCAATTTGAGGCTATGTATGGGTGGATTTGAAACACTCTTATCATTTCGAGTGATCTGGTTAACAAGGTATTGATTAGACCAGAGATATTGATAGAAACGGAACAAGAAATGCAGGGGATCAAGAAGAACTTGAAGGCAACACAAAATAGGCAGAAGAGTTATGCATACAAGAATAGTTTGTTCAAGGATTTTCAGGTTGGGGATCAGGTGTACTTGCGTATCAATACCAAGAAGAGCTCCTTACGGATTAGATCATGTGCCAAGTTGGCACCACGGTTTTGTGGACCCTTCAGGATCATTGAGAGGATCATACCAGTGGCCTATCAACTTGCATTGCCTTCCACAATGAAATTCCATGAACTTTTTCATATATATTTTCTTAATAAGTATGTTAAAGATGTTGATCATGTGATTTCCTGGTCTCTATTGCAGGTGCAGCCCGATGGAGAATTCCATCCAGAGCCTCAGTGTATATTGCAGAAAAAGGTGTTCATGCTCTGGAATTAAGAAATAGAGCAAGTTAAAGTGAAATGGAAGCACTTTGGGCCCAATGAAGCTACATGGGAGATGGTGGATTAGATGCAGGCGACGTATCCTTCATTTTTTTCTGGTTGAGGCAAAGTATTTTTGGTGTGATGTTGGTTTTTGTTTAGCATATGTTTTGGCGATGTTTTGGTATATGCTTTGATGTGATGGTTGGATGTATGTACATATGTATATGGATGTAAATACCGCCATGAGCTATGTTATAAAGCTCCAATAAGCGATATGGGTGTCATGTCAATATAGTTATCTTGTTACTATGATGTCATGTTGTTGTGTTTTAAGGATGGGTTGCTTTTTAGCAGGGTAATCATTGTGAATATTACATCGAGATATGATATAAAGCTCCATTAGAAGTATGTTTTCTTTCGATAGTTTTATTGAGATATATGTGTGATTGAACACCGAGGACGGTGTTCCCCAAGGGGGAGGGTTCTATAATAGCCCTAGTGAAAATTCCATGTAATAAAAGTTAAAAATAATAACCACAGTTGATGGGACAGTTATTCCAAGCTAAATGTTGGGAAAAACATCCTATGGGGTGTTCATTTGGTTTATTATGGCTAAGGAAATTGGATAATGCTATGACTAATGCATTAAAGATGAAAAAAGTATTTTTAGCACATTTATTTATGAAAATAATGGAAATTAGGAGAAAAGGGAGATGAAAGGTCACAGGTTGCATGTGAGGAGGAAATTGAAGGAAAATAATGGAAAATGAAGAAAATAGTGGCCTCTTTTATAAAAAGGCTTCTAAGGATCAGTTGATACCTTTTGTCAGTGCATTTTTTGGAGCTCTCTCATTATTATCTCTCTCTCTCTCTCTCTCTCTCTCTCTCTCTCTCTCTCTTGAACACTTATAATTTTCTTGGAGCACTTGGGCATTGGAGCAAGAAAGGAAAAGCAAGTAAGGAAGAGCAGGATCAAACAGCTACAACGTGATTCTTTGTAGGTATCAGTTTGCATATGTGATTTCCTTGCTAGATCTAGCATGCATGGTATTGCATTTGTTTTCTTGTTGTCTTGGCATGGGTTTTTCTAGGTGTGATAATGTTTTCAGCCTAGCCTTGCCATTTTTGTATAGCTTTGATGAGATGGTTTTCTCATACTTCGGTTGAGTTGGATTTCCGGATGGATTCGAAGCTGAGTGGGGTGGATCTCTGAAATGAAAAACACATGGCCTAGTGGTCCCTGAAATAGACTATGGATCACGGTAAAGCCACTGGCCTAGTAACCCCTGAGCCAGACTGTGGGTTTCGGTAAAGCTAGATTGTGTGCCTCAGTGGGCCTAGGAATCCTTTCCGGTGAATAGCAAGATATACGATAAAACCAAGAGGTGGATTTCTCTTTATTGGGCCTAGTAGTCACTGGATGGGATGTACCGTAAAGCCTGGAGAGGGCCTAGTGACCCATGGATTGGAATGTGGGTTACAGTAAAGCCTAAGAGACATGGAGGCACTCAAATTCCTCACGGTGTAGGCGGAGAACTATGGTAGCATGGCATTCTTGTTTTGTTCCTTTTCAGTTGGTTATGAGTCCCACATTCATGCTCGGAATATGGAACGGAGGTGATTGGCTGGAGAGATATTTGGCTCAGCCACTCTATGGTCGGGAGGAACATGGTAGTCCCATCCTCGGATGGTTCTTGCATTCATTAATGATAAATTCATTCCTTTGGTAATTGATGTGTAATTGTACTCATTATTATGTGGATTATATTGTTGTTGTATCTATTGCATTTATGTTGTTATTATGTTGGTTATAAGCATGTAATTTATTAGTGATGATGTATGGCTCTCTCCATGTTTTTACCTGTAAATGAATACACCGTGTATCTTTGGTTAAATAGATTTTATTGCATCTTATTATGTAAGGGAGCATTGTGTCTTAACGATTCTCAGATAAGTATGAAACCCCTATGTTTAAATCTTCTATTTATCCCCATAGATGCAATGTTTGTGACATGTTTAATGAAATGCATGTCATGGATCAGAGGGGTATAGATGATTTCCTGATGATGTGATGGCTTTTGTACATTTATTTTAATTTTATTTATCATCTCGTATAGTTTCATAGAGTTTTGGGCAATGACCTGGGCTCTGGGGCTAAAAAGGTGGTACGAATCCCGGAGTTGCAGGCCCATAATTGACCAAACTGGGCCTGGCTGTTACCTTTCTATTATGAAACCAACTCACAAAATAGAAGAAAAGATAGATCAACGCCTTAGAAATCAGCCTCTTCAAGGGGGCAACCTCCTTTACATTACATAAATTAACAATTCTTGGATTATTCAAATGACAAAACCTCCTTTCTATATATAGGAGTCCATGGGGCCACAATATAATCCTATCCGACCTAACAATAATAATGTAAGGGCACAACAATAACAATATTGGGCTTTTATGGGGCACAATAATAACAATATGGGGACTACAGGGGTAGAACAATAACAATAAGGGGGCTACACTAACAACAATAAGTGACTACACTAATATAGGGACCTAACATGACCCTCTCCTTCAAAAAAAGTGTTGTCCTAAACGCTTGAGTAGTTCTGGATGCTTCTGTATAGAATTCTCATCCTCCCATGTGGAATCTTCAATGGGTAAGTTCTTCCACTTGATGAGATACTCTGAAATTGATCGATTTCGTCGTTGTCAAGTTCTTGTTTCTGTGACTGCTTCAGGTTCCAATATCATTTTCAAGTTCTAGAGATATTGTTTGAACTAGAAGTTTGTCACATATAACCTTCTTTAAGCATGAAACATGGAAAATTGGGTGTACTTAGGAAGAAGCAAGAAGCTCCAATTTGTATGCCATAGTACCAATCTTTTGCAACACCTTGTAAGGACCATAGTACTTTAGCAATAATTTATTATCCTTCTTAGCGTGCTTGAGGGAAATTTGTTTGTATGGTTGTAGTTGTAAAAATACCCAGTCTCCTACATAAAAAATTCTCTCACTGCGATGTTGATCTGCCTGTTGTTTCATTCGAATTAGGGCCAACTTTAGGTTATCCTTTAAGAGTTGGATAACTTGTTGTTAATGCTTGATGTGATCTTCCATTGCTTGAACCTTAGAATTTTCTCTTAAAGATGATGTGATGGATGGTGGATGATATCCATAAAGTGCCATAAATGGGGTTATTTTTGTTGCAGTGTGGAAGGAAGTGTTATACCACCATTCAGCCTGATGTAACCACTTGACCCATTGTGTTCTTTTATCAGATACAAAACAACGAATATATCCTTCCAAACATTTGTTCACTATCTCAGTTTTCCCATTAGATTGAGGATGATATGATAAGCTATGATCTAGTTGAGTACCCAAACAAGAAATAATTACGTCCAAAAATTTCCAGTGAAAATTGGATCTCTATCGCTTACAATAATATTTGGGTTTCCATGTAGATTTTGAATTATTTCCATAAATGCAGTAGTAACTGTACTTGCTTTAAATGGATGAGATAATGTGCATACTTGGTAAGTCTATTAACTACCACCATGATGGCACTCTTTCCTTCATACTTAGGTAAACTTGTGATAAAATACGTTGAAACCTCCTCCCAACATTGACTTGTAATGGATAAAGGTTGTAGCAGACCCGGGGTCTTAATTGTCTCAACTTTATTTTGTTGGCAAACCAAACATTCCTCCAAAAAAATTTGAATATTAGATTTAAGGCCATCCCAAAAAAAATATTTCTTCACCCTATGGTAATTCTTTAAAAATCCTGAGTGTCCTCCTAGGGGAGAGGTGTGCAATTCAAAAATAATCTTTTGTTTTAGTTGGGAATTCTTACAAAGATATAAGTGATCTTTGTACCATAAGGAATAATTTTTCCAACTAAATGTATCAGAGGTACTGGGATCTTGCTGCAAATTTTGAATGAGTGTCCACACTTCTTCACCATTCTCCCATTCCTCCCTTTCTTCAGTTATCCAATCTAGTTGGATAATAGAAATGACACAAAGCAATGCTTCCACCTCCTCATCCTTTCTTGAGAGTGCATATGCAACAAAATTTAGCTTCCCTTTTTTGTAGATGATTTCAAAGTCATAACCCAACATCTTTGTGACCCATTTTTCCTACTCTTCCGAAGATATTCTTTGTTTCAAAAAGTATTTAAGACTATCATGATTAGTTTTTACCTTGAAGTTTCTTCTCATTAGGTAAGGCCGCCATTTCTTTAGTGCATGTAGTATTGCCAACATTTCCTTCTCATAAATAGCTTTCTGTAAATACTTTCCTTTGATTGGACGGATTTCAAAAGCAATGGGTCTTCCTTCTTGCATTAAAACAGCACCAATTCCATTTCCTGAGGCATCGCATTCCATAATAAAGGTTTTTGTGAAGTCTGACGTAGCTAAGACCGATGCTTGGCACATTGCCTCTTTAAGATGTTCAAAGGCCTTGGTTGCTTCAGGAGTCCATGAAAATGCATCTTTCTTCAATAATGTTGTTAGAGGTGTTGCCATTCTCCCATAATTCTTAACAAACTTGCGATAATACCCTATTATCCCGAGAAATTCTTGCAACTGCTTTATGGTTGTGGATATTTTCCATTCCTTAGTGGCTTTAATTTTTTTAGGGTCAACCTTAACACCCTACTGAGATGCAATATGACCTAGATATTCCACCTCTTGTACTCCAAAGAAACATTTGGAGATTTTTGCATATAATTGTTTCTCCTCCAATAGTTTGAGCACCCTGTCAACATGTTGAACATGATCCTTCCAAGACCTGATGTAGATTAGTATATCCTCAAAAAATACTAACACAAATTTTCTAAGGAAGGGTTTGAAAATGGAATTCATCAACCCTTGAAATGTAGAAGGTTCATTGATAAGGCCAAAAGTCATGACCAAAAATTCATAATGACCCTCATGAGTTTGAAATGTTGTTTTCGGAATATCTTCGGTCTTCATTCTAATTTGATGATATCCTGAACGGATATCCAACTTAGTAAAATAAATTGCTCCATGTAATTCATCCAATCATTCATCAATCACAGGAATGGGAAATTTATCTTTAATAGTGAGCTTATTGAGATCCCTATAATCCAGACACAGGTGTCATGATCCATCCTTCTTGTGCACCAATACGACTGGAGCAGAGAAAGAAATTTGACTAGGTTGAATTATATCATCCTCTAACATTTCTGCAATCATACGTTCAATTTTGCTCTTTTGGACATAAGGATAACTGTAAGGCCTGATGTTTGGAGGAACACTTTCTGGAATCAAATGAATATCATGATCATGATCACAAATAGGTGGGAGTCCTTTGGGAGTTTCAAACACCTTGGAATGATTGTCCAGAAATTTTTGGAGATCTGGAAAAATAGATGATTTTGATGTTGGAACTTCTAGTGAGAATAATTGTGCAATTACATCTTGTTGTTCTTTCTTCAAAATCTTTGTCATGACATTAGAGCTTATTATCTTTCCCAGCTTCCCTGTGATACCCCGTAATTCAACTTCCTTTCCTTCCCAAAAAAAATTCAAGAAAAGTTCTTTAAATTTAAAATCTATTTTCCCCAAAGATTTTAACCATTGTACTCCTAGTACAACATTAGCACCTCCCATTGGAATGGAAAGCATTGGACGATTCAATACATATTCCCCCATGGTTAGCTTGATATTATGGCACTTTCCAGAGAAATTTATAGTTCCTCCATTTGCAACCATCATTTAACACTCTGGTGTTGGGTATAGCAAGCAATTCAATTCCTTGGCTACCTTACAATGAATAAAATTATGGGTACTACCCGAATCAATAAACACTATTAAATTTTTCTTCTTGATCTTTCCCTCTATATTGAGAGTTTGAGGAGTGGTAACTCCTACCAATGCATTACAAGATATGGTCAGACTCATTTCTTCTTTCTCCAGGGTTGTTTCCTGGTGTATTTCCTCTTCTTTTGAAGCTTCTTGTTCATTTTCTTCCTCCTCTTCACAATCTATGTAAAATAATTTCTTCTCAGCACACTTATGACCGTTAGTGTATTTGTTATTGCAACTGTAGCAAAGCCATTTTTCTCTTTTTTCTTCCAATTGTTGTGGTGTCAACCTTGTAGGTTGTGGAAGTCTAGGAGTAGAAACACTTCCATCTTTATAGATGTGAGTGATAGGATTCCTTATCGCCATAATTTTACTTTCAATTTTTCTTGCCAACCTGAATGCCTTCTCCAATGAATCAGGTTCCCAAAGGCGAACCTCATGTTGGATGTTATACTTTAAAGTCCCTATGTAGACATCAATCTTGTGTTCCTCTAGAATATCAGTTACCCTTATATTCAATTTTTGGAAGTCCTCAATGTGCTCCACCATTGAACCCTTTTGTTTGAGATTTATCAATTGGCTAAAGAAGGTGTTGCGCTTTGTATCCTCATAATGTGCTATAATTTCCTCCATAAAAATTGACCAAGTGATAATTTTTTTATGAGAGCAAAGCCATCGATAGCATACAAATGTATTTTGCTATAAATATAAAGTTGAAATGCATACCTTTTGTGTGTTTTGCACATTATGGAGATCAAAATATTGCTCCATATGTAGTATCCATGTTATGGGATCCTTGCCATCAAACTTCCTCATATCGATCTCTGGAATATTGTGGGTCTACAATCCAATATTAGAGTTTATGAAATCACGATCAACATTTATTTTCTTCTCATCATGATTTTCCTCTACTACCTTTTCGACATTAGGAATCATTTCTTGTATCAACTTTGTCAAACCTTCCTTCAAACCTTCCATGTTTTCTTTTATATCATTCTTCATGTCTTCCATGTTGCCTTTCATTTTTTCATTGATGCCATCCATCTTAGCTTCCTTTCCATCCATCTTATCTTCCATGCCATCCATCTTAGCTTTCATGCCATCCATGTCATTCTTCAAACCATCCATCTTAGCTTCCACGTCTTTCTTCAAACCGTCCATTTTAGCTTCCACACCTTTCTTCAAACCATCCATCGTAGCTTCCATTTCATTTTTTATTACTCTTTGCGAGAGTGAAATTTGTTGCACTTGATCTTGTAATTTTGATATATCATGTTGCAATTCTTCTTCTTCGTGAGCCATAGTAGAGCCTTCAAAGGGCTTAATGGATGTTGAATTCTTTTTAGGGGCCATTTTAGAACCCAATATTGATATCTATGCTTCAATATTCCTTGAAATCACTTCAAACTGATTTTTCAAACAAGACTTATGCAATTAAAAAAAAATTAGACACCTTTTTCATGTGTTTGAGGAGCTTGATATTGAAACTGATGTATCTTTGTAATTTCGGATCCCTAAGATTGTATCTTCGGTCCTTTAGTATCCCTCCTAATCTTCTTTCCAATGCCACAAGTCTTACCTGATTTGGATTCTTCAAGACAAAGTTATGCCCAATCTACCACAATGACTTAATTATGGATTGGTTTAGTAGAGCGAACTTGCACGGCATGCCACATGTTACTGTTTCCTCCTTCGAATCTGAAGTTGATACACAGGAAACTAAAATCTATATCCTTTCAGCCACTTTTTACATAACTCCAATCCGATGCTCCGAGAGAGAGTTATGAATATTTTACCAAGGTCACCTCTTTGAGATGAAATTCGGGAGCTTGCAAAAACCCTAACGTCCATAGATCATATCTCCAAAAATATTTCGAACCAAGATTTGAAATTTTTACACAAAGTTCCTTAGGATTTCTTTGCAAATGGGTTTTTTTTAGCTTCTGAACCTTCATAAAAAAAAAATAATAATAATAATAATAATAATAATAAATTATTGCAAAAATACCATGATGACCTGTTTGAAGCAGCGAAACCCTAGAATCCAAACCTCTAATACCATATGTTATGAAACTAGCTCACAAAATAGAAGAAAAGATAGATCAACGCCTTAGAAATTAGCCTCTTCAAGGGGGAAACCTTTTTCACATTACATAAATAAACAATTCTTGGATTATTCAAATGAAAAAACCTCCTTTCTATATATAGGAGTCCATGGGGTCACAATATAATCCCAGCCGACCTAACAATAATAATGTAAGGGCATAACAATAACAATAGTGGGCTTTTATGGGGCACAATAATAACAATATGGGGACTATAGGGGTAGAACAATAACAATAAGAGGCTACACTAACAACAATAAGGGACTACATTAGTAATATAGGGACCTAACACTTTCCTCGGCATGCCCGCAGCTATAGGCTTTTAGCCACTACCTTGCCTTGGCATGCTCGCAGCTAAGGCTCAAATAGGTCAAAAATTCAGTCTCCCTCAAGTTTAGGGGCCTGGAAGGTTGTGTTACCTCCTGAGGATGTTTTTGATGTTTTTTAAGGTGTGTTTGTCTTGTTTCCATCGGTTCACTTCCTTAAGGTAATCTAGGAGGTTGAATCTCATATTAGTATCCTCTCGTCACATTTTACCCTGGTTGGTCGATTACTTGGGTAGATGTGGGAAGAGGGTGTTACAATATGAAGATGTATGGAGAACGAGTTGTATTCATGCCTACAGATGCAGACCAACTAGAGAATTTCAATAAGGATATGGCTAGGGAAAAGAGGTTGATTCTCAATGGTGTTCAAGATCATACAGTCTCACTCATTGTGGCCAAGAATACAACCAAATAAATGTGGGATGTTATTGCATCACTATATCAGAATCCTTCCGAGCAACAGAAGATGTTCCGGAAAGAGAAGCTGAGGAATGTTCATATGCAAAATGGTGAAGGCATCAACCCCTTTCTCATCAGAATTCAAGATATCCGAGATGATCTTGTAGTCATAGGAGAAGCACCGTCAGATACAAAACTTATGTCTTTAGCCCTCAAATATGTCACTGAGGAATGGGAGAATTTTGTATAATGCATTATAGGACAAGATTAACTACCTGGGTGGGACCGAATGTGGACAGATCCCACACAAGAGGAGATGATTCAAGCTCTAGTAAAGGGATCCATAAGCGGCAGTAGTAGCAAAGGATCAAGGGGTGTGAAGGAGGAAGAAAAAGTGGACCTTGCATCAAAAGGGAAAGTAAAAGGTCCCATCTAGAGACAAGGCTCATGGGGAGAGAAGAAATCGTAGAAGGATCTATCTAAGGTCAAGTGCTTCAGGTGTGGTGAGTTTTTCCACTATAGTACCTAGTGTCCTTAGAAGAAGAAGAACAAGAAGGATAAATAGGATTAAGCGGCAACATCTGCAAAGATGGACCAATTTTACTCCGAGTTTGAGGAACAATTTTCTTTGTATGCAGCTATACCTCTAGGTGAGATATGGGGAGACATCGAATTCTAGAATCCAGAGTTGGGCAGGATCAATAGAGGAGAAATAGTTGCAGTTTACTCCTCACATGGATCATTACCCTTGATACAAGGGCCCATGGGATTCAGAACCAAGAGGATCAACATCAGTTGGTGAAATCAGTTCCAAAGTGACAATTGCAGACTAGTCGCAGTCAGATGCTTAAAGGTGCAAAGTAGTGTTGACAACAGTGCAGGAGGCACAATGCATAATAAAAAACAACACAAATTTCCCAGTAGAGAGTGCAGAGGCTAGTAGTAGTCAAAACCTCGCGAGATAGTTGTAGTACAGAGACAGTTGATTCAGTATTTTGGATGCTTCTCAGTTGCAGTAGTTGCGATAGTAGCACCAGCTATGAGAATCAATGCTAGTTGGGTTAAAGTGTAGATGCAGAGTTGGCAGCAGTAAAATTTGTATACTGCAGTGTTAAGAACAACATATATGCAACATGGTTAAGCTACAGTTGATAGCAGATGAATAAGAGTTAGCACAATAGTTGATGGATAGTGGTACGAAACTATAGTTGTCAGACATCAAGAGCGTGTATGGATGATGATGTAGAGACAGGGTGTTTTAGTAGTGCAACGCTAGAGAACACCTTCCTCACTAAGAGGGAGTGTTAGATTTTGCAACATCAGATGGTGTTCTAGTATCAAACTTTGTGGAGAGGATAAAACACATGAAGTTCTCTAAAACCCAAAAATCGTTTCTGGAAATTCTGTAACAGCCCCGGGTTAAAAATTCATGTAATAAAGTTCATAAAGGAAAAATAAGACCAAGGTCATGGGACACATATTCTAAGTTGAATTTTGGGGAAAAAAATCCTAGTGTGGGTGTTCATTTGGTTTATTATGGCTAAGGGAAATTAACAAAGGCAATGGCAAAGGCTTTGAAAAGGCAAGAGGCATTATTGGAATTTTATTTATTAAAATAATGGAAAATAGGAGAAAAGGAAGGTGAAAGGTCACACATTGCATGTGACGAGGAAAATGAAGGAAAATAATGGAAAATGAAGAAAATAGAGGCCTCAGTGATAAAAAGGCTTCCAAGGATCAATTCACAGGATTTTTTTTCAGTTTTAGCTTGGAGCTCTCTCTCTTTTATTCTTTGTCATACTCTTAGACACTTAGAGTTTTCTTGGAGCACTCTAGCATTGGAGGAAGAAAGGAAAAGGAAGGACAAGAAAGCAAAGATCAAGCAAGGAAGGGTTGGATTCAATAGCTACAATGGGAATATTTGCAGGTATCAAGTTGCATGTATGATTTCCTTGCTAGTTTTGGCATGCATGGTATATGCATGTGTGTTTTTGGTTCTCTTTTTTTCATTGACATAGGTTTTTCCAGGTGTGACAATGATTTTCAACCTTTCCTTTCCATTTCTGCATAGCCATGGTGTGATGGGGTTTCTCTTACTTGGTTGAGCTATATTGTCGGATGTTTTAGAAACTCAGTGGGTTAGTCTCGAGAGGATACATAAGGCTTAGGAATCCCTGGACCAGTGAAGGTGGTATTCCGGTAAATATTGGTTGTGTATGCCCTCGTTAGGCCTAGGAATCCTCGACCGGTGAATGGCAGGATATACGGTAAAGCCTGTAAGGCGGGGCCTCGTTAGGCTTAGGAATCCTCAACTAGTAAATGATGAGATATACGGTAAAGACTAGAGGTGGAGACAGAAAAATTCCTCACATTTTAGGTGGAGAGACCCGAAGGCTTCCATGCTTATATAGGCCTAGTGATCCCTGGACTGTTATAAGGTGGGATTGCGGTAAATCCTAGTAGTTTATATTTATTGTTTGGGCCTACAAATCCCTTGGTGGGATTCTAGTAAAGCCTAGTTGTATAGATGAGGACTTGGGTGTACGAATCCCTTGGTGGATTGCGGTAAAGCCTAAGGAAGCCCTGGTTGTTTTGTTGCAAGTCCTACATTCATGCTTGGAATATGTCATGGGGTTGATTAGCTGAAAGAAATTTTTGGTTCAACCCAATCTATGATCAGGTGGTACATGGAAGTCCCTGACCTGGTTGCATTTCGCATATGTTAATAAGAGCTCTTTTCCTCTTGTATATTATGTGTAAATGTGTAAGTTATTATGTGATTATAATGGTTGTTCTATCATTATTGGTTTGTTGGTTATAAACATGGTTTGTGAAAGATTAAGTTATGGCTGTCATCATGTTTTGATTAGAAATTAATGTTAATGAATGTATGACTTAATATAGATATTATAGTTGCTATCAGAGGGCATAAAACCTTCTTGATGATTCTCATATAAGTATGAAGTCATTATGCTTCGATGTGTTTATATGACCTATATATTATGCATCCATGATGTGTTTGACATAATTTTTTCATGGCTAGGCCTTGTCAGGTTAGGTCCTTTTTCAATTTTGGTATTAGAGGCCTTTTCATCTTTCTATTTATCATTTTTGGGAGTTTCATTGAGTTCTGGGCTGAGACCTGAGTCCTAGCCCTGAAAAAGTGGCTCAGAATCTGGGGTCGTTGGAACCGAATTGCTTGGAAAAATCAGCAGTCACATATATGCATGCTTTTCCATGTGACTGGAGGGTTTCAGCCAAATGGAGGGCTTGTCATGAGTGCGACTGGGGCTCTAGTTTAGTCATAAAGTAGGTTAACTCAGGGGTTTGGAACCTGAATTTTTTGGTTAGCCCCTGGGGGTCTTATAGCTTTTGAGGGAGGTATCTTTGGTTTTGGTTGTCGATTCCACTTCCTTAACTGTACTTAGGGAGTTGAATCATATCCTAGTAACTCTTCATCACATGTTTACCCTGGTGGACCAGTTATCTTGAGTAAATATTGGAGGAGGGCATTACAGAGTGGTATCAGAGTGGGTTTTGTTCTCTTTTGGTGGTGTCTATTTTTTCGTTCTCTTTGTGTGATATCTAGTACCACAAAGTGGTATCAAAGCATGGTTCAACCTTTTGATTGGATGGGTGGATTGTGGTTGTCATTCATGCATGTAGGTTATATATATGCTTGTTATGTATGCATGGTGATGTTCATCGCTACAGTTGTGTTGTCATGTAGAAGTTGGTGATGTTCATGTTGGGATGTGTTTGTCATGAATGCATGTTATTGTATATGCATTTTTTATGCATGTCAGTGTCTATATGTTGTTTAACATGCATTTTCATGGTTACGGTTATGGTTATGCATGCATGGTAGGTTAGGCATGCTTCATGGCGGTCATTATGTAGTTTGTGTCATCATGATGTTGTTAGTATGTTATGATGCTGATATGTTGGCCAAGATAGAGCAGGAGAAGCAAATTATTAGAGCGAGGTTGCAACAATGGACCTCGGGGTAAGAGCATATCGTCATACAGGTTTGTATGTTAGGCATGCAGGTATGTAGGTTAATGATTGTTATATGAATTACTGTTACATACATGCATGTCATTCTATTTTTGTTGTGGTTACATGTATGATAGATGTTAGTTGTTCAGTGTGGTCATATGTACACATGTTAGATAGTCATGTATGGTAATTAACTTTTTTTTATATGCGTCGCGGTCATACACATGATGATTGTGGTCATTACATTTAAGATTTTGATGTTATATGTATCATGTTAATCTAGATTGGCCTATGAAGATGGTTATGGTTGTGATATTTATTTATAAGTCAATATACTTGTGATATTTTGTGGTACTA